>QRFJ01000061.1:2575360-3037198 GCA_006176705.1 Cocos nucifera
GTCAAAGTTGGTTCTTAGAAGAACTCTAATTGGAAATCCAAAAAGGAGATGGAGTCCTTGTCCAACAAGGACTCCTAGGCGCCTCCAACTTGGGCACACGCCTAGGGTGGCGTGCGCCCTTCTCCTTGCCAGGTTCTGGCAGGGGGACAGGCCCCCACCAGCTCTCCAATAGGTGCATGACATGTGGTCAAAAGTCAAAGTGTCAATGGTCAACGTTTGACCAGTCAAAGGTAGACTTTTGACCAAAGTCAAAGAACAAGAAATGGCAGGTGACCAAAAATGGCAGGTAGTGTCTTACAAATAAGACAACCTTTTCTGACTTGGACAACCTCCTGTCAGACCATATGAAGGCCTCTGTTTGAGCACAAACTCCTTTGGCTCAGACAGGACAACTTATTTATGATAGCAAAAGAAGAACGTTAGGTTCAATCGAGTGCTAGCACGATTTCCTTGAACCTAATTGAATCTCATTCAGATCAATTGAACTAGATCAGTTCAATTGATGATCACCAGATTCAAACCCTTGTTTGTGTGACCCAGTTAGGTTCAGTTCTGTATGGTAATGGGATATGTCATGATCTCTATCATCGACATCATCGAAACTCCTTTCGATGGATCAGAACTCTTCTGATTCGAACAGCTAGAATGATCGATCATCTAAATCATTCTAATTGCTCCCAAAATCCACCAGTGACACCTAGCAGTATATGGTGGCAACCCATCAGAGCTGAATGCGAACCTCTTGGTGCAGCTACCTGTGTGATTCAGTTCTTCTATCTTGAGCCCCGATCAGATTAGGGTTAAGGTGAACTCGTCAAACCCTAGTCTCTGTCATATGATGTAATCATTCGATTCGAGTCCAATGTGAAAATCTAAATAGAAACTCTTTCTATTATTTCACTCTACCATGGCCATGGGATTTCTGGACTTGATTCTCATGATCATCATAGGGCTACTCCTCTACCACCGAGGTAGATAGATTCCATCTTGATGCAATCCAGTTCCTACAATGAACATGCTATAGCCAACATACACCTCAGGGTTCCATATGGCTAGGAGACCGAGTAATGGTGTAGTCAAACTATAACACCCTCAAGGTGAACTGCCGATGCATCTCAGGTCAAAGAACCAGACACACTACTGCAGCATCGAGTCAGTCATTGACGAGAAGGTAGACTCCCTAATGACTACTCGAGGTGGTCACGCTCAGTGCCCTCGTTCTCTAACGAGTACCTGTACTCTCGCTCCGGTGTCTCCACACCGTAGACTCAAGACTCATCTACTAAAGAGAAGCGATTCGTACACCAACCTTCCGGATCAATCACCATCCTCGTGATGATCCTATGGTCGGGAGCTGTTTATGAGTTAATAATGATTATTCATGTCTTAAATTTTCAACTCTTGAAAATATGAATTATCATTACCATTAACTCAAAGGATGTATCACAGACACTAAATACACATATGTGATAGAAAATAACCCATTTTATTAATTATAGTCAAAATTATAATTTTGCCCCTAGAAGTGTATTACAAGTGTCAGCCAATTCTGGCTTCTAGGGCACATATATCTAACAATCTCCCACTTGTCCTAAAGCCAATTGGCTACAAGTCTAAGTCCCATCTTCTCAAGGTGGGCTTCGATCTTCTGCTGGCCCAACGGCTTTGTAAGTGGGTCTGCCACATTATCTGCGGAGTTGACTCTCTTGACCTCGACATAACCCTTTTCGAGGTAATCGTGGATGGGGTGGTATCACCGTTTGCTTGGAAACTCTTCCAGCTGACAGTACCACCATTGCACACAAACAGTCTGCCAGATGTCGACTTTCGATCATCTATATCAGACATGAAGTCCGAGTCTGTGTATCCCTGGACCAGGAGTTCTCCGTTACCAAAGACCAAGCATCATATCCTTAGTTCTTCTCAAGTACTTAAGGATACATTTCACAGAAGTCCAGTGTTCTTCACCTGGATTTGACTGATATCTGCTTGTGACACTCACAGCATGGGCTATATCAGGTCGTGTACATAGCATGGCATACATGAGGCTCCCTATTGCAGAAGCATAAGGGATCTTGCTCATGCGTTCTATTTCCTCAGGTGTGCTGGGGCACATCTTCTTGGAAAGATGAATACCATGTCTGAAGGGTATTAATCCCCTCTTAGAGTTTTCCATACTAAACCTCTTTAGTACTTCCTCTATGTACATCTTCTGTGAAAGTCCTAGCATCCTATTCGGTCTATCCCTATAGACCTTAATTCCTAGAATAAAGGATGCTTCACCTAGGTCTTTCATGGAGAATTCCTTGGACAACCACATCTTGACTGATGTCAACATGGGAATATCATTCCCAATAAGGAGGATGTCATCCACGTACAATACGAGGAAGACAACAGCGCTCCCACTGACCCTTTTGAAAACACATGGTTCCTCTTCATTTTTGATGAAACCAAACTTTTTGATCACATCATTGAAACGAGTGTTCCAGCTCCGAGATGCTTGCTTAAGTCCATATATGGACCTTTGCAGCTTGCAAACCTTGTGATCAGTATCACTGGATGTGAAACCTAGCGGCTGTTCCATATAGATATCTTCCTCAAGATATCCATTTAGGAATGCCGTTTTCACGTCCATTTGCCATATTTCATAATCGAAATAGGCTGCAACAGCAAGCAATGTGCGGATGGATTTTAGCATAGCTACCTGGGGAAAAGGTATCCTGATAGTCAATGCCTTCGCGTTGACTATAACCTTTTGCCACCAAGTCTAGCCTTGAATGTCTCCACATTCCCATCTGCACCAATCTTTCTCTTGAAGATCCATTTACACCCAATAGGTACTATACCTTCTGGTGGATCTACCAAGGTCCAGACTTGGTTTGAGTGCATCGAGTCAATTCTCTGACTTGCATTGCCTCTAGCCATTTCTCGGAGTCGATATCTGATATCGCCTCGTTGTAGGTTTTGGGATCATCACCATGAGCACCATTACCTATGAGGAACATTTCCTCTACGTCCTCTGAAATAATACCTAAGTATCTTTCAGGGGGACGGAAAACTCTTTCCGATCTACGAGGTGGAGGAGGTAGTGTTCTTATTGGCTCAACCTGATTTGGTTCCACTTGGTCCTTAGCTCGTTCTGCTTGTGAGACTTTCTCATCAAGCTTAATCTGCTTTCCAATGCCGCTATCTTGAATAAACTATTTTTCAAGAAAGATGGCATGTCGACTCACAATCACATTGTGGTCTTCTGGAATGTAGAAATAGTATCCTAATGACTCTTTAGGATATCCTATGAATCGAGCTCTGAAGGACCTAAACTCTAACTTGTCCGCTTGTTGTCTTTTGACATGAGCCGGACAACCCCAAATTCTGAGATGACTCAGACTTGGTTTCTTACCGTGCCATATCTCATACGGTGTGGTAGGAACGGTTTTAGAGGGAAACCCTATTCAGTAAATAGATTGAAGTTAACAATGAAGTGTCCCCAAAGAAAATCAGGGAGGTCTGTGAAGCTCATCATGGATCGAACCATATCCAATAGAGTCCGATTTCTCCGTTCTGAAACCCCGTTGAGTTGAGGTGTTCCTGGTGGAGTCCATTGAGAGACTATGCCATTTTTCTTAAGATAGTCTAGGAATTCCCGGCTAAGGTATTCACCTCCTCGATCTGATCGAAGAACCTTAATGGGTTTTTCAGTTTGTTTTTCTACTTCATGTCTGAATTCTTTGAACTTTTCAAAAGCTTCAGACTTGTGTCTCATAAGATACACATACCCATACCTAGACAGATCATCGGTAAAGGTAATGAAGTAGACAAAATTGCCTCTAGCCGGCACATCAAATGGGCCGCACACATCAGTATGTACTAGGGCAAGGAGATCTGTGGCCCTCTCCCCATGTCCAACAAAAGGGAGTTTAGTCATTTTGCCTTGAAGACAATGGATTCACAAGTTGGATATGATCTCGTTTGGACTATCCCTAGGTCGTTTGGCAATGTTTTGTCAATGGACTCAATAGCCCATAAGGAAACCATTTGCAATTTTATTTCCAATAAAGAATTTACTAATGGTCCTTAAAGAATCTGGTGACTATCCATAACCTTCTTGTTAAGCATGAAACAGAAATCAAAATGCAGGCACTAACATCTTAAAACTAAGTGATAAACCGATGGTAATCGCAGAGGGTATGCAATTCCCATTTCGGCTACTGCAGCAACTCAGGTGCTCCATTACAGATCAAATCTGCGTAGTTTGGATCAGAGGGTATGTTCCCTAGGCAACTCGTTTGCATCCCTCAGCCTCCTGCTATCCTCAAGACCCTGCATAGAAGTGCACAGATGAGCACTAGAACCAGAGTCAAGCACCCAACTGGATGCAGAAGAAACCGTAAGGTTAGACTCAATAACGAGCATACCTCCAGAAGGACCTTCCTTCTTGTTCTTCAGGGTGGCCAGGTAAGTAGGGCAGTTCCGCTTCCAATGGCCGTCGCTGTTGCAATGGAAACACTTTCCTTTGCCATCGGACCTTCTTCTTCGGATTCTGCCTTCTTCTTCTTTGATCCTTCCACCTTTTGCTTTTTCACAGACTTCTTTTTCTTTCCATAAGACTTTCTTTTGGAAGAAGTCCGTTCCATAGCAAGAACTGAGCCTTTAGAACCTTTCATAGAAAGCTCAGCGGTAACCAGCATATTCATTAACTCGGCCAAGGAATTCTGAAGTTTATGCATGTGGTAATTCATGATGAATTGCCCATATGCATCAGTCAAGGATTGCAGAATAATATCGTTCTGCAGGATCCAAGTCCAACTTCACACCGAGCTTCTCAAGCTCTTCCATGTCCTTGATCATTGTCAGACAGTGATCTTGGACTGACTGCCCATCACGCATCTTAGCCTTAAAAAGTCATTTTCGTGACTTGATATTTGGCTGCGCGACTCTGTTCACCAAACATCTCCTGCAGGTGAGCCAACATTTGGCGAGCAGTCCCGATATCTTCATGTTGGCGCTGGAGCTCATCAGACATCGAGCCCAACATGTAAGTATCTGGCCTTATTATCTTCGTCAATCCATTTTTCAGAGACGCTCTCTGTTCAAGTGGATGGACGAGCTGGTAAGGTGGGAGGGTCCTGGTCCAAAACATGGTGTTAACTTCTCTGAACCCAAAACAATTTTGTAGTTCCTGAGCCAATCTTTATAATTGGGTCCAGTCAGTCTATGTGTGTCCTAGGATACGTGCCAAGTGGGTTTGGACGCAGACATATTCCTGTAGAGAGTCAAAGATTCTAGTTAGATACTGTAATTTTGACTTGACCAATTTATTTAGGGATTTTATTTTTAAACAAATTAGCTCCCACTATTTTCTCGGATCCCTACACTCCCTCTGTAGAGATGCGAAAATCTCCACGATTGATGATTTCTAGTGGGTGGTGCGGTCTCACCAACTGACTCATCACCTCACCTAACAGTTATTGGTGATGGGTTAGCCAATGAGTGAACAACTCTTGTTCAATGATTCTCTAATCATGGTGCACCCAAACTTGGTCTCTAATTCATGAATCTCACCGTATCCGGAATATTGATCCACTCCTTAGTTAAGTCAGACCCACCATTTGCATAGACTGGGTTCCTAATTGGGTCTCTCACCGTATCCAAAATATTGAGCCCAACTCATCCTCCAGCCCATAGCATCCAATGCCTAATAGACATGGTTGCGTCTTCCCGGTGCAACTGAGCCACTGTATCCAGCCGAGAACAATCAACCCCGGGAAGGGCCCGCACATCTACAATGGTGGAAGACCTCAGACTTAATCTTTTCTTAGGGAGAATTGATTCAGGTCTCATTAAACTAGACTTGGCTTAGTCATAACAATTATGACTAACCTAGTGGCATGGGTTAGCTCGGATTATTGACCACCTCAGATCAGAACTGTGTCAACAGATATGGCCAGGTAAGTGAGACCAGTGGAAGGAATATGCCGTTAACTCGCACAAGAACGCATTCAGGTCGAGTAGCTTCCAATTAAAAACCAGTCGGTCGTCTATGCCAAACTTACCTTAGACACCAAATTGTTGAGTCAGAACCAATTGGGTTAGCCTACAATCCAGACTCTAACCTCTGAGCCTAATTAGGTCTTGCTTGATCGTGACTCGATCTTGACCCAGACTTAATCCTATTAGGCTGGTCAATTTAAGCATTGTTGATCCCATCTAACCAACTCTTGATTCGGTTTGATCAACCGCTTAGACCTAATTGAGCTACCCAAGCCCGAACCCAGTATTATGAATATGTCTTAGATCTGAAATTCTCAATTTTAGACCTAATTAATATTTCATAAACTTAATTCTTAATTAAGTTGGGTTCATAAACAAAATATGCACAATAAATCCTAGGGTTTCAGGATCTAGGGTTTTGCAGAAAGTAAGTTTTGGGTTTCTGATTAAGGATGAACACGCAGCACCCCTACACATCATAAGAACACCCCATCGAATGGAAAGAGAGGGCCTTTAAACCCTTCTTCGTTCTTATGACCGGACGGCCAAGAGGAACGCCTTAATCAGGAACATGTAAATCTACAAAACAGTTATAGATCTATATCATATATCTCATATACAAATTTAGATCTAATCAAGGCATATTTTGCATACATCTCATGTATCATAATCATGCATATTTTCATATCTAAATTATCTCATAATAATCTAAAAAATTAGATTTAAATTGATCTAATCAAAATAAATTCTAATCTAGACAATTATGTAGAACTATTCTACAACTAGTCTAGTCATGCATCTATCATATCTCATATGATATTTAAAATTAAATAATTTTATTTTTTGTTTATCAGATGTTATTATAATACTTATAATATCAAAAAATAGTAAATAAGAAGATCTAAAATATGATTTAATCAGATTAAATCAAAGACATGCAAAACTATTCTATAGAACTATTCTATTCTAGAACTAGTCATGCATATCTTCATGTTCTTAGATCCAAATCATTTAATTTTAATTTTTCTGATTTCAGATCTGATCACATCTCATGTGATATCTAAAATCACTTTATTTTCTAATTAAAATAAAATTAAAATCAGATCTAAATATTTAGAACCATGGCTCTGATACCAGTTGAAGGGAAATCCTGATTTTTCGGTCCAGGTTCGTCCAGATCTGATTAGATCAAGAGATATATTTCAAAAAATTTTCTCTTGATCTCAATCAGATCTTGATATATTTCAGATCTGATTCTTATTATTTTAATAAATAAAATAAAATAAGATAAATTAAATCAAATTTAATTTACCTGATTTGGGTAATCCTATTACCCTGTAGATGATCCTGATTGCAGCGGAAGGTTCTGGATCTAGCCACGCAAGCGCCTGGCCTCTACCGGTATCCACTCAGGTTGGATCTGGAGATCCTCTTCTTCTCTATCACACCTCCAAAAATTAGATCTGGATCTGATCTGGAGGATCTTCAAAACTCTTTTGAAGATCTGCAGTCGTCCTTTTGCAGCAGCGCAGCCTTCTTGCTTTTGATCGCCTTTCCTTGATCTGAATCGCACCAACCAAAGTCCAAAACTACCTTTTGGACATGGAGAGCAAGGGGAGAAGAGACTATGGCATGGAGGAGGAGGGGAGAGGCAGCCTTGGGGCGTGGGGTTTCTCAATTGAATTGCATTAGCATTAGGGTTGGGCGCAGGGTCTTATTTATAGACCTCTTGTGATCCAACTCCTCTTCCTCTCAACCAATCACAACCCTTTGTGAAATCAGATCTAAATCTGATTGGTTGGAATAGAGACCCCTGGATTCCTCCTTAGAGGGCGCCTAAGACCAGTCAAACTGGATTCTTAGTAGAACTCTGATTGGAATCCAAAAGGGAGGTGGAGTCCTTGTCCAACAAGGACTCCTAGGCGCCTCCTACTTGGGCTCACGCCACCCTTGGCGTGCGCCCTTCTTCCTTGCCAGGTTCTGGCAGGGGGACAGGCCCCCACCAGCTCTCCAATAGGTGCATGACATGTGGTCAAAAGTCAAAGGGTCAATGGTCAACGTTTGACCAGTCAAAGGATAGACTTTTGACCAAAGTCAAAGAACAAGAAATGGCAGGTGACCAAAAATGGCAGGTAATGTCTTACAAAATAAGACAACCTTTCTGACTTGGACAACCTCCAGTCAGACCATATGAAGGCCTCTGATTGAGCACAAACTCCTTTGGCTCAGTCAGGACAACTTATTTATGATAGTAAAAGAAGAACGTTAGGTTCAATCGAGTGCTAGCACGATTTCCTTGAACCTAATTGAATCTCATTCAGATCAATTGAACTAGATCAGTTCAATTGATGATCACCAGATTCAAACCCTTGTTTGTGTGACCCAGTTAGGTTCAGTTCTGTATGGTAATGGGATATGTCATGATCTCTATCATAGACATCATCGAAACTCCTTTCGATGGATCAGAACTCTTCTGATTCGAACAGCTAGAATGATCGATCATCTAAATCATTCTAATTGCTCCCAAAATCCACCAGTGACACCTAGCAGTATATGGTGGCAACCCATCAGAGCTGAATGCGAACCTCTTGGTGCAGCTACCTGTGTGATTAAGTTCTTCTATCTTGAGCCCCGATCAGATTAGGGTTAAGGTGAACTCGTCAAACCCTAGTCTCTGTCATATGATGTAATCATTCGATTCGAGTCCAATGTGAAAATCTAAATAGAAACTCTTTCTATTATTTCACTCTGCCATGGCCATGGGCTTCAGGACTTGATTCTCATGATTATCATAGGGCTGCTCCTCTACCACCGAGGTAGATAGATTCCCATCTTGATGCAATCCAGTTCCTACAATGAACATGCTATAGCCAACATACACCTCAGGGTTCCATATGGCTAGGAGACCGAGTAATGGTGTAGTCAAACTATAACACCCTCAAGGTGAACTGCCGATGCATCTCAGGATCAAAGAACCAGACACACCTACTGCAGCATCGAGTCAGTCATTGACGAGAAGGTAGACTTCCCTAATGACTACTCGAGGTGGTCACGCTCAGTGCCCTCGTTCTCTAACGAGTATCTGTACTTCTCGCTCCAGTGTCTCCACACCGTAGACTCAAGACTCATCTACTAAAGAGAAGCGATCGTACACCAACCTTCCAGATCAATCACCATCCTCGTGATGATCCTATGGTCGGAAGCTGTTTATGAGTTAATAATGATTATTCATGTCTTAAATTTTCAACTCTTGAAAATATGAATTATCATTACCATTAACTCAAAGGATGTATCACAGACACTAAATACACATGTGTGATAGAAAATAATCCATTTCATTAATTATAGTCAAAATTATAATTTTGCCCCTAGAAGTGTATTACAAGTGTCAGCCAATTCTGGCTTCTAGGGCACATATATCTAACACTCACGACCTCCCAGCGCAAGCAAGGCCGTACTCCCCCTCGAGCCCGTTATTGAGGAAGCCCCGACAAAGAAGTATGAAGTCCTCCCATGGAAGCTTCCACAGGAAAGCGGAACGAAGTTCGGCGCAAGTGAGGCCGAACTCACGCTCGAGTATGACACAAAGGAAACCACTACAAAGAATTCACAGAAGGTCAGAGTGAAGTTCGGGCAAGCAAAGCCGAGCTCCCACTCGAGCTCGTCGTCAAGAAAGTTCGGACAAAAGCAGCAAAGGAAGTTCTCCTCCGAAGGGTTTCGCGGGAAAACGGAATGAAGTTCAGTGCAAGTGAGGCCGAACTTCACCTCGAAGCCCGAAGCCCGTCATCGAGGAAGGGGCATTATTCCTCCCGCGGAGGCTTTTGCGGAAAGGCGGAATGAAGTTCGGCGCAAGTTAGACAAAACTCCAGCCCGATTATGTCACCAAGGAAGCCCCCAACAAAGATTTCCCATAAGGTGAGACGAAGTTCGGCCGAGCTCACAACCGTCCCAGGGCAAGCGAGGACTTCCTCTCGAGTATGACTCCAAGGAAGCTCCGACAACTGGACATAAAGTTCTCCCACAGGTTTTACAACCCCTAACTCCTTGAGCTCGCCACCAAGGAGGCCCTGACAAAAGGACGCGAAGAAGCCCTCCCGAAAGATTCCGCAACTACGCCCCACTCTTCTAACTCAAATTCTCAGCGAAGTTAAGAGCCAGCCACCAAGACTAGAAGGTTTACGGTCTCCCCTAAACAAGCACGATCGTACTGCATCTACCATCGCGACCACGGCCATGATGTTGAGAAATGCATCCAGCTGCAAGATGAAATTGAGGAGCTCGTCAGGAAGGAGCGGTTGGAGAAAGTTGACTAAGGGTGCTGCCGTAACCAGAAACTCCTGGGTCGACTGTCTCACAGCATCATCAACGTTACCCCGGGGAGGAGCTTGGTACATCGACGGTTCGTTGGCTCCCAGCGTCAAAGTCAAGAGCTTGCTCTAAATCGAGAAGGCCAGCATGGGATAGAGGAGGTTGTCTGGACGGAACTTACTACCCGAGGGAGGGAGCTCGGAGGAACAATGCCCCGACGACCCCTCAAATGGGGATGTGCTGCCCGTAACTTTCCTTCGATAAAATTCTTTCCTTCCAATAATGTTATTTCCTGGCGCAGAAACTACGGTAACTGAGGATGGAGCAGTCAAATAGTTGCCGTATTGGAACTGGCGGGGGACCTCGTGCTAACGGGGGCAGGTTGGAAGCCTTAGAAGCTCGACCGTAGGAGATAAGATCTCCTCTGAGGGAAGCTCGATCGTAGGAGATAAGATCTCCTCCGAGCGCGCACTTCGGCTGCAGGAGATAAGATCTCCCCCGAGGGAAGCTCAATCGTAGGAGATAAGATCTCTCCCGAGTGCACACTTCGACCTCGGCTGCATGAGATAAGATCTCCCCTGAAGAAGGCTCGACTGTAGGAGATAAGATCTCTTCCGAGCGTGCACTTCGACTGTAGGAGATAAGATCTCCCTCGAGGGAAGCTCGGCCGCAGGAGATAAGATCTCCCCCGAGCGTGCGCTTCGACCTCGATTGCAGGAGATAAGATCTCCCCCGAGGAAGGCTCGGCTGCAGGAGATAAGATCTCCCCGAGGAAGCGCAGGAGATAAGATCTCCCCCGAGACCTCGGGCAGGAGATAAGATCTCCCCCGAGGGAAGCTCGGCCGTAGGAGATAAGATCTCCCCCGAGCGCGCACTTCGGACCTCGGCAGGAGATAAGATCTCCCCCGAGGGAAGCTCGGCCGCAGGAGATAAGATCTCCCCCGAGCGCGCACTTCAACCTCGGCTGCAGGAGATAAGATCTCCCCCGAGCGCGAAGCTCGGCTGCAGGAGATAAGATCTCCCCCGAGGCGCAGGAGATAAGATCTCCCCCGAGCGCGCACTTCGACCTCGGGCAGGAGATAAGATCTCCCCCGAGCGCGCACTTCGGCTGCAGGAGATAAGATCTCCCCCGAGGGAAGCTCGGCCGTAGGAGATAAGATCTCCCCCGAGCGCGCACTTCAACCTCGGCTGCAGGAGATAAGATCTCCCCCGAGGGAAGCTCGGCTGTAGGAGATAAGATCTCCCCCGAGCGCGCACTTCGGCTGCAGGAGATAAGATCTCCCCCGAGGAAGCAGGAGATAAGATCTCCCCCGAGGGAAGCTCGGCCGCAGGAGATAAGATCTCCCCGAGCGCGCACTTCGACCTCGACTGCAGGAGATAAGATCTCCCCCGAGGAAGCTCGGCCGCAGGAGATAAGATCTCCCCCGAGCGCGCACTTCGGCTGCAGGAGATAAGATCTCCTCCGAGGAAAGCTCGACCACAGGAGATAAGATCTCCTCCGAGCGCACACTTCGACCTCGACCGTAGGAGATAAGATCTTCTCCGAGCAAGGGAAGCTCGGCCGCAGGAGATAAGACCTCCCCGAGCACGCACTTCGACCTCGGCTGCTCGAGATAAGATCTCTCCCGAGGAAGGCTCGGTCGAAGATAAGATCTCTCCCGAGCGAT
Source organism: Cocos nucifera (assembly GCA_006176705.1). Classification (NCBI taxonomy): domain Eukaryota; kingdom Viridiplantae; phylum Streptophyta; class Magnoliopsida; order Arecales; family Arecaceae; genus Cocos; species Cocos nucifera. The sequence continues at coordinate 2,587,327 of QRFJ01000061.1, forward strand.
CGTGGACAACTTCGACTATGGATCAGATCTCCCCCGAGGGACTGGGCCAACTTCGGTAGTAGGAGATGAGATCTCCTCCGAGCGCCCGCATCAACCTCGGCCAGAGCGTCTGAGTAACCTCGGATAAAGGTAAGGCCCATGACGACCTCAACCAGAGAGCTTCAACATCGACCTCGGCTAGAGAAGGCTATCATGTCAACCTCGGCTGGGGAGCTTTAACATCGACCTTGACTAGAGAAAGCAACCATGTCAACCCTGGCTGGAAATGGGATCTTCGCCAGGCTTCAACCTCGATATCAACTTCAGCTGGAGGCGAGATCCCCCCGAGCTTCGACCTAGACCAGCATAGAGCTCGGAGGAAGACTCCGGCAGTCGCCTTTCCTGCACTCCCTTCCTTCGATTTTTGAACTTAAGAGTGGGGGGGCTAGTGTTGGGGATAAATCCCGCTCCTGTCGAAGTCTAGCTCGACGCTCAGCCTAATGCAACCTGTAGCCATGGAAGAGCTTCGACAGATGGGTCTCAGCCGAGCTCCTACAGTCGGCCGAACTATTTAGCGCTGAGCTCCTTGGACTCCATGCAGCCGGGCTTCGGCCAAGCCCCCGGCGGTCGAGCTTATTCCAACCCATTCAGCCACCGAGCTTCTTCAGACTCCAGCCAGCCGAACTGCTTAGCGACCGAGCTCTCCGAACTCCTAGCATCCGAGCTTCTACGGACGCGTTCAGACGGCCGAACTGCTTAGCATCCGAGCTTCTACGGACCCGTTCAGATGATCGAACTGCTCAGTGGCCGAGCTCCTCAAATTTCTTAGCTGACGAGCCTCAATCAAAGTCCAACATCCGGCCGAACTCTTCAACGGCCGAGCTTCAGATTCCCAACTATCGGACTCCTCAGCGGACTAGCCTTAGCTGCATACCTTCGCCTATGGGAGCCGAACTCCCTCCAAGCTAAGAGCCCGAGCTCCTCCGAAATGGGCACACGACGAAGGCCAACCCTTCATCCGCCGCAAGCTCTGCAGCATCACCATCGGTCCACCAAGTGATAGCGACCCGCTATGAGGCGGCGATGGCTATCACCATTTCATGAGACTGGCTCCGTCGAACCTCGAGCGGCCCGCCAGCACGCGGCTGCAGCTGTCACCATCAATCTGCCTCACACGGCACCTTCTCGTGAGACTGGCTCCGCCGAACCTCGAGCGGCCCGCTAGCATGCGGTTGCAGCTGTCACCATCAAGCTTCGCTATAAAAAGAACCCCTCCAGATACGCTAACTCTAATCTCTCTGATCTCTAAGCTCTCCTCCTCTTCTCTAAGCTCCAAAACTCATTCCGAGCACTCCATTCCTATTGGCCAGAGCTGACTTGAGCGTCGGAGGGTCCTGTCGAAGCCACCCCCCACTGACTCCGGACGGGACTTTATTTTGCAGGTCCCTGATGGCGACCTCAGCGGCCTCGACTCCAGCAACCTCCGGTGATGACCAATTTCTGCACCAACATATGTAATTTAGATTAAATTATTTAATCTAGCCTATTCCGCTATAAAATTTTAAAATTGTATGTATGAAACTACCCTACTTTTCCAACAATGATAGTACAAAAATAGAAAATGACCATGATGAGACACCTATTTAAGAGTCATGATTGGCTCCAATCTTTGGTTTCCATTGTCCTGTTGAGAAAAATACCTTGAATTTGACCCACAGCACCATAGCACAGCCCACAGCCTAAGAAGGAGACCGCATGTGAAGAGGCATGAGTCACAGGCTCACATGGCCCATACGAGCATGCGACCTATAGCAGCCCATGGCTTGCAGCACACACGGCCTAGGCATGCACATGAACCAGTGCAGGCATAGGCCCAGGCACATGCAGGCACGCATGCGGCCCAGGTGCCCGTGTGGCCTAGCATGCGGGCGAGCCTAGCACACAAGCACACGGCCCATGTGTAGGCATGGCCCAGGATGGGCAAACCAAGTGGCTCACATGTGGCCCACCGTGCACCACCTCACTCCAAATGGTCCACACACGTGCATGGACTGCTTATGGATCTATAGCCATTTTACACGGTTCACCATGCATCCAGGAAAGGTTGTGGCTCTGTTCTTCATGCGGCTGTGCAATCAGACGAGCGAGAAGGCTTGCAGTCTTGATTGGATGATCAGGAAGTTTCTTTGAGTTTTAACAGGAGTCCTAAGACCTATTTAGACTCGAATTGAAGGCTCTAAAAGCCTCAAATGGCATGTGGAGCAAGTGGGCAGTCGGCATGATTCAATAGAGCAGCTGTAACAGTAGCAGACCATGGAGAGGTATCGGTAGAGAGTAGAAGTAGGGGGCTTCGGATAGACTATCAGGCAATGATCAAAGTTATAAGGGATCTCCTAAAAAGAGAGTTTTTTTAGAGAGTGCATCTTGTTAAGAGAGAGGGATTGATGTATGAGGGTTAAAAAATTATGATCTTCTCTTATAAAATTTTTTTTTTCTTATAGTGAAGCTTGCATGTCCCATGGAGGTAAGCCTTGGCTTAATCCATGTATTTGATTATATTCTTTTATTTATCTTTTTTTATCTATTATGGTATCGACATCATTACCAGCGTTCCAATCCTGAACTTAGGAGGTCCGTATTCTGCATAAGAAAGCTTTCCAAGTGATAGTGCCAGAGCGAGTGGTACCTCAATAATTAATATCAGAGCAGCTCTAATCATAATAAATTGGATAAAAGCTAGATCATCTAGATTATAGCGGTGTTGATCAAGATTGAAAAAGATGGAGAACACAAGCTCAATTAAGGTGAAGATTAACCAGTATGATGGAAAGAGTAATTTTTTCTTATGGCAAGTGAGGGTGAAAGATGTGCTCATTCAACAAGAGTTGATCGATGCTCTCTTATGTAAGTAGAAGCTGGCTACTATGGAGGTGAAAGACTGAAAGTGGATCTAGATGCAAATGGTAAATATGATCCGCTTGTACTTAGCGAATGATGTGGTGATTCATATGCTTAGTGAGACTTTTTCGATGGCAATATGGTCAAAGCTTGAAGAGATGTACATGATAAAATCACTTACCAATGCTCTCTTCCTCTGGAAGCAGTTCTACTAGCCGTGGATGAGTGAGAGGTAGAGCGTACAAGAGAATCTCAACAACTTTTAGAAGATCCTCACCGACCTCCTTAGTATTGGTGAGAAGATTGAGGAGAAGATCAGGGCATTAGTCTTGCTTTTATTGCTTTCTCTCTTTTATGAGTTTTTAGTGACTACTTTTCTTATGGAAAAGAGCACTATCAAGATGAAAGAGGTTACTTTTGCACTTCTCCAAAATGAGGTTCTCAGGTGGAAGAACCAAGTCTTAAATTTAGGTGGCGACTTGACTATGATAGTGTCCAGAGGTGGTGGTGGCAAAAGATAAAGCGGCAGGAGATCACAAGATGGATGGTCTAAGTCCAAGTCAAGGGATCAGTAAGATCATATACTACCAGTGTGATGAGTTGGAACATCGTATCAGAGATAGTCCATAACTCAGAGATCGAACAAAAGCTACTATAGTGGCGATCCTAGAAATGACATAAATGAGATCGATGATTGTGTGTTTATGGTCTCAGATAAGATATCTATTTTTTCCTACTAATAAATTTTAGATTCTGCATATTTGCATCATGTTTATTATAGAAAGAAGCCGTTTGACATCCTAGAGAGTAATGAGGATACTATTCATTTATTAGATGGATCGAACTATGCGATCAAGGGCACTAGGACTGTCAGCTTATAGGTACATGATGGAATAGTGAGGAAATTAAGTGAGTTCCGATATATATCCAATTTTAGAAGGAATCTTATTTCACCGAGTAGACTAGATTCAAGCAGCTATAGGTAGAGAGCTGATGGAGGAATCCTGAAAGTCATGTGCAATAATAGAATTATTTTGAGGAAAAAAAGTATGAATGATACTATCTCTTAGTAGAAAGTTTAGCACAAGGTGAAGCTTTTGGAGCCAGTGAGAGCCTAGAGCTCTAGGAGCAGGTGGATCAGGCACGAGATAAGAGACTCAGGAGGATGACAGGTGATGTCGTAGGATGAAGTTTCTATTACCATAGGAGGCTATCCCGAGTAGGTCTCAGCTCAAGCAGAACATAGCATATGATGGAGAGGGGATCAAACGGTCTAACTCAACTTCCATATTTGTCCATCCATGAGTTTACAAGTATTTATCTCAAGGCATGGGGGTGAGATATGCAAGATCATCTAGAAAGCTCTCAAGATTAGATGAAGATCGAATGTCGAGTCAAGATGGAGATTGTTGAGAAAAATATCTCAAATTCGATCCACAGTAAAGTTCACAGCACCACAGTGTAGCCCACGGCCCAAGAAGGAGACCGCATGCAAAGAGGAGCAGCTCGCAGGCTCATGCGACCTGTAATGCACGTGGCCCAGATGCATCCATGGCCTAACACGGGTGCAAGCCTAGGCATGCATGGCATGCATGGCCCAGGTGCTCAGGCAGCCTAGCTTACGGATGAGCCCAGCACGCACGTGCGCAGCCCACACGCAAGCGCAGCATAGGGCTGGCTGACCACATGGGTCATGTGTGGTCCACCATGTGCCACCTCACTCCATGAGGTCCACACACGTGCTTAAAGTCTATAGCCATTTTATGCAGTGCTCTATGAGTCTAAGGGAGGTTTTGGCTATGTTCTTCACATAGTTGTGCGATCGAATGGGCAAGAAGACCTGTGATCTTGATCGAATGACCAAAAAAATTTTTTAAATTTTAATAGGAGTCCTAAAACCTATTTAGACTTGGATTAAAGGCTTTAAAAGCTCTAGTTGGCCTATGGAGCAGGTGGGCAGTCGGTGTGGTTTAGCAGAGCAGCTATAGTAGCAGCAGACCGTAGAAAGGTGTCGGTAGAGAGAAGCAAAGGGCTTTAGGCAAACTATCAAGCAGCAGTCAGAGTTACAGGAGGTCTTCTAAAGAGAGAGCTTTATGAGAGAGAGTGCTTCTTATTTAGAAAGAGGGATTAATGTATGAGGGTTAACAGAGTGTGATCTCCTCTTATCAAATTTTTCTTTCTCATAGTGAGGCTTGGATGCCCTATGAAAATAAGCTTTGGCTTAATCTACATATTTGATTACGTTCTTTTATTTATTTCTTATTCTTATCCATGGTGGTATCGATATTATCACTAGTATTCCAATCTTGGACTAGTGGGATCTATATTCGGTATGAGGAATCTTTTCAAGAGGTGGTGCCAGAGCAAGTAGTATCACGAAATTGATATCAAAGCAACTCTAGTCACAACATATCCAAAAATAAAGCAATATAATTTTAGACATTTTATATTTTCATGAGTTAAGGATATCAAGCTCATGATGATATCAAGATTTTGAAAACATTATGTAATAACCCAAAAATAAATAAATAAATAAACCTTAGATTTCTAGCATGAATATCAAAGCAAGAAAAGAAACAAAGAAAGAAAGACAACCTCATGCGCTGTGCACATGAGGCAAGAGATGGAAGACTCCCGATGGGAGTCTTCCTCTTCTCCATTTTCGACTAGGAGGAGTCCTAAGGTAGTAAAACCCTAGGATCCATGGGCTATAAAAGGATCCCTTTCCCCTTCAAGTCATCTCGCCTAAAACCCTCCCATCACTAGCGAGAAAGATCATGTTTTCTTTGATCTTCTCCATGGATAGTATTAGAGATTTTGTCCGATAACCAACCGTGCAACCTAGCTGGAGCCACGATAAAGCCTACATCTCTTTTTTTTTTCTCTTTCTTCCAGACTTTAATGGGGTTGTGATTGTTGAGCTTTGGTCGGCGAGGTGCCGAATTTGGGTAGAAATAGGGCATTCCCTATCTTTTCCATCTTTCTCTCATCAAACTGATCGTCGTGCCGAATGTGGGTCATGTCAAGCGGCCAGAAGATGGCCTATCGTCTGACTTGCCAAAGTCAGGGCAGGGGATGGTCGCCACCACCGTCAAGGGGCCGCGACCGTAGGTGGGATCAAGGAGGGGGGGCATCGCCTCCTCTATTTTACTTTCGAGAGAAAAAAGAGAGAGAGACAGAGAAAGAAAAAATAGGAAAAAATAAATTAAAAAAAGAAAGAAAGAGCCTTTCTCTCTCTTCTCATCTTAGCACTTTCTCTCTCTATTTTCTTTCTCTAAAAATTTCTCTCATCACTTTCTCTCTCTACTTTTTCTCTCTAGAACTTTCTCTTTCTAGAGATTTTATTGATCGCGAGGGATCCAGGCATCTAAGAAAACTCAGATTAACTAGCTAGTCTTGGGAGAGATCTTGAACTGTAGTATTAGGTCCGTTTCCATAATATTTTCATATATGATTTTTATATTTGATCTTGATCATGTACAGATGTGATTATTTGCATAAGATGTCAAGCAGAACATCTTGCTTTTGAGTCTATTGATTCAAAGGATCATCAATTTCTATGCTAAGTCAATCATCGATAGAGGTAAAGATTCTTCAACATGATCACCCACATGTTTATGAAAATTAATTTATGATTGATGTATATTCTACTGTTGTTGCTTAAATTATGATTAAGTGATACTTAATGATTGCTAAATAAAAAGAGTATGATTTAATATAATTAATAGATGGGCAGCATCTAGGTTAGCCTGTCATGCAAGAAACATGATGTATATGTTGGGTCAATCTTGGACTGGGATGCGGTTTGGCCTACCACGAGCTAGAGCATAACTATAACTAGTCTAATGCCGAAAATTAGATTATAATTTTAATAATATGGATGGGGCATGGGCAATGTTTGGATTATTTGGCCAGCCTCGGGCTAGGGTGCAGCATATGGTTGACCTACCACGGGCTGGAGCATGGTTGTAATTAATCCAATGTTGAAAAGATAAATATAAAACATGAAAAAAGGAGAGCATATAAACTAGTCGATCATGTGTGAAACATGGCATATGATTTGGCCTACCATGGGTAGGAGCATAGCTGCAACTAGGTTCAGTGTTGAAGTTAAATCAAGATAATGAGCTATATAAAATTGATGGATATCTGGACTAGCCGGCACGTGTAAAACATAATTTTGTGATATCAACCATGGGCTGAGATATGGTTGCTGGCCATGGGCGGAAACATGATGGCCTACCACAGACTGGAGTGTGAGCAAGTCTAGTCCAGCATCAGAATGATAATGTTGCTTAGATCAGAATTATGTTAATCAGTAAATAATAAGAAATTCCATTGAATTAATGTTGAGCAAATTATTGATTGGTGATATGAGATGTGTTTATTAAAATTGCACGTGATGATATTATTCAATTATCATATTGATGGTGCATGAATCTTTTATTTTTCTATCAGTTATATATATTCGTTAAAATATATTTCATATTCTTGCTGGCATGAGTATGAAAAATTCTTACGGGACTGTAAAGCTCACAACCCTTCTTTCTCTTCTTTTTCAGACTTACAGGATGTGTAGTTTCAGTCGGACTGGGCATGAAGTCTGAGCGATGGAGTCTTTAGTTAGTTAGCTAATTAGTTATTTTTTGATATCAAATAAATATTTAAACTTTGTGAACAAAAATGGATTTATTTGATTTGATGAATATGATTGAAATTTATATATTTCTTTTGGTGTTCTGGTGGACTCATTATTTAGGCCTTGTATATTCTTTAGGATTTGCCCTAGAGAGTATATGGCCATCACATATTTGGCACGAATGCTGGATTTGGGGCGTGACACATTGAATCTACCAATAATGTTGAGCTTGCCACAAAATTGCATGTCTTCCTTTAACCTTGATCAATCAAACTTCAAGTTCTTCCATTCTATCATCTATTACATTTCCTTGTTTATTTAGTTATCATTTATTTGTGAATGCTAATGCAGGATCTAATAGCTCATACTAAGCATCATAGATAAGAGAAAATTCCTAAGAAACAATTTAATAAACATCTTATACTTATATATTTAAACTTCATTCTAAAAGCATCTCAAGTAAGATATTTCAACCAACATTACAATCATAGATCTATAAAATTTTAGCGATACTTATATTTTTCATGAGTGTTGACTCAAGGATTGATTTTGATGAATATAAAATATTTGAGTATTTATTTTGATACTAAGGAGTTGTTGAAGTTCTTATGTAGAGAGTTTTGAAAAATTAAAATCATTCTTGGAAAGCATGTACTAATGACATGCTTTGGAAGTAAAAGAGGATGATTAGATAAAGCTATATTATAAAAAATCAAGAAGAAGAAACCAAGAGTCGACCCCTAGATCGAAAAGAGTCAGCTCTAGTATGAGGCAAAAATTTCCGCATTAAACCTCGAGCTAACTCTTACTTGACTGCAAACCCAGTCTCCCAAGAAAGATAGAAAAGTGTTTCTATGGAACAGACATCGAGCCAACTTCTACTTGACTACAAGCCGACTCTTTCAAAAAAGATAGAGAAGTATTTCTATAGAATAGCCTTCGAACTGACTCCTACTTAACTACGAGCCAACTCATAATTACTTGAGTCAACCCCTACTTGGCCTTAAGTCGACTCAACTATGGCTGATAGAAATAATGGTTGGTTCTATAAAAATTCTATATTTTTTCAAATGATTTTCAATGGCTAGTTTTGCTTTTTCCAAACTTAATTAAGAGCAAAGAGAAAAGAAAAAAAAAAAAAAATTCAATGGCTAGTTTTGCTTTTTCCAAACTTAATTAAGAGCAAAGAGAAAAGAAAAAAAAAAAAAGAGAAAAGCTAAGTGAGAGCCTAAGAACATTCAAGAGTGCTGAAAGCAATTAATTTCTCAAAAATCTTGAAGCATTTAAAGAGTTCTTTTGAGCATTGATTGCAAAGCTTTCTCAACACTTTCTCCAAATAGCTTCATCAACTTTTATTTACTCTTTTATGAGTTTTTATGATGTTTAAAATTATTTGTCTTATTTTTTGATGTGAGCATGTTTCAATTGGGATTGAAACTTGGGGAAAGACCTGTTCAAGTCTAGAATTAGATAAAATTTATTTGAGAAAGTTTATGACAGGCTTCGAAAAGTGGTTTTGGTTGATTTTTATGATGAAAATCAAATGAATTTAAATTGTGAGCCCAAAAAATAATCTTATTGTAATCTACATAGAGATTATAGTGAAATTTCGAAGGATGGCTTGGAAAGTAGACGTAAATGCTGGATTTGGTACTGAACCACTATAAATTCTTAATATTTATGTATAATTTTTTTTGCTTATATTGCATCTTAATTGCTTATTTATTTTAGCATTCTTCACTTTGTATCATCTCACCAAACTTCACATACTTTGAGATTTGTGTACAGCAAGTTTTAAATTTTTGAAAAGCCCAATTCACCCTCTCCCTTATTGGGTTGTCTCTCTAAGCAACAATAAGAATTATTTCAATAAGTATTTTCTGCTGCCCTCATATATCGAACATAGGAGACCAGCAAATGATGAAGCTTGGGATGTTGGGGTGAACAACGACCTTACCTTGATGTTGCCACGGGTGAAGAAGCCATGGAGACATGCGCTTGTCTCAAAGTCTTGAGCTAGTGGTGAGATGATGGTGCTTGAGAGAATGAGACGAAGATGATGACGATGATGTCAATCCAAGGATGGGAAAGAAGATGATATCCTTAAATTTTAATCCTTCCTAACAATCGCCAAAATGAACTTATTTTTTTGTGTTGCTTGCAAACGTTATGGATGAAGAAATGGTTCATAGCCCCTACAAGATCACAATTCAAGAATTGTTTTAGAAATTCATCATAATCCATCAATAAGTTTTAATTGAAATCAAGAATTATAGTGTAGCTCTCTAGATCAATTCTCCTTGCTCTTTTGCTTTGCATTGTTGAAAGGAGGCTTGTATTCGAAGAACAATGCTTGGATTTGGCCAAAAAAGCTTTGATTTGGAGATTTGGGGAGGAAAAGAATTCAAAATCGAGTGAAAATGAATTCTAATTAATCCTCTATTTTCAGATGAATTTATGCTCTATCATTGCACAGATGGGTAACAGAGCATAATGGAGTCTGATGAATCTTATCTAAGATGTGTTGAGTATACTTTCCAAATCACATGTGGCTTAGTAGAATCGGATCTAGCCACAAGTGGATAAACTACAATCATCCCATAATATTATATGCTTTTTATATCCCAAGCTATTAATGAAAACAAGTATACACTTTTTTAAGTTTGTCATTTTTCATTTGAAGACTTATGCCAGCTAATCATGTAATCTATTAATATGTTATTAACAACAAATAAACAAGGAATAAGTATAATATTGCCTATGTTCTAAGGCTACTTTTTGGATTACTAATTGTCTTCCATGTCCTTTACATATATTTAAGTACTCAAATAATTATACAAATATATTAACAAATTTAGAAAAAAAATAAATGCATAGCACTATTATGATAATTAAGGTCAATATGAAATAATATTGAAAATCATGGCATTTTGAGACAGTCCACATAAGTCAATAACCATAATAATACATGTCATGTATGGTTGATAACCAACAATCACATTTTGTAAATAGGTTTAGTACATATATCCATATACATACAGTTGTGTGTGTGTGTATATATATATATATGTATCCAATTATATGATTGCCTTCATTAATACCCTATAACATCTCGATGCATTTACAATTATCACTAACAAAAATTAGCAAACATAACATGCTGTAATGTTTTTGACACACACACACACACACACACACATATATATATATATAATTGCATTAATATTATTTTATTGAATTAAAACAACAAACAAGCATAGTGCAAGCAATATAATCGTGACCACAAATTTATGCAGACATATCTACAAATTAAATTTTTAAACATTATTTTTATTTTAACTAATATTTTTAATAAATTATGTAAATAAGATATATTTTATTGTATTTTATTTAGAAAATAACATATGTCTAAACTGAATAAAGAATACTTAGATTGAAACATCAATAAGATTCCATCAGAATGCTCAATGATAATAACAACCACCCAATTTGCAATTTTGTTTGCCCTCCCGTAGATGGTCACGGCAAATGATATACAATTCTGAAGTGTCCAACAATAAAGAATGTTTAGTAGGAGAACCATTGTAGTTGGAGTGTATCTTTTGCATGAAACAATATTTGATCTTCTTTCATGACATCAACTATTGGATCATACCTTTCACAGCTTTCAAAGCATGACGAACCTCTTCCTTCCATCTACAACACAAATCATAAAGGTTTAATCATGCTTCAAAATTATGCATGTTGACCAAAATGATTAATTTTGATGATAACAAATTATTGAGTAAAAATAATACTAATCATATATTTCAATGATGGATATAGGATTTCCCGGATGCTCACAATGAAGAAATTATTCATGAAAAAAATTCTTTTAAAGAAGCCAAGTCAAAGTAATTCAAAGATAAAACTTCATATATTTGACTTAGTAAAATCGACCCCATGTGTATAGGAGCGACCCCTAAGTAGTCATTGGTAGGAATCAGAAAAAAAAAAAATGAGTTTCAAGAAGTTCAGGAGTCGACCCCAAAAATAAAGAGTCGACTCTGGCATGCTGGAGTTGAGTGGCATAAGCTACGAGTCAACTCTTGTGGAGCTCGAGTTGACTCTCTTAATCGAAATAGAGAAATGTATTTTTAGAACCCTGTACAAGTCGACCATGAAGTACTCTTGTCGACTCCTAGAAGGTCTCGAGCCAACTCTGAGATTTTTGAACCAACTCTCTTAGGAAAGATAGGATATAGAATTTATAGATCTTAAGATTGAGTGGATTTCTAGATGATTCGTGTTGACTCATGGATAGCTTGAGTCGACCCCTAAAGACTATGAGTCGACTCCTAATACAGGGATAGTTTTCTGTCTTATTCTAACGGCTATTTCTCTACTTTAATGACTAGTTCAACCCTTCCAATAGTCAAGATTTATTCTCCAGCCACTTCTAAGGTTATAAAAGGCAAGAGAATCATTAAAAAAGGAAGAAAATAGGATTAGAAAGAGAAATACATCATTTATTGGAGTACTATTTTATTAAATATCTTTGAAAAAAGAAAAAGAGAGGAATTTAGTACAAAGATTTTAGTGAGCTTTCAAGAAAGATCCACTCCTTCATCTGCTACATCCTCTCAAGCTAAAAGAAGAGAGGTCAAGCTTCAAAAGAGCCATCTTTTAGCATCTTCTCCGAGCTTGAAAGAGCTTTTTATTTCTATTTTTATTTGTGCTCAAAATTCTTATCCATTGTATTTTGAATTTTCTTTACAAGTTTCTTTGGGATGAAAGAAACTTGGTTAAGGCTCATCCAAACTCGGAATAAAGTTTTGGTTGGTGATCCTAGATAACGAAAGTAATTGGATTGTTAATTTGGAAAATAATTATATAAGGTTCTGGTTGGTTATCCCCGAAAATCAATTGGATTTGATTGTTAGTCTGAAAAATAATTATACAAGATTTTAGTTGGTGATTCTGAAAAATGAACCAGATTTAATTATGAGCTCAGCTAAAACAATCACACAATAATTGAGGTGATTATAGTAGATTTTTCAAGTGAAGATTAGGAAGTGGATGTAGGTGCAGGATTGTACCGAACCACTATAAATTTTTTATCTTTGTATTATGCTTTGTTGACTTGCTTTTAACTTTTACATTGCATCATTTATCTTTAAATTATACTATTATACATTGCATACACCACACTTACAGTTGAGCTAATTTGGTCAAAAGTACATATTTGTTAGAAGTTTTCAAAAAATCTAATTCACTCTCTCTCTTAGGTTGCAAACCTTCTAGACAATAATTAGTATCAGAGTAGGTACATTTATTTCTTTGTTGACCTAGTGGTCTTAAGCTAAAGATTATGGCAACCCAAATTGAACCTTTTTTTATTAAAGATCATTCTATAAATCAACCCCTACTTTTTAATGGCTCCGGTTACACTTATTAAAAAGCTAGGATGGGAATCTTTATACAAGCATGTGATTATAACTTATAAAAAATTATAGTCAATGGTACACACACCTACTGTATTAATTAGTGGTAATGCTTCCTTCAATCCTAAAAGGATATAGGATGAGCATGATAAAAAAATGGCCCAGCTAAATATTAAAGCCATGAATATGCTTTATTATTCATTGGATACAATTGAATTTAATATAATTTTTTCTTATATTTCAACTACACAAATGTGGGATCAATTGAAAGTGACTTATGAGGAAGCAAATCAAGAAAAAGAATCAAGTTCTAAAGAAAATAACGAAGTGCTCCTCAACTTATGCCTTATATTCATGAGGATGAAAAAAAGAAGATGAAATGAAAGAGAAAGAAAGCATTGATTAAGGAAGAGCAAGGCAAGGGAAAGAAAAACGGGAAAAAGAACAAAAGGTACACAAATTGTGCTTGATGGTAGAAAAAAATGAGGTATATTTAGAAAACTCTCCTAATTTTATATTTGAAGAATTGCATGCTAAATGCATTTTATGATTTAATCAAAGAATTTAAAAAGTTGAACATAAAAATAAAGAGCTTAAAATGTTAAATTAGTTTTAAATTGAAGAGAAAATAAACTTTAGAAAGAAAAAGATAATTTTTTAAATGGCAAGAAGGTTTTTGTAGAAGAAAATATTAAGTTAAAAGAGGAATTTAAAAAATTAAAACTTTTAGTTGGTGAAAAAAAATAAGGAAAGAAAAGAATTCTTTTCTTAACGAAAAGAAAGATCTTATTGCTGAAAATGGTGATCTAAAGAAAGAAATTGAAAGATTAAAGTCCTTTGTAGACAAATCCACAATTAGTTCTCAAAAGCTTCAATAAATTTTGAATAATTAAAAGGCTATTTTCAGTGAGATTGAAATTGGTTTTAAACCTTTGAGAAAATAAAATTTTATTAAAAATATATTTGCTAGAGCTTTTCATGAAAATCATTATATTGTTTGCTTTAAATATAACAAAATAGGCCATAAAATTTTTGAATACAATATCAATAGAATTAGTCATACTTTCGTTAAATAAATTTAAACTCCAAAAGAAATCATGTGCGCTAACTCCTATAAACCCAAGAAAGCTTGGATACCAAAATCTAGAAAATGATCATTTTGTAGATGTATCAAGCATGCAATACTTGAAAGTTCTAAATTCTTGAAAAATAGATGTTTATGATACAAAATGGATGGATGATGATGTTTGATAAAAGCTAAAGCTTTTGACATTATACCATCATTGGTTGCTGAATTTATTTTACTTAGTTGATTGATTTTGATGCTTCATATGCATACATGATACTAGAATACATATTGTGATGATCATATTCTTTGCTTTAAATGTATTGTTCATTACAAGCTTACATGTATCTTAAAAATTTGCATGTTCTCTTAATTGCTTATATCATTTTATTTTGATGTTCGCAATTGTATTTATCTGTTTGATTGAAAATGTACTTAATTTGTTTGTAGAATAAAGGAGGAGAAATAAATACTTGATTAAATTAACTAGATATACATGTTTTGAAAGAAGAAGGAGGAGAATTAAGAAAAATAGAATTTCTGACATTTATTATTTAAAATAGGGAGAGAAATTATTATTAATCTTAAAAGAAAATTTATTAATGAATATTTGTACTTTGCATATTTTGACCTAGTCATCATTTTGATCTATTATTTTGCTTCGACTGATTATTTTCAAGAAATAAATTTGAAAAATATTCTTCTTAAATTTTTTGAAATTAGTATCAAGTAGAATTTATTTCAAGAAAGTTGTCATTTGTTTTTAAAGCTTGATATTTAAATAGGATTTCCATTTGAATTTAATATCATTGGTATTAGATATTTTATTATTGCCTTAAATACTATTGCTTTATCTTTTGACAAAAAGAGAAGATTGTTTTGTTCAAATCTGGTTTTATTCTTAATATGATATCATTTAAGATAAATTTAAAAAATTAATATTTTTTTCAAACTTAATTAATTTCTGAAGAAAAGAAAGAGATATTTTTTTGAAAAACAAAATATGTCTTTATGATTTGTTTTGAATATTCTATTATTGCGATTAGTTCTAATATGATTTTTCAATTCTGATCAAATTCTTTTGTTTTGAAATACCTTATCTCTCTTAGATATTTATAGCTTAAAGTAATTCTCTAGCCGAATTTGAGAATTTACTCGATTCATTTGTATTGTTCAAAAAAAATTAAAACAAATTTTTTGAAACTAGTTGAGCTTTAATCTAAATTTGATACAAATTTTTTGAATTTTATTAGAGTTTTAAGTTGATTCTGATGATAATTTCTAAATTCCTCTCTTAAGCTTTTTGATGCTATCAAAAAAAGAGAGAAGGATTATTGAGTATATGCTTTTATGTTTCTTTGTTTAAATTGAATATATGGAAAAAAATTCTACTTGAGATGCTCATTTGTTTGCTTGAAATGATCATATACTTGAAATAAGTATATTTGCACTGATTGAATATAATTCTGAATATATATCTTTTTAAATATCTATTTTGTATTTTGACATCAAAATTTATGATGAAAATTTGATGATAAATCTTAATTGAAGCATTTATGAAGTATATTATTACAAGTGCTTACTTATTTACTTCATGATTCATACTTATATTGGTAAATTAATTGAAACTCATTATGTTTTATTGTATATATACTCAAAGTTTTATTATCATAATAAAGGGAGAGATTGTTGACCCAAATAATTGATTTTGATGATAACAAAATATTGAGTAAGAATGGTACTAATCATATATTTCAATGATGGATGTTGGGTTTCTTAGATGCTCAAAATAAAAAAATTATTCATGAAAAAAATTCTCTCAAAAGAAGCCAAGTCAAAGCAATTCAAAGATGAAACTTCATCATGTATTTGACTTACTATAGTCGACCCCAGATGTATAGGAGTCGACCCTTGAGCAACCATAGGCAGAAATCAGAAGAAAAATAAGTTTTAAGAAATTTAGGAGTCGATCCCAGAGAATAAAGAGTCACTTTAGCACATTGGATCTGAGTGGCATAAGCTAGGAGTCGATCCTTATGGAGCTCGAGTTGACTCTCTCAGTTGAGATAGAAAACTAAATTTTTAGAACCTCTATTCAAGTCAACCCATGAAGTACTCGAGTCAACTCCTACAAGATCTTGAGCTGTCTCAAGAAAGATAAAATGCAAAATTTGAGTCCTGGGTGATTCCAGTTGACTCATTAACAACTTGAGTCAACCTCTGTAGACTACAAGTTGACCACTAATGCGGGGATAGTTCTAATGGCTACTTTTTTTGTCTCATTGTAACGATTATTTTTCCACTCTAATGGCCAGTTCAACTCTTCCAACGGTCAAGACTAGTTCTCCAGCTACTTTCAAGCTTACAAAAGGCAAGAGAATCATTAAGGAAGGAATAGAAGTGGATTGGAAAGAGAAATACGTCATTTATTAAAGTGTTTTATTGAATATCTTTGGAAAAAGGAAAAAGAGAGGAATTTAGTGCAAAGATTTCTATGAGCTTTTAAAAGAGATCTACTCCATCATCAGCTATATCTTCTTAAGCTTTAAAAAAAGAGAAGTCAAGCTTCAAAAAATCCATCTGTTAGCATTTTCTCCAAGCTCAAATACTACAGGATCTAGGACCATTGCCAATGCTAATATAGTTAATTGTCGAAGCTAAAAAGCATTGCCAAATCAATTTTTGACCCATACCAAAGCATCACGAAAGTGTTAGTAAGTGGAGTGTCGAAATTCAAATTCTTGACACCCAAATAAATCATCGATATGTATTCAAAAATTGTCGATGCTTCTATAAGCGTCGGTTAGTTTTTATATACCAATGTTATTAAACGTCGGCATTTTTCTAAAATTATTGATGCTAATTTGCATCGATATTTTTATAAAATTGATTTTAAATACTGATGCTTTAAAACACTGGCAATTGATAATTTATCTAAAAAAAATAGCTCATTAATAAACTATTATCTGTATAATTTACAAAAAATTGTAAATGCAATAATCAATTCATAAACTTGTTCAAAATTAATAACACCAACATCATAATCCGATAGATAAGCTTGTCCAAACTTTATAACACCAACATCGCCAACATCATAATCTAATACATAAATCTATCTAAAATTTATAATACCAACATCATATTGTGATATATAAATTTGTCCAAAATTTATAATACAACATTATAATCTGATAGATATGCCTGTCCAAACTTGATAACATCAATATCATAATCTGATAGATAAGCCTATCCAAACTTTATTACACCAACATCACTAACATCAACATCATAATGATATACATACCTGTTCAAAAATTAAAACACTAATAACATCATAATCAAATACATAAACTTGTCCAAAACATATAGCACCAACATCATAATATAAACATGTCCAAAATTTATAACAGAATTTAAATATCAACATAAAGTCAAAATAGACACTTTATATAGCTAAATAAATTCATGATTACATTGTCCATCATATTCATCAATTACAATCCATAAGCAAAGAAACGAAATCAAAAGATATAAAAACTGATCAATGATCCATAAAAGCATGATCGTCGTCGACTCTATGACTGCTAGAACTATCAGGAACCTATAATAAAGATATAAAAACTTTATTAGTTGAAAATATAAAAATCATAATGTATATTTAATGAATAAATATAAATACATTAAGAGATATATCCTAGAAGAATTCACAAATAACTGTAATGCGAATATCAACTAATCAATCTGAGTTCTTATGCTGGATATCATATTGTCATAGCTCTATCTAATCATCTGCACCTGTGCCTGCACCCGTGCGCCCGCTTCTGCCAGCACCTGTGCGTCCATCTATGCCTGCACTGATGCATCCATCTGTGCCTGCACCCGCATCTCTAGTTACTCTTCAATCCATGCCTCCACCTGCTACTCAATCCGTGTCTCTATCCGAGCCTCGAGAATATGAATATCTACATTGCTAGAGCTCTCTCTAGCATCTTGAGTGTATCGACGTATGTCAGATAACTGAGTAGGGATGACTCCAACTCCAAACTCCTCACTCGACCATCCAGTCCTAGTAGCTCTATCATCACCTGAGCCTCGACACAACTAGCTTCTGTAGATGCTGAGGACTCGCCGACATGCTTTGCAGTAAGAGATGAAACTCTCTCTTATATTGAATAATAAAATATATATTAATTTATAATTAAAAATAAATCTTCATATCATTAAATTAAATGATTATAGATACATATAAATATATCTCTCGACTCGTCAGTAACAAAACGGCCATCTGAATGAACATAAGTTATCTTATAAAACTCCACCTGACCGGGCTCTCTTCTATGCTCATTCATCTATAGAGAACAAAAATTTTATAAAATATTTTATGTATAAATTATAATTAATAAATTATAATAGTTTGGGTTTTGCACGACTCTCTTTCAATCTTCTACATCCCTGTTAACAAAATTAAGTCAGCAGCTGTCTAAATCTCCTAGCAACAACTATTGGCCACTGTTTCACGCGGCATTATGTGATCTATTTTTCTAACCCATCCCACCAACCATATTGAATGGGGTCGTAGATGGCAATATACATTCCAGCACAAATAAAGAGCGCAAGATGGTACCATCTTTAGCCTATGCCCCATGATAATGAACTAAATGCATTGCATGTAGTATGTCATATGGTATATCTACAAACTTGTGCGTGTGTGTGTACATGTTCTTAATTCAACAAATGTTATCCTAAAGCCTTCCACCAGGAACAGACGCTTGAGACAAGGTTTAGTCTACAGCACTAGACAGCTGTTACAGAAAAAAGATATACGAGAAGCGGACAGATTAGCAAATTGTTTGAACAAACATCCATTCCAAACACAAGATTGAATGACAAAACATTAATTACAGGTAATAAGAAGATAAAATAACATCACAATGATCAATAAGTTTTGACTATTTACAGATGTGAAGGATGTGAAATATGCGATCAACTATGACTTTCCTGGATCCTTGGAGGACTATGTCCACTGCATTGGTTGCACAGGAAGAGCTGGTGCCAAGGGAGCACCATACATACCTTGTTGAGTGCAGCTAATGCAAGATTTGCTAAGAATCTTATTAATATACTGGAAGAAGCTGGGCAGAAAGAACGTCAGTTCTGAACTGGCTGCAGTGGGCCGAGGTGCCCCGCCTTCCCCTGCAGGTTAGTGCTTCCTGCACCATGTTTTCTCTTTAATTTCTTTTGCTCACCAAGTTTCACCATCTGCTAACAGGTGTATATGAGGAGTAAAATCAAATGAACCATAAGATTCACTAGTCAATCATTGTCTTTGTTAGCACTCCTCCCCAACTTTTCTGATCCATATGACTGGCTAAGACCAAAAATAGACTGATAGATGCATCACTTCAAGAACAAGATTTATAGGTTTAAGTAAATTTCTGTATGCAATGGCCATGACAATTGATCTATATGTGTGCTTACCAGTTGAAAATTGATGTGTGAATTTGGAGTTCTACCATCCTCATCGGACTAATCAGATGTTCGCTGGTCTAGGAAGTGCTGAATCCAACAGCCTTCCTCCCAGGTAAATGAAGAGTTACAAATTGCTGTTGGAAGGAACTGCACTGAAATGCTAGGTACACTAATTTTTGGTAAGAGACTCCAAGGTTCCATGAAGTTTTTGTCATCCACCATTCAAAAAGGAAAAACAGCATGCAGAGATTGGTCGGTGAATGCCTTTTTGATTCCCTCCTTGAAGTCAATTAGTAGCTTCTTTAGCTATTAGTGGTTGCAGTAAGATTTCTGAATGCAAGCACCATGGAGTTGAATGGAACCTGACTGCGATTACAAACATGAGATGAGGGGGGACCTTGTATTAGCCAAATTGATTCAATTTTTGCTTAGACTCTGTTGTAGGAGAAACAGAACTTGCTGCAAATGATCTCTAGCCAGACTTGTGCTAAAACCTTCCATCTTCAAAGTAATTGGGGTTCACAGTTTTAGTAGCGTTGCCGCATGCTAAAATGAACGGTATGTAACATAAAGCTAAGTACACAGGAGCTGGCAGGCGTGGCATGTGACCTAAGACTAATTAATTTCTCCGAGTATTACCAGTTTCGCCAAAGTTTATGGATTTCATGCTAAACGTGCATTAGGACCAGAGCATCACTTTTAGAGATGTATTGTCTTCAACTTGGTGAAGCATTCATACGCACAATATCTAAGTTAAAAGCTGGGAGATATGACAAGAGTGATCTGCTCCTCATACTGTTTTTCAGGTCTAAGCGTCCATTAGTTTTTTGATGGACCAGATTCCACTAACAGCAATTTTTTTTCATTTTGAAAAATTGGATATTTGAAACAAGTTCCAGATCAAAATTTGAGAAGTATCCAACAGGAATCAGTATCCAATCCATGCATGATACAAACATGCTAATATTTCTACTTCCTATATGAAACTATATGCACTTATATAACATTCATCCACATATACAGACATACATACAAACATTCATCCACAACTTAAATAGAGCAAACATAAACAGCCATAGGAAATATCTACCATGTTCCAAGAGTTTATTAGTACACATAAAAATTGCATAAGTAGAGTCAAAAATTAATATGTGATATGCTAAAGATTTTGAAAATAACATACAAATTCCTATCTACGTCATGCATAGCTCTTAGATCCCGATGTATGAGGAACAGACAAAAATGCCCATGTAGCTCTACCAATAGTAGAATATGCCTACAAAATAAAGTAATGAATGTGATATATGTTTTATATATATATATATATATGACTGAGCTATGTTAGTAACCAATATAGTATAAGATATATCATGAGTGTATATATATTACCTGTCCCCTCTTAGAGAACCAATAATGAACAAGATCCCTCCATTGATGAGGATCTATATCAAGAAGACAAATACGAGCAACATCATCCTCAGCCAGTCTGAAGTAGTCCTTCTTTAGGGTTGACTTAAATTATTTTCATTTTCGATTAAGAGATTTCAATATCCATTCATGGCTTTCTGAAGAGAGTACAAATTTACTCTAGAAAAAAGCAATGAAAGATATTTAATTATTAAATAATATAATTAATTTATTATAAATAAATTAATATAAAATATGAAGTCATATTTTTACCTCTACTACTTGCAGAATCTCAAGTTTATATGCAAGTAGCATATCATTCGATTTTGCATAACTTTAGGGACAAAGCTAATCCTTCCGTGCAACGGTCCTTAAAAATCTCGTCAATAATTTGGCAGCCTTGTTGACAGGCTGCCCCATCTGATTGCATTAGATGACGACCCTCTCACCCTTAGCTAAACACTAGATATCTCTGGTATGCGTGGATCCATGTCTAATCCATGCTCTCCCAAATGCATCTGCAACAAACACATAAAATCAAAAAATATATTATGAATCAATCAACATATTAATACTTAGAACGTGCCATAATATGAAAATCCATTAAAGTACCCTGGATGTCTATCTCATCTATCATAGCATCCTCATCAGTAGAAGGATCGTGCTCTGACTCAAACTGCTGCATGGACGATAAAGGACCAGCCGTGTACTACTGCACGGATGATGAAGGACCGACCACGTGCTGCTACGCGAATGATGAAAGACCAACCTCGAACTACTATGGCTGTCTCGATCATCGGAGCCGATCAGAATACGATCCATTATGAGAAGCATGCAACTCAGTATCATCAAATCGTCTACGTCAAAGCATGATAACACCTAGTACTCACAAATAGAAATATAAATCAATTAACATACATTATCAAATAATAAATAAAATTATGATTAAATTGCTAAAAAGAATTAGGATCAACTAAATGAGCATGATGACATAATACAAAGTTCCATATAAAATATATACATTTGAATAGTCTCTTATCAATTAAGAATTAGTCAACATTTTCTCCTTCAATATCCATCCTAACCAAGCTTGTAGCATTTAGATCATCAGTCGAGGTAAGATTGTAAGGCATACATTATGTTTAAGTCTCATCATCTTCTACTTCCAATCCTTTTCCTATATCGTATAAGTCTCTGGGTTTCATTCTTACAACAACAACCCAATCCTTAAAATATATACATTTGAATAGTCTCTTATCAATTAAGAATTAGTCAACATTTTCTCCTTCAATATCCATCCTAACCAAGCTTGTAGCATTTAGATCATCAGTCGAGGTAAGATTGTAAGGCATACATTATGTTTAAGTCTCATCATCTTCTACTTCCAATCCTTTTCCTATATCGTATAAGTCTCTGGGTTTCAACATATTGTAGCATTTAGGATCAACTAAATGAGCATGATGACATAATACAAAGTTCCATATAAAATATATACATTTGAATAGTCTCTTATCAATTAAGAATTAGTCAACATTTTCTCCTTCAATATCCATCCTAACCAAGCTTGTAGCATTTAGATCATCAGTCGAGGTAAGATTGTAAGGCATACATTATGTTTAAGTCTCATCATCTTCTACTTCCAATCCTTTTCCTATATCGTATAAGTCTCTGGGTTTCATTCTTACAACAACAATCCAATCCTTATCTTTCAAATTTTGTATAAAAAATACTTGACGAGCTTGAGATGAAAAAATAAATGGATCATCCTTTAATAACACACCAGTATGTATTAATCTTGAAAAATTTACAAGTTCAATTTCATTCTTATCCTGCTTCGAGCCTCTTAATAAGTTTATATCCATCCACTTACATCAAAATAATATGACTTTAAATCTTCGATAATAATCCAACTCAAAAATATTCATAAGTACAGCATAATAAATCTTTCCATTTGCTTCTATCATGACTCTACTATTCTAGATTTTCTAAAATTTTCACATTTTTTTGTATGAAATTTAAATTCATTAATGATGAAATCATTAAATTTATTGACAACATTGTTAGGACCTCGAGCAATGGCAATTAATTCATCTGAATAGTTACTCTTCATCATCATTGGTACCTAAAAATCATGATATAATTGTTAATATATTATTTGATGTTAATAAATATATTCCAAAATCCATCCTTTTCCTCACATACATGACTAACCTGTTTAAAAAGTCATTTAGAAAATAACTCGATCAACCATCGTTGCTCCATTCTTGGATTAGGTTGAATGATATGGTTTGCTTGTCTTTGAGCAACCAAAAATTCACTACAACAAAATTAATTTATTAATTAAGAATATTATATATTATAATAATAAAAGAAATTAAGATCTATGACTAACCTATGATACTGAGATATTATGTCACTATGAAGAATACATAGCGATGGGCTTATGCTAAGGATTTTTATTAAGATCCATACTTTCAATCTTCCCCAAAACTCTTCCAGTAGTTGAGAACTTATAAATTTTTAAGTTATCGATAATATCATGATTTCTTTGAGATCGATTAAAAATGATCTCTACACTTTCAAGATATCTTGAATAAAATATCAAATATTCTTCAGTAACATATTCTTTCGCAATTAAGCCTTCAGGATAAGCTCTATTTCATACATAATCCTTTAAACACATAAGATACCTGCAAAAATTATAAATTCATTAAAATATCAATATGAATACGACAAAACTTATACTAAAGATTTTTAAATTACAACTACAAAGTTTTGCAACATCACCTCTCAATAGGATACATCCATCTGTAGTGTATCGGTCCACCAAATTTTGCTTTCGTAGCTAAGTGAACAAGTAAATAAACTATGATAGTAAAAAATCTAGGAGGAAAGATTTTTTTTCATATGACAAAGAGTAAGTACAATACTAAACTCTAATCGATTGAGTTCTCTTGGATCAAAAACTTTAGAATATAATGACTTAAAAAATGATGACAACTGAGCAACAATAGCAACCACTTATTTTGGCATTGATGATCTTAAAGCTAGTGGAAAAATATCTTGCATTAAAATGTGACCATCATGACTTTTAAGATTTGACAGTTTTCGCTCTTTAAGATTCATACATCTTAAAATATTTGATGCATAGCCATCAGAAATCTTGATATTCTTTAGAAATGTCAGAAAAAGATCTTTCTCTCAAATCGACATTGTGTAACATGTAGGAGGTATATAAAATTTATCAGTAATAAGCTCTTTGGGATGAAGCTCCTATCTTATGCCCATCTTTTTCAAATCTAAAGGTGCCCTTAAGTTATCTTTACTCTTTCCATCAAGATTTGATAATGCAATCAAATTACTATAAACATTCATCTCTATATGCATCAAGTCAAGATTATGTCTCAAAAGATTATACTTTCAATAAGGTAAATCAAAAAAAATACTCTTTTTTTTCATAACTGCTTAACAACTCTATGTGCAGATACCTTAAATGTATCATCATCATTTCAACTTTCATGATCATCATCATCATAGATATTAGCATCCTCAAACACTCCTGAATCAAGATTGTAAGTAATGGCATCCTCTGTCAACCCTTTATTTGTTAAGACATCAACATCTTTCTTTACTCTTTTCTTAGTATACTTGGAAACCTTACCATATCTATGATTCAAGCTATGCATTTGTATAAGAACCTTAGTTTCAAATGATGGTAAAGAAGTAGATGACAATTCTATAGTACCATCAAATATATCTTGTTGAAACAAAAATGGATGGTCGGCTTCCAATCATCGATGATGGCCCATATAGCAAAATTTTTCTTCATATTTTAATTAATATGAATGGGTAGCATCCCCACAAGCAGGACATGCAATACACCCTTTTGTGCTTCATTTAGATAAATTGGCATATGCAAGGAAATCATTGATAGTCCAAATAAGAGTTGTCCTTAATTTGAATGTCTGACTACTACAAGCATCAAATGCATCAATACTCTTCTACAACTATTTTAATTCTTCTATTAAAAGTTGCAAAACGATATCAATATCATTGCTTGGACCCTTATTGCCCGGAATAATCATTGACAGGATAAGTGAAGATTGTTTCATACAAATCTATGATGGCAAATTATATAGAATCAAAATGACTAGCTAAGTGCTATAAGTAGAACTCAGTGTCTAAAATGAATTAAAGCTATCAATAGCTAAACCCAACCTAATACTACAAACATCTGAAGCAAAATCTGGATGCCGATCATCAAATGCTTTCCATACTAAACTATCAGCTAGATATCTTAGTATTCCATCTTTTGTACGACCTTCTTCATGCCGTCTCATAGATGAAGCTATCTTCGATGATGCTTTAATCATTTTCAATCTAAGTATCAAAGAAAAGTATGCAAAACTTTAGTCAATTTTTTTTTTACTCTGAGTAGCATCCACTTCGTTCAATTCATCATCATCTTCTTTATGTGATGCCCATCATAAAGATCCACAGATATTGCATGATTCTTGATTAGTATTTTTCTTCCGGTATAGTATATAGTCATTTGGACAACTATGAATCTTCTCATATCCAAGATCCAATTTCTTTACTAATTTTTTAACTTCATAAGAAAAATTTGGTAGAGCGGTACCTTCAAAAAATACATCATCTAATAATTAAAGTAGCATAGTAAAACTCTTACCAGACCATCCATTCAAATATTTCAAATGAAATAGATGCATAAGAAATGAAATTCTCGAAAAGTTCTTATAACCTGGATATAATTCTTGATCACAATCTTTTAACAAATTTTGATGTTGATGTTCTATCTCATCATTAGATAAATGCTGAGGCATCTTGACATGCATAGCATCAGTAAATATAGATCCTTCAGGCATCACACCTGTTTCTTATCTCTTACTGAAATCTTCTAAATTTTGAGCACCAAATCCTAGAGCATCTCTGACCAAATTCCTTATATCATTTTCTCTTACAATATTGCTTTGTAGATTACTAGTTTTAATATCAGATCTATGTTCCATATGTAAGGGTTGATTATATAGAGATGGCAACATAGATTCTCTACGAAATATCCATTCAGTATATCCTCTAACAAAATCATTCCTTACCAAATGTTCTTCAACAGTTCTAGATTAAGAGAAGTATTATTTATACATTTTTGGCATGGACAAAAAATCTTTCATCAATAGTCTTTTGACTACTTCCAAATTCCATTGTAACAAAAAACCCTGGAGCATATAACATTCATAACAATACAACATAAGAATCGAAGATCAATCAAAGATCTAAAAAGAGGAAAGGGAAAAAAAATGAGAGGATGAGATTGGATTTGAGAGAGATAAAAGCACTCATCAAGTAGAGGGATGGGCGGTGCATAGATAGAGGAGGAGGAGGCATACTTGATCGACAAGGTCCAGAGTGACGGCGATGGTGATGAAGGAGGAGACATCAAAGATGTGAGAGTGGAATTTCAGAGAGTCTGCTTGGGATTGACGACGATGAGGTAGATATCGACAATCAGGGCAAAGAAAGATCGGCAATCTGGAGAGAGGACAAGGGTTTAGGCCAGAGAGGTGGAGATTGGTGATCAGGAGGGATAGGGAGGGTTAGGGTTCCAAAGGAAGCGGACGAATGCACATTTATCTTCGAGGGGGCTAGGTAGTTGAACTTTAACAACACAAGTTGGCTTCCATCGATGCTTTTTAATACTACAATTTTTCAATGCTTTAAAGCATCATAAAATAGATATGCTTTTTAAAAGCATCGGCAAATATTAATGCATATTTAAAATTGCCGATGCTTTGTTATAGCATCGGCAATATTAAGTCAAAAATTTAAATATTTTTTGTAATGAAAAGAGTTTTTTATTTGTGCTCAAAATTCTTATCTATTGTATTTGAGTTTTCTTTATAAATTTCTCTAGGGTGAAAGAAACTAAGGCTATGCCCATCCAAGCCCGAAATCAAACTTTATAAGGTTTTGGTTAGTGATCCTGAAAAATCAATTAAGTGGGATTGTTAGCCCTAAAAATAATTATGTAAGATTCTGATTGGTGATCCTAGAAACCAACTGGATTTGATTGTTAGCTCAAAAAATAATTTTATAAAATTTTAGTTGGTGATCTTGAAAAATCAACTAGATTTGATTGTGAGCCTAGCTAAAATAATCACACTATAAGCATGATGATTATAGTGGATTTTCCAAGTGGATATAAGTATAGAATTGCATCGAACCACTATAAATTTTTTGTTTTATATTGTGCTCTGTTGACTTATTTTTAATTCTTGCATTGCAGCATTTGTCTTTAAATTCTGCTACTACACATTACATACATCATACTTATACTTGAGCTAATTTGGTTAAAAGCATATATTTACTAGAAGATTTTGAAAAATCCAATTTACTTTTCCTCTTGAGTTGCTAACCTTTGAGACAATGGTGCAAAATATGATCCAACTATTTAGCTTTCAAAAACCTCCAATGGGAACATGTTTAGCTTTCAACAATAGATGAAACACGCATGCATTGACATTGGACCTACCGAACCGACCTAGTAGAGTTTGAGCAATGCGGGGGTGGGGGGGTCAATGAATAACGGACTCGAATCCATCCATATGGCAACACAATAGAACCTCCGCTTTCACGAATCTTGAAAGGGGGATTGTTGATGCCATGCTTCGCTGCCAGGGTTTCTTCCCCACAAAGAAAGCAAAGCAATGGTCTCTCTCTCTCTCTCTCTGAGATCTCTCTCTATTCCTCGGGTTGCTCCTCACTATTTTTCAGTTAGATCTGGATCAAAAATCTTTGTACTACGGTTTTCGATCTCTTTATTTCATTCTTTAATATCCAATAATCGGTGATTTTTTGCACTCATATCTTCTCATTTTCTTTGTAGTTAAAGATCTTCTTATTCTCCATTTTTCAGTCCTTTGGAAAGAATCTTGTGATGCTTTTATTCTTAGAAATTGCTGATAATTTTTTACCTTTTTGTTTGCTGATGCTTTCTATTTAGGTTATAGATCTTAAAAGTAAGAATCTCTAGTTCTCATCATTGAAGACATACATGTAGGGTTTTATTTACTTGCACCAAGTTTTGGTGATATGAAATTTTATTACTGTGTTGTGCCTTTTCTTTTCTTGCTCTTGGGAGGGGGAGTGGGAAGGGGGCAAGCTGCGTAGAATGTAAGGTTCTATCTATTAATTCTTGTCAAGTCAAATTACATGAAAAACATAATTCAAATGATGAGATGCTAATAAGGATGATAAATTTGATTATGAAGCTATTATTTTTATGTTGCTTTGTTTATTTTTATTTTACTTGAATGATAATTTTCTCTATTATTATAAGCCACTAACATTATTGATTATGCATACAAATAATCAAATAAACCACCAAGCAAGGCATGGTTTCTTCGCATGAATCCACCAAGTCAAATACAAGAGTCATAAAAGATAACAAAGGCAAGATGTTAAAAAATGAAATCATTTAACTATTAGAACCATATACAGACAATTTATCGAAAAAGCCATAAATATTGCATTTTGCAATAAGGTGAGATCTATTAATAGATAATAAAAGAAAGAAAAGATTGTAATGGGGGACAAAGAAGATGCAAGAAAAATATAAAAGAAAAGTTGTGGGCAAAAAATAAAAAGAACAAGCAGAAGGGACTCTTTAGGTCAAGGATTAAATTAAAGTAATTGATCAAATTTAATCAAATATTGATTTAGATTAGATCAAGGACTCTTTAGACCAAATTACAATAGTTATAGTTGGTTAAGCCCATGCCTTTAACAAGAATCAAATGGACTTGATTCGTGGCTATGCGGTCGAACCGAAAATTGCTAGGTTGGTCAAATTGAACTGAATGATGACTAAGGTAAGTCTGGCAGCTCGGATCGGTGATTTTTAATTAGAAGCACTGATTCGATCGTTGACGAGTTAATGGCATATTCCTTCCACTGATCTCACTTATCTAGCCATCCTGGTGAATTAGGTTTTGATTAGATCACTTGGTGATTTGGACTCATCCATGTCAATTAGGTAAATCAATTTGACTGATTTAGGTACTCCTAATGTCAGTTTTAATTAGGTCCTTGTTGATCTGACTTGAGAAGTCAGTGAGAGGATCCAAATTGGCTGGTTAATTTTTTTTAAAATTGGTTAATAAAATCTTCTAAAATTATTAGGTTCTTAAAATGATAAAGTTATGGTGATAACTAAGTCATAGTCTCTCATTAAGTTGAGTGATAATGGATTCATTAGTTTAATAATCATTGGAGGTCCGAAGATCTGATGCTTATTGACTAATAAAATTATCGTTTATAATATGATAATTTGATCGTGTCTTTCTAATGGTGGTCAGGTTGGTTGGCCAAAGTTGGATCTGATCATTTATTGGTCTGATGCACCAAATATGGTCATGTTAATTGTTGAACCAAACTGGATCTTTTCAGTGGAGGCGAAAGCCTACTGATTAAATTTTTAGAGTAAAATTAAAATTACTAAAAATTATTTAGAAAAATAATTGATTGTGAACCTATCCATGGATGCACATGGGTTAACCAACCAAAGTTGAGCTTGTGTGTAATCTGTATAGATTCTAGTAGCCACTAAAAAATTAGAGTAATTTCTTAGATTAGAGGTAGAAGCTACCAATTCGCATATAAAAATAGTGGAAGAATCTTTAGACTAAAGTCCAAGTCTTTAAAGTAAATAATTCATATACTATAATTAGGTCTTTCATTTTTTTTTAATGTGTAGAAATGGACACTACCTTATCACTCCGGTCATTATTGGATAATGATAAACTAATGGGATCCAACTTCGATAGCTGGTATCGAAAGTTAAAGATCATCCTAGAGCATAAGCCGATCTTATATGTATTAACTGATCTGGCATCTGAGGAGCCAGCTTTGAATGCCAAAGGAGCAGTCTGAGATACTTATCAGAAGTGGCTCAATGACTGCACCATCATTCAGTACATCATACTGGTGGTAATGAATGACGAGTTTAACTGTAGGTTCAAGAATGCCCAATCCAAGGAGATGCTTCAAATGTTGAATAATTTCTTTGGTACGCATGAAGACGTTGAAAGGCATAAGACTAGTTATGCCATTTTCAACGCTCAAATGAGGGATGGGGTGTATGTCACCGATCATGTATTGTACATGATCGAGATGATTGAGCGTTTGAGTAAGCTGGGCTTTTTTCTGCATGAGCAGCTCGGGAAGGATGCGATCCTGAATTCATTGCCCAAGTCCTTCCTTCCATTCCTTACTCATTTCAGGATGACAAGGCCTGTAGTAAACTATCTTGGTTTATTAGGGTTGCTGCAAAACTTTAAGAAGGATCATCAGCTCCAAAAAAGAGTCGGTGAATATAGTGGAAGGATCTTCTTCTGATCGATCCTTTAAGAAAGAAAAAAAGAACAAGAAGAAGAATAACAAAAAGGTACAGTCATATGCTGGAATGTCTACACAAGATTAGACTAAGAAGCACAAGCCTGACTAGAGCCACGTGGAGTACTTTTTTTGCAAGAAGTGGAGGCATTGGAAGAAGAATTATCCTCAATAGATTGCCTCTCTGGACCCAAATAGGCTGAGGGGAAAGCAAGTAGTTATTGGGCAAGATTATTATATGATAACATCTTGTAACTTCTTAATTTATGATACTACTGTCTGAATATTAAATATTGAAAGCTCTTATCATATTTGTAATTCGACGCAGAATTTTCAAGTTAGTAGGAGATTTGGTGAAGGTGAGAGATTCCTGAATATTGGAGATAGAAGATAAATTTCAGTTCTAGCTTTAGAAATCATGAACCTTGTAATCAATTCTCGTAGAGTTATTCTTAGTGATTGTCACTTTTGTTCAAATTTTTTATTGAATGTAATTTCTATAAGTCTTTTGGCCAAGAATAGTTATCAATTTTTAATAAAAGTAAATTTTTATAATATCATTTTGAATGATGTTACAGTTTGTATTGGATAATTAAATAATAAAATTTATCTATTATCATAGTCTGTTAATGTAGTCTAGTTTTCAGGTAAACATCCTAGATTAGATGATGTGTCAGATATCTACCTTTGACACTGTAGGCTAGGTCATATTAACAAGAACAAAATAAATAGATTAGCTCAAGAAGGAATTCTTGAGATCAGTGATTGTGAATCACTTTCAACCTATGAGTCTTGTCTCCTTGAAAAGATAACTAAGTCACCTTTTATTAGAAAGAGCGAACAAGCCAGTGAACTTCTAGGTCTAGTACATACTGATGTATGTGGACCCATGAGCACAAGCATCAGAGGTGGATATTTTTACTTCATAACCTTCACATACGATCTATCGAGGTATGGGTATGTCTATTTAATGAAGCATAAGTCGGAGTCATTTGAAATGTTCAAACTATTTCGTAATGAGGTAGAAAAATAAACTAAAAAGAGTATTAAAACTTTTCGATCTGACCGAGGGGATGAGTATCTTTTCAGTGAATTTCTGACATATCTTAAAGAGAATGAAATTATCTTTCAATGGACTTCTCTTGAAACACCACAGCATAATGATGTGTCTAAAAGAAGAAATCAAACCTTATTGGATATAGTTCGATCCATGATGGAATTTGCCGATCTGCCTATCTTCTTATCGGGATATATACTCGAGTCAGCTTGTTATATTCTAAATAGGATTCTAAGTAAGTCTGTTTCTAAAATATCATATGAGATGTGGACAGGGCGTAAGCCAGTACTCTCGCACCTTAGGGTTTGAGGGTGTCTGGCTTATATCAAACGTTTAGTAATGGATAAGCTTGGACCTAGGTCTAACAAATGTACTTTAACTTACTTCCCAAAAGAGATCAAAGGGTATTACTTCTACCTTGCTGATGAGCAAAAAGTGTTTGTCAGCCTTAAGACAGTCATTTTAGAAAAGAAGTTCCTTGATGAAGGGACTAATGTCTTTAAGATCGAGCTTGAGAAAGTTCGGTAGATAGAAAAACTGATATAAGTAGCTAAATCAGAATCGAATTTGAATTGATGAAATCCGAAGTCTAGTGAACCTACATTCTTAAGGCGATCTAGTAGAGTACCATGTCAGTCGGACAAATACTTATTAGAATTTATGGTGCTCCTAAGTCTTGGAAGACCACAGAAGAGTTAAGGTGTTGGCTCCGAAATACTAAGATGGATATAAGTCCTAGGACTAGGACAGGAGTTATCCTAAGTGAAGACGGCGTGTAGCCCTGCACGGGCTCGAGGTTCAAGTGTGAGGATCTCGAGGCGGCTTGGTAGGTGCTCCAGAGATCTGGGATATAAGATGGAGCAAAGAATCAAAGCCAGGAGAAGAATCAACTAAAACAAGGGGCTGATACATAGGCGAGCTTGCTCGGATACAAAGACGAGCTGGCTCGGGGTGCAGTCGAGCCGGCTGTCTCAGACAAACAGAAGATAAAGTTTGGGTAAGATGCAGTCGAGCTGGCTTGGCTCTTGAGAGAGCCGGCTCGACGATGGTGAACAAAATTGAATGAGATTTTCTATTTGAGATTTTAAGGCCTGATCCAATAAGATCTTAAAGGGGCTAACTCATGTGTAGATCGAAACTAGATCCAGAGGATGAGAGCATGTGAGACATATGTACATAAGCTCAATGAGTTTTTTCATGTATTGGATTATCTAGAAAAATTTTGGTCGGACCTAATATCCATGTATAAATACATAAGATGTATTAGGATTTTAGAACATGGATTGAATATAGATCTTTTTTTTCTCAATCTCTCTTCTCTATTCTCTCTAGAGTTGCCACCCCAAGGGCAGTGCCTCCCTCAAGCCCAAGGAGGGAGGCACCCCATCATAGATCTAAATTGCTGGATCGATGGTTTGCTGTCCTTAGAGAATGTCAAAGGTCTCCTCAGATCCATGCTAAAAATCAGGAGCTTCCACAACATGGTATCAGGGCTAGGTGATGCCATGGTGATGCACCAATATTTAGCATCAGAGCAATACCGGATTTCAATAATTTGGTATCAAAGCCTGATGGTGCGTGGAAGCGAAGAAGAAGTCATACAAGATGAAATCAGAAATATGCACAAGTATTCTACGTATGTCTTAGATCTACCTTTGTTATTGCTATGATTTGGCCAACCTGGAGCAGCGGGTTGAAGGTGGAGGCTGAGAGGATTAATGAGAAGAATTTTTTCTAGAGTGGAAGGTTTGGATGTATGATTTTTTGATCGATCTTGATTAGAGAGATCGGGGTGTATGACAGGTGACAGGGTTCTCTAGGAAGATGGACAGTGTGAGGCTGTTTGGTGGATAAAAAGAGATTTCTCATGGGATAATGATCGAAGAAAAGTTGAAGAAGTGACATACGTCCTTTGATTGTGGGAAGGCAGGAGAAGTAGTCGGGGATGCATTTAACGGATCGATCAGAGCATGAATTTGCAAAACCTTGGAGGTGATGAAGATGGATGATCCATGAAGGTCCAGTAGGTCAAGGCTGGATGGTTGATCTTGCATCAGGTTTCTTCTGCAGGAGCACTAGAAAAAGTCGCGATTCAGGTGGAGGATGGTTTATGTACCATAAGAGAGGACTCGAATGCCTATGAGGAGATGGTGTCGAGATGAGGTAGAGAACGCTGGAGTGCTGCAGTAGTGCTTTTCTGAAGGCATGAGGTTGAAAAAGGCTCGATGATGCAGCAGCCAAGGAAGGTACCTTAGTGGAAAGTGTCAGGAGGCATCTTAAGGAGACCAGGAGTAGGTCTCAGAAAGAGCCAGAGAGTCTTAGAAGCCTCAAGATGAGATAGGTGGGTCTGAGCTTAGGATGGGATTTGAGTTGTAGTTCCTCCAGGCACAACTGAAGCGATGGCTGGTGCAGGAGCAAAAAAGAAGAAGGCTAGGATAGAATTCACTAGGGTTCAGTCACTAGATTCAGAGGAGTTAGATGAGCTCTTGAATTTTGAAGATGCCCGTA
Organism: Cocos nucifera; assembly: GCA_006176705.1. Taxonomy (NCBI): domain Eukaryota; kingdom Viridiplantae; phylum Streptophyta; class Magnoliopsida; order Arecales; family Arecaceae; genus Cocos; species Cocos nucifera. The sequence continues at coordinate 2,621,184 of QRFJ01000061.1, forward strand.
GATTGTAGAGGTATCCAAGATGATTTCGGATAGGTCTGCAGAGTGCGGAGGATCCGAAGGAGCAACGATGATGTTCGAGGTATAGCAGCAGGCTCAGCAGTGCAGCATTGAGTGGTTGTCCTCAGATGACTTGATTATAAAGTTAGAATCTTTTACGGCATCAAGTGGACTTCGATTTCAGATGGAGCACCAGGTATAGGTCGCTTCACCAATTAAGATGTGACATGAGTTCAGAGTGGAGGAGTGCAGGAGGACCAATATCCTAGCATCAATGTCGAAGATGTACAGTTTCAGGTGGAGCAGTACATGTAGATGAACAGGCAAAGTTTTAAGGAGACCGTGTTAGGATATACAGCGAGTATCGGTACAGAAATGCTGCGAAATCTCAAAGAAAGTTTAGGATAATTGATGCAGCTGCCAAGCAGAAGAATTCCTATAATTTTCAGGATGGCGCATAAATGCAAGCCAAGGTCTTCAGTGGTCGAGGCGGCCATCCCAAAGGCCTCAAGGGTGCATAACAGCTGAAGAAAATTGGCAGAGACAATGTTTGCACAAGAGGCTATCAAGGTGCGTAGCAATAGCGGGATCATATAGGAGGGCATTGCTAAGGTTTGCCAAGACTTGATACACGAAGGTGAAGATTATTAGGATTTGTGGTGCTCCTAAGTCTTGAAAGGCCACAGGAGTCAAGATATTGGCTCCAAAATACTAGGATGGATATGAGTCCTAGGGCTAGGACAAGAGTTGTCCTAGGTGAAAGCGGCGTGTAGCCTTGCACGGGCTCAAGGTTCATGTGTGAGGACCTTGAGGGGGCTTGGTAGGTGCTTTGGAGATCTGAAATACAAGATAGAGCAAAGAACTAAAGTCAGGAGAAGAATCAGTCAAGATAAAGGACTGACACATAGGCGAGCTAGCTCGGATACACTACCGAGCCGGCTCGGGGTGCAATCAAGCTGACTGTCTCAAGTAGATAGAAGATAAAGTTCGGACGAGATGCAGTTGAGCCAGCTCGACGGTGGTGAACAAAACTAGATGAAATTTTTTGTTTGGAATCTTAAAGCCTAATCCAATAAGATCTTAAGAGGGCTAACTTATTTATGGATCGAAACTAGATCCAGAAGATGAGAGCATGTGAGACATATGTACATGGGCTCGGTGAGTTTTTTCATATATTGGATTAACCAGAAAAGTTTTTAGTCGGGCCTAATATCTATCTTTAAATACATAGGATGTATTAGAGTTTCAAAATGTGGATTGAATACAGATCTTTTCTCCCTCAATCTCTCTTCTTTCTTTTCTCTAGAGTTGCCGCCCCAAGAGGATGCCTCCCTCAAGCCTAAGGAGGAAAATGCCCCATCATAGATCTAAATTGGTGGATCGATGGTTTGCTATCCTTAGAGAATGTCAAAGGTCTCCTCAGATCCATACTAAAGATCAGGAGCTTTCATAATACGGTATCAGGGCTAGGTGATGCCATGGTGATGTGTCAATATTTGGTGTCAACATGGTGATGCCATATACCGAATTTCAATAATACTACGATTTCTTGGTTCGAAATAGTGATCGTATCAAACTCGATGAGAATGATGAGGATCTGATCACCTACATGGATGCAATGCAGAGACTCGACTCTAGAAAATGGCTTGAGGCCATGAAATTTGAAATAGAGTCCATGAAAGTCAATGATATATGGACATTGGTTGATTCATCTGAAGGAATAAAATTCATAAGGTGTAAGTGGGTCTTCAAAAGGAAAAAGGATGCAAACAAGAAGGTGAAGACCTATAAAGCCCATCTGATTGTCAAAAGGTATCATCAATGTTATGGTATAAACTATGACGAGACATTCTTTTCTATGGCAATACTCAAGTCCATTCGGATCATGCTTACGATTGCTATGCATCTGGACTATAAAATCTGACAGATGGATGTAAAAACAACTTTTCTAAATGAAGAGCTGGCTAAAGAGATATATATGATACAATTTGAAGGTTTCACATCCACGAATGAGTCTAAGGTGTACAAGCTTCAAGGATCCATTTATGAACTAAAGCAGGCATCTTAGAGTTAGAACATACATTTTGATAGGATGATTAAGATGTATGGCTTCGTTAAGAATGAAGAAGAGCTCTACATATATAAATGGGCTAATGGTCTAGCAATAGTATTCCTAGTATTGTATATGGATGATATTTTCTTAATTGAGAATGATGTCCCTACATTGCAAGAAATAAAGATCTGGCTGTTGTTATAGTTCTCCATGAAGGATCTAGGAGAAGCTTCCTACATCATAAGGATGAAGATCTATAGAAATAGATCTAAAAAGTTGCTTGGGTTGTTCCAGTCCACGTACATTGATACTGTACTGAAGAGATTCAGCATGAAAAATTTCAAGGACTTCTACCAATAGGCCATGAAATTTTTTTTCGAAGATAGATTGTCCGACAACACCTCAAGAGAGAGAGTATATGACTAAAATTTTATATGTTTCAGTAATGGATTCTATTATGTACGCCATGACATATACGCGATCAGAATGGCATACTTACTAGGGATAGTAAGTAGATACCAATCTAATCCAGGAGAAAATCACTGAAAGATTGTTAAAACCATCCTGAAATACTTGAGAAATACTAAGGAGCAATAGCTTGTTTATGGTGAGTCAAACTTAAGACTTGTGAGATTTACAAATTCTAATTTTTAGTCTAATCACGATGATAGCAAGAGTGTGTCGGGATATGTGTTTATCCTTAATGATGGTGCTGTCTATTGAAAAAGTTTCAAGCAGCATACCGTGATCGATTCAGTCTGAGCTGAAATATGTTGCTGCATCAGATGCTGTCAAAAAAGTGATGTGGCCGAAGAAGTTCATCACTGAGCTTGAAGTAGCATCCTCCCTCGATAGTCCAGTTCTGCTCTTCTACAATAGCTCTGGAGCCACAGCTCAGACGAAGGAACCAAAGGTGCACCAACAAACAAAACATATTCTACGTCGTTTCCATCTTGTCCGAAAGATCGTGGATCGAGGTGATATCAATCTTCAGAAGATCGATAGGAAGGAGAACATGATCGACCTATTCACTAAAATCATTGCGATGAAGGAGTTCGATGACTTCAAGTCAAAGATGGATATACGATACTACACTGATTAGTTTTAGGCTAAGTGAAAGATTGTTGAGAATAGTATCCCAAAGCCAATCATCAGTCTATTGATTATTCAGCTATTTTATGTAACTATATATAAATTATTAATTGAATAAAAATTATTCTAACTTTTCATTATAAATTTTTCATCTTCTAATAAACTCATGTCTGTTGTGATGAAGTTTTTGGGACTATTTAGAATCGACAAAGAAAAATTTATCATTTAGTTCTTAAAATTATTCACAATTAAATGATACGTTATTACCAAGGACGACAACATCTATTGAGTATAGATCATTGTGTGCCATATAGGTTGGTTGTCCTCTTAACTAAGAAGTATGGAGACACTGGTATGGTATTAGGTGAGATATAGGGATACATCTGCACTAAACGTGACCAACTCTAGAGTTTTTCTACTATAAAGAATTGCTTCGATGGAATATGGGCATAAGTATCTCTCCGATCTGAGATTATCATGATGACTTCCAAGCAACTTACTGTGCTTTGGTGTCGGACTATCTGAATTTCTAATTCAGTGATGGAAGATTTTTAGGTACAGTCAAGTACTTGAGAAGTCGGTACGTGAGTCAAGATGGGATTGATCACTCTTGATTTTAGGAGCTATGTTCAACAGTATTTCAATTTAGTAAAATCTTGGCTATGGTAGTTTTAGTGAGGAGTCACAGGACTAATTGCTTTAAGACATAATTTGAATGTATCTTCCAAGGTTGATAATTTAATCCTGAGTCATCCTTTGCACAAAGATCAAAGGAATGAATTATGCGGTAACCATATTTATGTAGGTTCTAAATATTATGATTATACTATTCGATCTATCCAATCATCGGGTACCATTGCTAGATGGTTACTTTGATTAGTATAGAAAATTGATTTCTATGCTATCAGTCTAGATTCGAACCTATGGGATCACACACACTAAAAATTTTTACTTAATCTGATGGTTGATTTATGAAAGATTAATTAGTAATTTGACTGCTAATTAACTTAATTTGATTAAAAAATAATTTATGATTAAGTCTAATTAAATTGAATTCAATTGGACCATATTAGGTTATAAGATAACCTAATAACCAAGGAGGTTTGATCTTTAATTTGATCAAGGGTTGAGCTTGATTAATTCTTGATTTGATTAGGATTTAACTGAGCCTAAATAAGCCTAAATAAGTTGGATTTAATCTGGCCTAATTTGGCCTAACCAATTTGAATTGGATTGGTTCAATTGGATGACAAACATAAGACTAGTTTGACTAGTCTTCTCATGTACCACATCATCCTTTGATTTGCATCATCCCATCTCCACGAGAAAGATGTTTCTCGTAAGTTTTTTCCATGCAAGGAAGGGCATGCGTTCTCCCTTCTCACGCATCTTATGGATTTGTTTGATCTGGTTATCAATTGAATTCGAATGGGATTTGAATTTAAATGGGTAACCACTTGATCTTAACCACTCCCTCATGCCTCCCATGTTTTATACGCATCTATAAAATGTTTGATTTTATGGACATGCAAAATAAGGAAGAAAGAAGAGAGGAACATCGAGAAAAGAGAGAAGAAAAAGTTTCTTCTCTGCATGTGGGAAAGATTTCAAAAAAAAAAAATTGATGCAAGAGTTTTAGGTGAGTGTATACCCTAGGATTTATACCTATGGTTTGGGATTCAGTTATGAGTTACGAGGGTCGTGACTTCACAAAATTGTTGGAATGCCTCCTCTTCATATCTTCTACGTTCATCGAGATCCAAAGCATCCGAAGATCCCATGAAGAAGATCAAAGGAGTTTGATCTACATCAGCCAATAAAGACTTCTATACGAGCTAGCACTCGAGAGGAGTTGATCAAGATCGGGATCTCGTGTGGACTACCCATGGAGGCCAGACGCTTGTGTGGCTGCATCGCGGTGATCAGATCTACACCAAGGAGATCAGATTATAAAGGTCATCTATCCACGAAAAGATAACATGTTCTAAACACGTAGAGCAGTAAAAATAGTTTTACTGCAGAGTCATAGGTCAAGCTATGATAGAGATTTTGTAACCACTGTCATAGGCCGTATATGACAGTGGTTTGCATAACCGCTACTATAGATCTACGACGATGGCTGCAGTGGCACCAGTTAGCTAACCACTACCATAGCCTATGGTAGCGATTTTTTAGGCTATGGCAGTGGTTACAAACTGCTACCGTAGTCTTGTTCTATAGTAGTGGGAAGAATATGAAGGGGAAGAAGAAAGGAAGAATTGAATAAAAAGGAAGGATGTTTCGTAAGAGAAGTGTGATAAATATATGAGCAAAAAGTGAAATTCAATTGTATTGATTGAAATTTTCTATACATGGTTTATATCATATAAATAGACTATAGGAAGGAATCAAAAAAAGGAATATATATTGAAAAGATTTTAATTGTAATTTGGTTTTCACTAAAATAAGGATTTTCTATATTTGATATTTCACCAAATCAGGGATTTACTATACATTGGAAAGGTTTTAATTCTGATTTAATTTTCACCAAAATAGGGATTTACTATATCTGACAACCCCTCGCAAACTTAAGATGGGTTTTGGTAAGAAACCACATTGAGTTTGGAACATACCGTAGAAAGATGAGAGCCAGGATGCTGCTTTGTAAATAAGTCAGCAAGTTGAACTAAAGAAGAGATATAGCTGAGTGTGACCATTCCTTGATGAACATGCTAATGAAAGAAGTGGCAATCAATATCAATGTACTTTGTCCATTTATGAAAGACTTCATTATGAGCAATTTGAATTGCATTCTCTTGTTATCACAAAATAATGGAGTTGAGCTATCTTGAGAAACCCCCATTTTAGATACCAGCTAAAGAAGCTAGACAATTTTAGAGACAGTATCGGCAAGAGCTCGATATTCTGCTTCAGTGCTTGAGTGAGGGATGGTTGCTTGCTTCTTACTTCTCCATGAGATTAGGGATGCAATAGCTAGTTGTAGATTGTCAATCATTAATATTGCCAGCCCAGTCTGCATCACTATAAGCATGTAACTGAAAGTTAGAGGTGCATGGTAAAAAAATATCCTGAAATAGATAACCCTTTAAGTAGTGAATGATACAAAAAACTGCTGCATGGTGACCAGTGTGAGGTTTGGCCATGAATTGGCTAACAACATGAATTGCATGAGCTATATCAGAATGAGTTATTGTTAGATATACTAACCCACCAACAAGTTCTCTATAGAGTGTAAGATTGTTAAAAGATTTTCCATCATTTACACCAAGTTTGACATTGACTTCTAAAGATGTTGCGGCTATCTTATCATCAGTTAATCCTATACGAGTTATAAGATCAGAAGGATATTTAATTTGAGAAAGAATTAGGCCGGATAATTTAGTGACTTCAAGGCCTAAAAAATAACCAAGAGAGCCCAGATCTTTCATTTCAAATTTGCTATGTAGTGAAGCCTTCAGTTTCAAGATACCATAAAGTCATCTCCTATTATGACTATGTCATCAATATAAAGCAGTAATAAGATAATGCCTTTATCAGTTTTTCGAATAAACAATAATACAAGATCATATAAGCTTTTAGTAAAGCCAAAAGATGAAATGGTAGAGTTGAACTTGGAGAACCGTGCTCTTGGTGCTTGTTTAAGCCCATATGTGCTCGACGAAGGCGACATACTTCAATAGATTGGTGAGATACTCTAGGTGGTGGGGTCATATATACCTCTTCCTCAAAATGGCCATAAAAAATGCATTTTTAATATCCATCTAATGAAGCTTTCATTGTCGTACAGAAGCTACTATAAGGAGGGCTCAAACAGATGTCAGCCGGGCCACTGGAGCAAAAGTTTCTTCACAGTTAATGTCATATTTCTGATTATAGCCTTTTGCCACTAGACGAGCTTTATAGCGCTTAATAGATCCATCTGAACGAGTTTTGATCTTAAAGGTCCACTTACATCCAATAGCTATTTTACGTGAAGGTAATTTTATAAGATCCCATGTAAGGTTTTGAGCAAGGGCATTCAATTCTTTCTTAATAGCTTTCTGCCAAAGAGGATTAGTGGATGCTTCAATTCAAGGTGGGATTTAGGCTCATGATAAGAGAGTAAAGAGATGTCATACCCAGTGAGACATACATTAGTACGTTGTTGTTGAGGATATCGTCATTCAACTATTGAAGCTGGAGGTATTGGTGTAACAATCATGAGGGTCTTAGCAGGATCAGCCTATAGTGGATCATCATCTATAAAGATACTATTATCTACTTTAAGAATTGTAGGCTGAGAAGGTTGTTGAGAGTTGAAATCAAAGAGCTTTGTAAAAGAAATATGTTCCCAAAATACCACATTTCTTGAGATGCACAAGCCATTGGCTTTGGGATCAAAACATCGATAACTTTTTTGTTTTATTCCATAACCTAAGAAAACACATAAGTTGGAACAAGCAGAAAGTTTATCTTTTTCATTTGGAGGAAGTAGAACAAAACAAGTGCACCCAAAGAATCTAAGATGATTGTATATTGAATGTTTGCCAAATAACTTAAAGAAAGGAGAGATCATTCCTATACTAGTACTAGGGAGCTAATTTATAAGATAAACAATAGTTAGCACAGTTTCTCCCAAAAACTATTTAGAAAGTTCTGAAGATAAAAGAAGGTGCAAGTCATTTCAATAATGTGTCTATGTTTCCTTTCTGCTAAACCATTCTGTAAGGAGGTATGAGGGCAAGACAATTGAGAGATTATCCCCTCAAAAGATAGAAAGTTATAGAACTCCTTTGACAAATATTCTCCCCCACAATATGAATGAAGGACTTTGGTCCGTTTTGAAAATTGGATATAGACCATCTTTGCAAAATGTTTATATTTGAAAATTACTTCTGAACGAGATTTGAGTAAGTAGATCCATGTATAGCAAGAAAAATCATCAATGAAAATAACATAATATCTAGATCCACCCATAGTGGGATCACAAAATGGTCCCCAAACATCTAAGTGTATGAGATTAAGAAGAGTAGAGGAATTGTGAATGTTAATACTAAAAGGTAATGCAGATAATTTTCTAAGTTTGCAATAGATACAATCAATTTTTTTGTTCACAATGCTACTTCACAATCCATCAAAAATGAGTTTATTCAAATAAGAAGTAGATACATAACCTAGTCTAAGATGCCAAAGATGAGAAGTCGTTACTGATGAGGTGACCATTGAAAGTTGAAGAGTGTATAGCCAAACAATCTCGATGAATCAATCCACTTTACGACCAATTCGAATAACATTCTTTGACTATTGCTCCTGACAACCATGGTTAGAAAAAATGCATTCACAACCATTCTCAATAAGTTAATCGATAGATAGCAAGTTCATAGATAGATTGGGAACATAATATACATTAGGTATAGATAAGCGTGAAGGTATATTGGCATATCCTATATGACTAGGAGTAAGATTATTTCTACATGCAGTAAGTATATTGGTGAAAAAAGGAATGGATGTTTTGGTTGAAAAACAAGCAGCGTCAAATATCATATGATTAGAAGCTCCACTATCAAGAATCCAAGAAAAAGAGTTACCTGTATTGGTAGATAAAGCAGAAGCAGAGGAAGAATTAATATTATCTTAACATGCAACGGTTTTAACAAGAATATCCTCCACTTTAGCAGTCGTGAATGTAAAAATGGATCCCTTATGATCAGACTCATTATTCAATGTATCTGATGTAGTCGCTACTGCTGCAGTTGGTCATGTTGGAGCAAGTGGGCCTCTATTTTTTTTGGGACACTTGGTTACAATATGTCCAAACTCATGGCAGAAGCGGCATTCAACTTTGCTCCAGTCAACTTTGCCATCTAATCGATGAGAAAAGAAACCAGTGTCTTTTGATGAAGGGGCATTGGTCCTATTCCTAGCAAACAACACTACTTCTTGATGATGTTGGTTTGACAATAAAAGGTCCTTGCATGTTTTTTCAAAAAGGATTTCATTCAATGCACTGGAGAGAGATAATAGAGAATCTCTATGAAGTATTGAGGCACAGACAGACTCAAACTCAGGAGAAAACACCATCAAGAGTTCGAGAAGTCTATCAGTATCTCGATGTTTTTCATACTCCATCATGTTTTTATTATTTTTGAGTTTTGGACCCATCTGATCCAATTGCTGCTATAGTGTAGTCATGAGAGAATAGAAGCCCGCTACTGATTGACCTGTAGTTTGACAAAGAGAAAGCAAGTCTTATTTCAACTTATATTTTTGAGCTGGGTCAGGAGCAATATACCTTGTACGAAGATAATCCCAAACTTCTATTGTTGTTTCATATTTGCCAAACTCCATGCCAATATTGATGCTTGACGTGTTTGAGATCCACATGATAATCTTATGATTATTACTGTCCCAATCATCAAGTCTAGCAGCAAGAGCTTCATCAATTTCATCAGCTTTTCTTGTTGGTTGGGGAATGTCACCAGTGATATATCTCCACAACTTTCTTTCCTTCAAAAAGTTGGTCATTTGTTGAGACCAAAATGAATAATTGATCCCATCAAGAATGACCTTCATAGGTTGAAAAGATTCTCTCAAATCTTCAGTGGCCATTATTGGATTGGAAAAAGTGAGAGGTTGTAAAAACTCTCATAAATAGGCGATGCAAGAAGCCCATGGACAAAAGATGATAAATGTTATTAATGAGAAAGGCTGAGCAATAAGTGATGGACGAAAAAAGCCACGGCAACGCAACAGGATAGGATCGCAATGGGAGGGGTCATGATTTTGAGAAATCACGAAAGAGGAAGATAAGAAATAATCCACGACCAGGATGAAAGAGAGATGGATGATAAATGAATCCGAATTAAAGAAAAAAATGAATGGCTCTGATACCATGACAAATATATGAGGAAAAAGTAAAATTCAATCATATTGATTGTAATTTTCTATACATGATTTACATCGTATAAATAGACTATAGGAAGGAATAAGAAATATACATTGGGAAGATTTTAATTATGATTTGGTTTTCACCAAAATAGGAATCTTTTATATTCAACATTTCACCAAATCAGAGATTTACTATACATTGGGAAGGTTTTAATTATGATTTGGTTTTCACCAAAATAGGGATTTACTGTATCTGACAAAGTGGAAAATGAAGAGGAAGAAAAGAAAAGGACAATTTGAAGGTAAAAAAGAAAAGAAGAAGAGGATTAAGAGAAGAAAATAATAAAATAAAATAACAAAAGATAAAATGATGAAGGGAAGAGCCTCAAGAGGAAGAAGAACGAGAAAATTAGAAGCTCAGACCACCTTTTGATGGTCCTTGGATGGTTGGATGACCGCTGGTGAGCTATTGGATGGTTATCAATCGTCAGGCAATTGTCGAAGTGCTGTTGAAGGGGCTTTGCTTGGCAATAGACAAGTGGAGGAGCAAACAGTTCCTCTTGAGAGCTGGAAAGCTCTCGATGAAGTCGTTACAAGAAATAAATAAGATAATTAGCTATGCAAAAAAAGCATAGCTAAATATCCCAAAAGCATCACAAAAAGTAATTATCGACGTAAAATGCGCCGACAAAAAAACATCGGCAAAAGGAGCGTCATTGATTTCATTTATCGATGCTTAAAATTTTACGTCGGCAAATTTACCTATGCTTACAAAAAGTATCGATAAAAAGCTTTTTCAGCGATGCAAAATTAGTATCGAAAATTATTAATTTACCTATGCTTAAAAAGCGCCAGCAAATATTTAGCGATGCAAACATTGCGTCAAAATAAGTTTTAGTTTACCTACACTTAATAAGCATCGCTAAAAGTCTCTATTTTATTATGCTAAATTTATGTCGGAAAAAATTATTAACAATGCAAGACAGATGTAGGTAAATATATTTAGCAAGACTAAGTAGCTTCAATAAATATCCTATAGCGTCGCTAATGGTGGCACGTGCAATATCCCGGTATGCCCTTTGGCAATGCTACGTAATATTTACCGATGCTAATTAGCATCACTAAATATATTTACCGATGCTAATTAGCATCGCTAAATATATTTACCGATGCTTATCTTATGTCGCTAATTATCCTTTTTTTCAAAAAAAATGATTACTTTTGTACCTTTTTTTATAATTTTTTTCTATAAACCTATAGACAAATAAACATATATAATATATATACAATATGTACACTACCTTCTTCATTCACACATATGCTAAAATTAAATTTATTTCACTTTAACAATGATGCAATATATATATATATATATATATATAGTGTTTATTTTTACAACCATATAGCAAAACAAGTATATATACAATTGTATAAAATATCATATAAAAATATATACATCCATATAAAATAAAACTCCAAATGCCAAACCATTTCACAAATCTGCAATAGATTAAAAAATTAAGTTAGCAAACTAATTATTTACTAAATAATAAAAATACATAGATTAAAAATAATATAAAATAATATTAATCATAAGATGACACCCATCATCATCATCAGTGGAGTCATCACTCTATCAGCTTCTCATTTTTTGTGGCTTCACAAGTCCGTCTAATCACTGTATCAGCTACAACAAAATAAAAACTTAAAATCAATTATTCATACATGATAAAAATTTAAAGCAAATTAAATATAAAAAATTATAATATGTAAAATCAATCTATCATGGCAGGAGATAATATGCCTGCCTTGGTAGGCAACTGCTGAGATGAAAAGGTACTGTCAGATCGTCCTTCTAGTGGCATAGCTTAAAATCAATTATTTATATATGATAAAAAATAAAAATAAATTAAATATAAAAAAACTATAATATATAAAATCAACCTATTATGACAGCAGATGATGTGTCTGTCTGATCAGAAGACTGCTACTGAGATGGAGATATACCAACATTTTCATGTGGGCCCCCTTATCAGATTATCCTTCTAATGGTATAGCTTAAAATCAGTTTTTTATATATGATAAAAAATTAAAATAAATTAAATATAAAAAATTATAATATATAAAATCAATTTATCAGGTAGAAAATAATGTGCCTGCCTGATCAGGAGACTGTTGCTAATATGGAGATATGCCGACATCTCTACATGGGCCCTCTGGGATCGTCCTTAGAGTGGCATGCTCGTATCAAACAACATTCAGGGATGGATTCCTAATTTATCAAAAAAGGATAACTTTGCATTGAAATTTTTCTACAAAAATTTTGGTAGGGTTTCCTCTAAACTATGAATACTTTTCATATTAAATTATAACAAACAAAAATAATATACATTGTGCTAGTAAAATAATTAAATTAAATATTTTAAAAAATTATAATCAATTTGTACACTTCAACATGAACTACACAGCAATACAAAAAATTTTATGTAATAAATTTTTAATTATTTTTATTAAAAAAATAATTTTTTTTAAATATTTTTAAATATTTTATTTTATTTTATTTATCATTATTATTTTATAATATTTATTATTATTTTTATTAATAAATTTTATTTTATTTTATTTTTTTATTTTTTTTATTTTTTTATTTTATTTTATTTTTTTTCCTTCCCCCGCACGCCACAATCCCCCCCAACCCCTCGCCGCTTCACCCCCATGCCCCCGGCCATCCACCCCAAGCCCACCAGCCATCGCGGCTTCGGCACCGTCCCCGGCCCCTCGGCTATCCGCGCCACCCCCTGCACCGGCCCACCTCCGTGCGACCAACCCCCCTCCCTCCCCCCGGGCGTCGGCGGTCGTCCGCCCCCGGCCCGCCAGTCGTCGCGTCTCCGGCACCGTCCACAGTCCCCCCGGCCGTCCACACCACCCCCTACACTGGCCCCTGGTCCCCCGGCCCGCCTCCACGACCAGACCCCCCTCCCCTCCCCCTTCCCCTTCCCCTCGGGCCCGGCAGCCATCCGTGGAACACAAACCTGCCCCCTGTCCTCCGCCCCCCTCCCTCTCAGCCCTTGGCTTCACCACCCTCCCCCTCGGGCCCTGATGGCCGTCCGCTAGAACACAAGCCCCCACCCCATCCTTTGCCCCTCGCCACCTGCATTGCCCCCTAAGCCACCCGCACCGCGCGCCTCCCGCCTGCGCCGCCCCCCCCTCCTCTAGCAAACTGAAATGAAATTAAAAGAAAGGAAAAAATGTCTTACCTTTGATTGGTGTGGATCGGGGGTGAAGCCGAGCAAAGCGAGAGAGTGGGAGCAGCGGCAACGGCGGTGGGGGCGAAGGGCGGCGACGGTGAGGACTGACGGCGAGAGAGTGAGTGAGAGAGCCGAGGGAGAGGGAGGGAGAGAGGGAGCATGATCGGAGACGAAAACGGAGGAGGAAGAAATAGGAGGGTGGGAGTGGGTTCGACGGGGAAGAAGGGTTTCGGTTTTTTTTTTTTTTTTTTAAATATTTATCGATAAGGGAGGTGGGAAGAAGGGTTTCGGTTTTGTTTTTTTTTTTTTTAAATATTTATCGATAAAAAAAATTTGTGCAGGCAAAGAACATAATTATCTATGCAAAAATTTTACATCGGTAAATAAATTATTTATTTATATTAATTTAATATTAATAAATTTTTTATAAAAATTAAAAAATTAATAAAAAGATTTAATTATTTTTCGATACTATGTTAGCGTAGGCAATTAACTTAATTATCTATGCAAGAAGTAGACATAGGGAATCAGGCTTATTATCTACGAAAATTTTATATTGACAAATATTTTTATTTTTAATTATTTTTTTATTTTTATAAATAATTTATTATCATCTAAATAATCTATCAATATAATTTTTAAATTTAAAGTCCATCTTCACCGTTCATTATCTAAATAATTATTGTTTAGAATATCATCACAAAAATCTACCTCGATCCCATAGTCCTAGCTATATCGATTAATAAAATTTGATTTTGATGATCAGAAATGATCATATGATGATCTGATAGATAGAAACCACCGATGGATTCAAAACTTATAATGATGATTAGGTAATATTTATAGTATACTATCAAAATTTTACTTCAATCGAATGTTGATCAATTTAGTACGGGATGATTTCGATCATTAAATAAAAAATAAATGATCAAAAGACCAAATGGCATTCGATTAAGATGATTTTTTTAGATAAATAATCTTTGCTACTATTTTTATCATTTATATGATGGTGATCGTAAAATTCAAACTATATTATATAAACCATCCATGTTAAGCAGATCTTATAAAAATACAAGTATAATTATTTAAGAACCTTAAGAATGAGTATCAAGAGATATATAATTTTGGATTATTCATATACATATAGTTTGAATTTTATGATAACCATTATACAAATAATCAAAATAGTAGTAAAGATCATTTATTTAAAAAATTGCTTTATAATCAGATGTTATTTGGCCTTTTGATTACTAATTTTTTATTTAACGATTGAAATTATCTCATATTAAATTGATCATGATAATAATATTCGATTGAGATAAAATTTTGATAGTATGCTATAAATATCACCCAGATCATCATTGTATATTTTTAGATCCATCAGTGATCTCTATCTATCAGATCATCATATGATTATTTATGATCGTCGAAATCAAATTTTATTGATCGACATAGCTAAGGCTATCTGATCAAGATAGACTTTTGTAATGATACTCTAATAATAATTATTTAAATAATAAATTATGAAGATGAATTTTAAATTCTAAAATTATATCGATAAATTATTTATAAAAAATAATTAAAAAAAAATATTGATGCAAAATTTGTATAGATAATAATCCTATTTGCCTATGCTTTTGTCTTGCGTAGGTAATAAGTCTCATTGCTTATACTAACCTAGCATCGACAAATGATTTTATTTTTTATTTTTTTATTTTTATAAAATATTTTTTGATGCTAAATTTATGTAGCCAATGAGGCTTATTGTCTACACAAATTTTACGTTGAAAAATATTTATTTTTTTATTTTGGTAAAACTTTTTTCGATGCCAAATAAGTGTAGGCAATGATGTTAATTACCTACGTTTCAGTTTTGCGTAGGCAATTACCTCATTGCCAATGCAAATTTAGCATCGATAAATATTTTATCAAAATAAAAAAATTAGTAAAAAAGCATAGTAGTGTGGATTAGGGGTGAAGCTGAGTATAACGGGACCAGCACGATAATGGGGATTGGCAATAGCTAGCGGCTGGGTGAAGCAGAGTAGAGCGGGGGTGGTCGGCATGCAGTGTGGAGGCAGAGGAGTTGGCGGTGGGGGGGCGACGATGATGGTAGTAGCGAAAGTGGTGGCAGTGGTAAGGATTGACGGCAAGAGAGGGAGTGAGAGAGCCGAGGGAGAGAGGGAAAGTGATCGACGATAGATGGGTTCGATGGGGAAAGGAGGAAGAAATAGGAGAAAAAATGGAGATGGATTTCGGCAGAAGTGGATTTGGCGAGAGACGAAAATAGAGGAGGAAAAGGGTTTCGATGGAGAAAAGGGTTTCGACGACATTGATATAGCATTATTTTTTTTTTGGAAAAGTATTTGCCGATGCAAATTTTTTGTAGATAAAGAGAAAAATTATTTACGCAAACATAAGCGTCGGCAAATGACCTCTTTAACTATACAAATTTAGCATCGATAAATATTAAACTATTTACCAACGCAAACATGCATAGATAAATAGGGCATTACCAATGCAAAAATAGAGCATCGATAATTCAGCTCTTTACTTATACAAATATTATGTCGACAAATGATTTTATTTTTTTATTTTTTTAATTTTATAAAATATTTACTTTCTCCAACCTAACACTGTAGTGGGGATACAAAGACTATCTTAAACAAGTTGAGTGGGGGGAGAGGTGGTGCATGGTATAGAGCTAAGTAGAGTAAAGTAGAGGGAGAGCAAAGGTGGCGGCGGTAGTGGGGATACAAAGATTATCTCGAGTGGATTAAATTTTTTTTCATAATTTTCTCCAAATATGATATAATTTTAGAATTTAAAGTCCATCTTCATTGTTCATTATCTAAATAATTATCATTAGAATATTATCATAAAAGACTGCTTCGATCCAGTAGCCATAGTTATGTCGATCAATAAAATTAGACATGCTAGGGCTATCAGATCGAGATAGTCTTTTGTAACAATATTCTAATGATAATTATTTAGATAATGAACAGTGAAGATGAACTTTAAATTTTAAAATTATATTGATAAATTATTTATAAAAAATAAAAATTTAATAAAAAATATTTATCAATATTAAATTAGCATATGCAATGAGGATAATTACCTACGTAAGATGGAAGCATAGGTAATTAGGCTTATTGCCTATGCTAATTTAATATTGATAAATTATTTATAAAAATAAAAAAATTAATAAAAAATATTTATCGATGCTAATTTAGCATAGGCAATAAGCATAATTATCTATGCAAGATGTAAGCGTATGTAATTAATCTTATTATCTACACTAATTTTACATCGATAAATTATTTATAAAAATAAAAAATAATAAAAAAATATTTGCTAATGGTAATTTAGCATAAGCAATAAGCCTAATTATCTATGTAAGATATAAGCATATGTAATTAGTCTTATTGCCTATGCTAATTTAGCATAGGCAAATTATTTATAAAAGTAAAAAATAAAAAATAAAAAATATTTGTTGATGCTAATTTAGTATAGAAAATAAGTCTAATTACCTATGTAAGCCATAAGTATAGGTAATTAGTTTTATTGCCTATGCTATTTTAGCATCAATAAATTATTTATAAAAATAAAAAAATTAATAAAAAATATTTATCGATGCTAATTTAGCATAGGCAATAAATCTAATTACCTATGCAAGATATAATCGTAGGCAATTTATCTTATTACCTATGCTAATTTAGCATTAATAAATTATTTATAAAAATTAAAAAAAATTAATTAAAAAAATATTTGCCAACGATAATTTAGTATAGGCAATAAGCCTAATTACATATGAAAAATATAAGCATAAAAAATTAGACTTATTGCCTACACTAATTTAGCATTGATAAATTATTTATAAAAATAAAAAATTAATAAAAAATATTTATCGATGCTAATTTAGTGTAGATAATAAGTCTAATTACCTATGCAAGATATAATCATAGGTAATTAGTTTTATTATCTATATTAATTTAGCATCGATAAATTATTTATAAAAATAAAAAAATTAATAAAAAAATATTTGTTGATGCTAATTTAGCATAGAAAATAAGCCTAATTATCTATGTAAGATTTACGCATAGGCAATTAGTCTTATTGCCTGCACTAATTTAGCATTGATAAATTATTTAAAAAATAATAAAATAATAAAAAAAATATTTATCGATGCTAGTTTAGCATAGGCAATAAGCCTAATTACCTACGTAAGATATAAGCGTAGGCAATTAGTCTTATTGCCTACGCAAATTTAGCACTGAAAAATATTTGTCAAAATTTAAAAAATTAAGTCCACCTATTATCGACGCTTTGGTTTAAATATCGACACTACCATTACATCGATAATTATATTTTATGATGCTTTATTTTTAGCGTAGCTAATTATGTCAATTTTATCAATATTTAACTTTTTGCATAGCTAATTATGCTTTTTACCTACGTAAAATTTTGCATAAGTAAATTTTGCATCGACAAAACCTCTATTTTTTGTAGTGAGAGATGCTAACTTTTCTTAGTGTCAAGTTTCATAAGGAAGCATCAGATTGGATAGGAAGTTGGTATTAAATTATAAAATAATAACTACTAGGTTTTCGATCGTGGTGTGCGCTTTTGGGCTATTGCATCAATTTGTGTATTTTCAATGGCTTTTTATCGATCAATATACAGATGAAAAAATGAGTAACTTCCAAAGAAAGTTCACAGACGGGTCTTTCCATGGAGGCTAGCTAGGCTTACCACAATGAGCAGGAAGGAGCGATCATGGGCTAGGATGGCCTAAGCCCCCCCGGAGGAGCGCTTTGACTTCCCACAAGATGACACCTGCAAAATTAGAAAGCCTCTAATGGTACTTCACTAAGATTTTGGAGTTGTTAGAGGAGAAAATCGAGGCCTCTTGGCAGGCTTGGAAGACAACAGCAATCATCACCAGCAGTCTCAATCGCTGAGTTTCGATGGATTGGGTGGCTCGAAAATTGAAGGTGAGAGGGATGCTTGATTATGATGTGGAGGATTTTCCATTGGTAGAGGACCACTACATTTTTTATTCCAAGAAGGAGGAAGCCAGGGAGGCGCCCATGGACAGTGGGCCCTGGCTGATTGTCGACCAACTCCTGGTGATGGAAAGGTGGATGCCCGATTTTTAACCAAGGTTGGACCTGATCAACACCACTATGGTATGGTTGAGGCTGCCTAAGCTCCTGATGGAGTACTAGGACAAAGAATCGATCCTGAACATTATGGTAGTGGCCAACTAGCTGGTGGCCCTCGATGGGTTCATGGATCAACTGTAGAAGTTTGGTTTTGCTTAGATCAAGGTAGCAATTGATGCTTCCCTATCCTTTAAATCGGGGATCCATATTAGGGGTTAGAAGAAGCTCCTTGGCAACCATTCCTTTATGAAAGTGTTCCGATCATCTACTATCAATGCGGTCAGATCGAGCATATATATAGATGATGAGTGTAGCCACACTATGTTGGAGTTGGAGGAAGAAGATCAACAACTACATGAGGAGAGCCTTATTCAGTCGAAATTAGAGTAGCGTAACCCAACCTCGATGGTGGTGGAGCGTCTCAACAAGTCACCAGATGTCCTCCCTCTATCGACCAACTGGTGGCCAAGGCTCGATCCTTGGATCATCATGAAGAAGATCCAACAACCGAGGATGCCAAAGGAAAGATCGTGGTCGAAGAAGGAGACTAAATTAACTCTCAAGTCCTCTGACCCCAAGTTGTCCCCTAGTCAATCAAGTTCTCCATCAAACCAGCCAAGTCCACCGAGCTCACTGTCTGACTCAAATAGGTGGTAGAAGCCATCCAAAGTGACTAGGCACCAATCTCTCGATATGTGGGTCGATCATCATTTAGTAGATCTGGGTTTGCATTTGAATTGCTAATAAATATGGACTTGGGCTTAGAGCCCAATCTAGCCCTGGGCCCAAAGGACTTGCCAATGGGCGAAGTGGGCCAAAGCTCAGGCCTTCTCAAGCGGCCCAAGAGCCCATCATCCTTGAGGATTATGGTAGGCCAATCCAGCAAAGATGGGCCTTAGGTGGAACCAAAATGAGCTAGATCTAAATTGGACCAGCACCCTTTCAAGAGGGATTTGTCTCCCCTAATCAAGCCACTGCCTATGTTAAAGGAGCAACGATGACTCAATGAAGCCCCCTAACCATCGGAGCATGGGGACAGTAAGCCAATCAGAAGGAGTGGTGCCCTTGGTCCATGGCCAGGTTTGCCCAATGGATGGGGATGACTCGCTTCCACTAATCACCCAATGACGGTGGTGTGTTGGAAGGTGGTCGGTTAGCTAGGTCAATGATGATCCAGGATGAGGAATCGAGGCTAAGAGGAGCTGGGAATGAGGGGCGATCGCCCTTTGCCCCTACAACCTGACTGAAGAATGTGGGCCAATTGAGGGGAAGATAGGGGCTAGCTCACTGTGTGTGTTTATTTGGGGGTGCCATTGATTCAGGAAGAGTTGGACCATGATGCTGCTATGAGACATATCAGGAAGACCCTGTGTGAGGCAAGCAACAATTTGGAGGCTGGAGGCTCTGCTAAGGAGGCAGATTGGATGATATTGGGGTGCCCCAGGCCAAGTGGGGAGCTAGCCGAACTTCCCTTGCCACCCTCTCTCGCTCATGAAGATCCTTGTTTAGAACACCAGGGGATGGGAAAAGCATCCTTCTGTCCACCTATAAAAGACTAATGTAGCTTCATAGCCTTGATTTGTGCATGCTTCTAGAGATGCGGTTGAGTGGGAGCAGCCTTGATCGTGCCCACTGGCACTTACCAACATCATAGAGATTCTATGCAATTAAGTCCCAAGGTCTTACTAGAGGAATTATTATTGTATGGAAATTGGATGGGGCCATTGTTGATGTGTTCCATAAATGTAACCAGGAGGTTGTACTTGTAATTTCCAAGCCCAATGGATCTTCTTGGATTTTATCTAGTGTTTATGCTAGCATGGAGTATAGGCAAAGGCAGGTGCTTTGGTTTGAGATTTCCAAGCTAATTAAGCAGGATGCCCTAATCCTTGTGGCTGATGACTTCAATTGCATTGATGGCCCTCATGAAAAAAGAGGGAACAAGCCCTTTCACTGATAAAATTGAAGTTAGGGAGTTTCAAGATTTCTTTATAGTGAATGGTTTGGTTGACCAAGGCTTCTCTAGGCCTTGGTTCACCTAGGGCAACAATCATCAAGGTAGGGCTAGAGTGTGGGAGCAGATCAATAAAGCTTTTGCCTTGGCCAGCTAAGTCTAGTTGTTCTTGAATTATCAGGTATATTATCTTCTCCAGATCTCATCTAACCACTGCCCACTCTTGATCCCTATAGACACTTAGGAGACCTAAAGAAGCCCATTTTGCTTCAAGAAGCTTTGGATCACCTTTCCACCCTCCTGGGACATCGTAAGGGAGGTGTGGAGGTTGCTAGTGCATGGGAATGCCATGTACCAAGTGACCCATAGACTAGCTAGAGTTGGCTAAGTATAGTCTCCACCAATAGAATAGAATGGAGGTGGGCGACATCTTTGGTGCCTACAGGATATTGAGGTGATGATCTCGGCATTCCAATTATGGGAGGAGAGAGATGGCAAGCTTTCTGAGGCTGATCTTGTAGAGCTATGGAGGAGCCTATCCTACACTACTCCCTACTTTAACAGCAAGAGGTTCTATGGAGGCAAAGTCTAGGATATAGTAGATCAAAGAAGGAGATAGGAATACTCATTTTTTTTCATCAATTCACTATCATTAGAAGGCATAGGAACTGGATCCAAACTTTGCATGATTTTAGTGGACAATGGATGGATGACAAGGACACCATCAACTAGAAAATGTTTCACTTCTTCAAGACCCAATGGACAGTCCACCAGGGGATTTTTGGATCCTTCTCAAGCCCATCCCCAATCACTCGTGTCTCTGCTATGGAGAATGACAAGTTGAGTAGGGAGGTGTCTAGTGAGAAGGAGCAGAGGTGTACTGGGCTATGGCAGAGGATAAAGTGTTTGGGTTGGATGGTTTCCCTCCACTCTTCTTCAGAAGATATTAGAGCATCATTGGACATGAGGTGGTGGAGGTGTAGTAGTTCTTCACTATTGAGAGGATGCTAGTGGCTTAGAAGTTGATATTTGTCATCATGATCTCAAAAGTGACATGATGCCTTTGAGCAGAGTGACTACAGGCCCTCAACTTGTGCATTACCTTGTACAAGGCCTATGCTAGAGTCATGGTTGGCAGGATGAAGCACTTGCTTCCATGTCTCATCAATCCTAAGTAGGGTGCTTTTATCGGAGCCATAGTATCACCCACAATGTCCTCATCATCTAAGAGTTCATACATAATCTTGTTGCATCCTAGTCTATCATAGATTGACGGCAGTTAAGCTGGAGATGGAGAGAGTTTATGATTGTACATCTAGGGACTTTGTCCACCTTGCCTTAGAGAGTTTTGGCTTCCATAGTCGATGGATCAGCTGGATTCTAGGATGTGTGCATTCTCTTTTCTTTGCTATCTTGATAACTGATACCCCCCGATGGCTTTCTTCTAGTCCACTGTGGGGCTTTGTCAAGATTACTCTCTCTCTCCCTACCTCTTTATTGTATGCACAATGCCCTTTCTCATGCTCTCCATGCTATGTCACAGAGCCAAGATTTTGATGCATACACTTTGGCTTTGGAGGCCTAGCCAATTTTTTACTTGCTTTTTGCAGATGATTATCTTCTATTGGACTAAGTATCAATGCAGATTGCAGTAGCTTTTGTCAGGATCTTGTGGGACTCCTATTCTACTTCTAGATAGAAGGTTCGGCCATCTCCTTCAACCCTAAAACCAAGCCTTGACTGAGATAGACAATCAGAGAGTGTCTAGGAATGGCGGATAGGCTGGAGAATGGTGCTATATGGGAGTCCTAATCATTGGTCGTAGAGTGCAAAGATCAAATTGCATTAGGATGGATCAGAGGCTTAGGGAGCGACTAGAAAGATGGCAGGCCAAGTCATTATCTATGATGGGATGAGTGATACTGATCATATTAGTCTTATACTCGATGCCGATCTACCTTATATCTAGTACTATCTTGCTAAAGGTCGTCCTACTAAAGTTGGATGGCTTATTATAGGGATTCCTTTGGAGACATGTGGAGGGAGAGGGGTCCATCTTATTGCTTAAGATGTGCTATGCTAGCCAACAGGTGAGGAGGTATCTATTCATTGGTGGTCAAGCATGATGCTTTGCTTGCTAGACATGAGGTGTGATTTCTGCTAGAGCCATGGAGCCTTTGAAGCTCAATAATGAGAGCCAAGTATGGGTCTTAGACTATCGAAGTTGATATTTGCGCTCTCAGGAGTAGCTCCTTCCTATGACCAGAGATTTATTCGCATGCCCTGAAGATTCTTGCTCATATAATATACCAGATAGCTGATTCCATTTGGTTGGGAATGAACAATCGATAGATATTATATTCGATGCGTGCATGAGTGTCTAATCTCCCTTTCGCTTCGTGGCCTACCCCACTGTATATGGGGGATCGGGTGGGTGGTCATTGGTTAAGTCTACGAGCTATTTCATAGTAGGGAGAGGTGGGACATTACCTTAGTGACCTGACTGTTTGGAGCCTAGTTGATAGAGCAGACTCTAGACTTGCTGATCCCAGTCCAGAAGTATCCAAATGTAAGGGTTTGGAGGTCCACTTGTGGTTCTAGGATTCTGCCTAGGAACCTATATGAGCTTTACAGAGGGGAGTCGCCAAGGAGACTGCAGGCAGCTTGGATTTGGAGACTACATGTACACCTAAGAGTCAGTCTCTTTCTTTGGAAGGTGGAGTGGGGTCGGCTATCAAAGAGAGGAGTTTTAACGGAGTAGGAGATGGATCTCCCTTCGATATGTCCTTGCTTTGGAGGGTACACAAGGATGGTGGCCTATGTCTTATTCTAGTATCAAAGAGCTCAGCAGGTTTGGAGCCTCGTCAATGCATCTTGAGAGACTACTCAAGAGGATGGGCCAGTTCAAGCCTTCCTTCACTTTCTTTAGAGGAGTATGCAAGGTGACTCTTTCCTTTTGTGGGGCATTAGAGAAACATACATGGCATATTGGGTCTAACTAGCCAGAAATAGCTAGGTATTTGAGGATAGATGATAGTGAGATTCATTATCTATAGAGATCACCAGCCCTTCCTCCGAGGGAGTGACTTTGATATATCGGGACACCTAGGACTCTCCCTACTCATGGAGTGAGATGTTGGTCTCCATCTCGTGGGAACCTCTACCCTCGACCTTTCTCAAGGTCAACTTTGATGGTTGCCTGACTAGTGGATGCGATGATGCTAGGTTTGTGATCCACGGCCCGTTGATGGACCGTATGGCAGCAGGAGGTAGTCATCTCTTTGAACCATTAGTTCTTGGTAGGGAACAGAGGGCACTTTGGATGGGCCGGTATCATCTATGCCAAATGAGTCCTTTGAACTGATCAACTGATTGTGGAGGGGAACTCAGCCATGGTGATAGGATAAATCTAGTATAAAGCGGAAGAGGTTCACGGCCATCCACTTTTGCATGATATCCGGAGGGTAATCTAGTGTGTGCTTCATTGGTTGTCTGGCATATTTACTGTAAGATGAACAATGCGGTGAATTGGATTACTTTCTTTGTTACACAACACTCAGGTGACTTTCTCTAGACTGATTTAATGGCAACTCTGAGTGCCTTTAGGGATATTTTATTTTCTAATTTTCTTGAATATACTTATACACGATTTGTATGAATTATACATTTTAATAAAAAAATGGATAATACTATTTTTACTCCCAACTTTTGTATGTTGAATTTTTTTGGGTGTATCAAGAATGGCAAAATTATAGCAAGGCATGTATTTACAAACTAAGAAAGAGAACTATACAGCCTAACAAGCTAACTCTACATAAAATTACTTATATTTCCTGACTTTTTAATTTCTATAATAACTTCAGGTAGATTCCCTCTTGAATACTTAATTTACTCGAAAAAGGGGTTCAAAATCATGGGACTTTGAGGAGGAGTCTTAGGGGAAAACTCTCCTCAAGTTGGAATTTCTATAATTCTATGTATAATAAAAAACTTATGTCCTCCAAAAATCCAAATTCATTACGACTCATTGGTCATTGGTATACAACCTACGCTTCACGGTGGTGATGATGTTTAGTTGAAATCAAAGGCAAAATTCAAAATATTACATCAATATATAATTTTTTTATATAATATAATATAATATATAATATTTTTATTAACTAATGAACCAATATTCATTCTAATCTTTATCTTTCATGACCTCTTCATTTAAACTGAAAATATAAATATCAAAAAAATTATTAGAGTATAGTGAATTGAGAAGTTTTCATAATAAAATATTAATCAAAATAATTGAAGAATGAGCCATAATATTTAAAATTAAATTATCTCCAATGAACTAAAAAAGAAAAGAGAAAAGACTAATAACTAAGATATGTTATCGGTTGTACTCGATGATTTTTTAAAAGATATTTTTTAAAAAAGTTCAATATAAATCTATTTTTTAGCAATTGAAATAATATATTTTTATTGAATATGAAATGAAGAAGGTTCAGAGCCAAATTTTTTTAGCGGATTTTCAAGCCCACATTCACTCTTTGAAAATATGTTGGTGATCTTGAAATTATACATGCTATCATTGAAACTTTATAAACTAAATATAATATGAAACACATAAGTACTATTGAGGATGTTTTCGATAATAATCTATAGATTAAATCTATTATATTTTGTGTCCATTGTAAAATTAGGTATTGGGACACCAATTAGTTGCTAAACTAATTTTTTAAAAATCATAAAGATCATTGTACCAATTCATCTTCAACAATTTTATTTAATTTATATCTTGAGATAATAGATATATTAAAGTTTTTAAACAAAAAAAAATATATTTAGTAACTAAAGTATAATATTAAAAAATATATTGTAACTGAACCACCGTACAGGGGGCTGATCATTTTTACCATATTGATTGTACTAGAAAGTATCGTCATAAATCTATATTATAGTCTTACAACTGTCGTATGTTTTACATCACCATCATAGGAGGTGTCAGTTGATTTTAAACTTACTTTGCAAGTCAATTTTATCTTCTAAAAATAATTAAATAATTTAATATTTTTGTATATATAATTTATTGGACATAATAAAATATCATCCCATATCTTAAATATTACTAATCCAATCCTAAACTAACCCTAGTTGAACCAATAATATGTCCAAATTTAATTTATAAAAATTAATAAACTTCATATTTTAATCCAACCTTAGCCACTAATTTTTCAAGCCCAAACTCTAGTATAACATTAAATTGATTCAACCTAGTATATCTTGAGCAGACGTAAGCTCATAAACAGATTATTTATTATTAAATATTAAATTTTAAAATTAATTAGCAAATATAATCTATATTTTAAATTTCAATTTTTTAAGTTAAATGCATATGTGCATGTCGGTGTATGTGTGTGTATAAAAATATGTACGGAGCAAACTTGGATAAAATCGATCGAATTTGAACTCAGATATGGTCAGATTAAAATTAGATAATAGAGATCCTAGATCGATGATCCAAGCTCTTGGATGTGATCTACTATCTCAAAATTACTTGCACACCAAAAATCATATAATTTGAAGATCCCTAGTCTATGCATCAAGTAATCAAAAAAAATATTTAATTTTATTTAGACCGTCCAATTTTGACTATTTGATGCATAGGATAGGGATATTCAAATCATATGATTTTTTATATACAAGTAATTTTGAAGTAGTAGATCATATTCAATGGTTTGGATCATTGATGTAGAATTCTTATTATGAAATTTTGACTTGATCAGATCTGAGTCCAGATCTGCTCAACTTGATTCTAACCAGCTCTCTCTCTCTTTATATATATATATATAATAAATTCATGTAGTCAAAATTATCAATTTTATTTATATTGAGTTTTGGATATTTTTAGACCATATATAATAAATTTAAATATTTCTATAGGTTTTAATATAGAATCATAAACTTTATTTATACTGATCTTTGGATATTTTTTGGACTATATATATAAATTTAAATATTTTTATATGTTTCAATATAGGATTCTAAAATTAATCTTAAAAATCTAAAAAATATTTTTTTGATAAAGTGGTGCCATCCAATTAATACAATCAATTTTATTTTTTAATTTTTTAATATTTTTCACCTATATATAGTAAATCTAAATATTTCGTATGTTTAAACATAAACTATTAAAATTTATCTAAAAAATTTAAAAAATTATAAAAATATAATTCATGGATCCAAAAGTATAATGAGCCAATCTCATATCTAATAGTACAATGGACTTAGATATGATGGTCGGGTGGATTTTTTTGGATACTCGATCTATCCCAAACTCAAATATGATCCACTTAGTAATATGTTATGGAGTTTGGGATGCAATTGAAATTTAAAATTAAATTTCATTTGGATGTAGAACTCACCCCTATGCACAAACCCCCCCCCCCTTATGGAGTTTGGGATGCAATTAAAATTTAAAATTAAATTTCATTCGGATGTAGAACTCACCCCTATGCACAAACCACCTCCCCCACCCCCACACAAATTATATAAATATATATATATATATATATATATATATATATATATATATATATATATATATATATATATATATATAATATAATATAAATTTTTATAAAAATACCTCCAACTCAACTCCTAATTTATATATATATATATATATATATAATATTTTTATAACAATAAATAATTAAAGAATGAAAGAATTTGAGTTCCAAATCCTTTAAATTATCATGTCAGTATCTTAATTAATAAAATTATATCTATTTTTAAATTAATTAATAATATATTTATTTTTTTTAGACCCTTATACGTAAATATCCAACACAAAATCCAAACCATTCTCTAAACAGCCTGATTCGGCCGCCCCAAGCCTTCCGTCCGATTGAAAATCGTGAAGTAGACTTTTACGTATAAACACCCAACACGACACAAAACCTAAAACCTAAGCCATCGTCTTAGGTTCCCTGTTCGGCCGCTCCAACCTCCCAGCTGACCGAAAAACTAGAGGAAAACCGGGGGAAAACATAGGAAAAATCAACAGAAAGAAAAGAAAGGCAGAAAAAATCGAAAGGTAAGACCTTTCCCGACATGGATCGATATATTCTTTTCCTTTCTTTATTTTTTGTTCTCTTTCATTTCATTTTCTTTTTCGGACCTGAGAGATATCGGAGGGGTTTCTTACGTTCCGGTTGGGATTTTACCTCAAGCTTTTGGGTTTTGTCTGGAGTTGTGGCGGTGTGAGTTGGTTCCTTAGGTTTTGAGAGCTTAATCTTGGTTAGAAGCATGATATTTTGTAGGATTTGGGGGTTTTCCATCGAAGGGATTCTTCTTTGGCTACAAAATTTTTAATTTTCAATTCATGGTTTTAGCCTCCCACCCGACGAAAAAACAGAGGTAAATTAATTGATAATATTTATACCCTTTAGACTCTCTTATATATAATTACCCAACACAAAATCCAAGCCATCGTCTAACCTTCCAAAAAATCGAAAGGTAAGACCTTTCCCATATAGATTAATATTTTTTTTCCTTTTTTTTTTTTTCTTTTCGTGGGGAAGAAGAGAGATCTGAGGGGTTTCTTAGGTTCCGGTTGGGGTGGTGCGAGTTGGTTCCTTGGTATACGTATACCAGGGTTTGGGGATTTTCCATTGAAAGGGTTTTCTCCCATCTAAGCGTTGTTCATGGGATCTATATCTTTTAACCGAGCTGGTCCATCGGGCCATGAGTCTGTATAAACCCAAACCAAACCGGTCGATGAACCGGCTAATAAAAGATCCGGCATCCACCCTTACTCTAATATAAGGATACGATAAATCCCTAACGCAAACCATTCGTGTCTTCCTCCTCTCTTCAAGGTAAGACCTCTTACCTTCCCCACATAGCTTGATATATTTTTTTCCTTTCCGGTTTTTTTTTTTTCTTTCATTTCATTTTCTGTTTCGGAGATCTGCGGGGAAGGAGGATACCTGAGAGAGATCAGAGCATAATATTCCGTAGGGTTTGGGAATTTTCCATCAAAAGGGTTCTTCTTTGGCTACAAAATTTTCAATTCATGGTTCTCTCCCATCTAACCGTTGTTTTTTTGGTACAAATCTAACCGTTGTTTATGGGATCTCTATCTTTTAACCGTGCATCCCATTGAGCTGAACCATCGAGCCATGAGTCTGTATAAACTAGTTATTAATTGATAATATTTATACCCTTTAGACTCCTATATATAAATATCAAACACAAAACCCTAGCCATCATCTAAGCTTCCCTATTCGGCCGCTCCAAGCCTCCCACCTGATTAAAACTGCTGAGCTGCTGGTGATGGAAAAACCAGAGAGAAGACCGGGGAAAACATAGGAAAAATCAACCAAAAAAAACTGCTGAGGATGGAAAAACCAGAGGGAAAACCGGGGTAAAATATAAGAAAAATCAACAAAAAAAAAAAAAAAACAGAAAGATGGAAAAACTTGAAAGATAAGATCTTTCCTCACATAGATTGATATATTTTTTTCCTTTCCCTTCTTTTTATTTTCTTTTTATTTTGTTTTCTTTTTCGGAGATCTGTGGGGAAGGAGGACACCTCAGGGAAAACGGAGGGGTTTCTTAGGTTCCAATTGGAGGGGTTTCTTAGGTTCCAAGTGGGGGTTGTTGTCTCAAGCATATAGGTTTTTGGGTTTTTGTGCGAGTTGTGGTGGTGTGAGTTGGTCCCTTGAGGTTTTGAGAAAATTCATGCTTCTCCTGTATCTTGCTAAGGGAAAAAAAAAAATATCCCATCACATGTCGCAAAGGGGAGGCTTTGAACTTCCCTTTAATGTAACAAAAATTCATATAGCAAATAAATCCTAAACAATTTCATGGGGAAGATAGATTGGTGTCTAATCTACATTTAAATATTTTTAAATAAAGCAATGCCTAGGTTGCATTTAGATGCTGATTTTGACAATGCTTTCACACACTTCATGTTGATTACCAGAGCACCATGCAAGCAATTATCATGTTGATGTTGCTACTTTTATTCACTTTAAACTGTCCTTCAGTTTCTTCCTGGTTTCGTGTGTGTTTGTTAGTTTTCCTTGTCATCAGTTCTGTTACTGCTGTTCTACTATTTTATTGGGTTATTTTGTTAATTATGTTAGTTAGCTCACTTATTTGAACTTGCTCTGGAAGGCAAAACATTCAAGATCACTTATACAATGTTGTTATGTCCCATATAATTTCCATATGCTTTCTATAATACAATTCAATTGTTGTTGTTTTATTTGTCATGTCATGTTTTGTTGAGTAATTTGTCTGATGATCCTGTATTGGTGACAGCATACAAGTTTTGCTTTAGATAAACGGGACAAGGCAGGTTTAAAAATGCAATTTATGAATTGTTCCTAAATTGCATGCTTGTGAAGTCTATAATTAATGCTTATGTTTGTGTGTTCTTTCTTCATCTGCAGTTAAATCAACTGATAATGTCAGATATAGAGGAGTACCGCTGCTTTATTGGGGGCCTGTCATGGTTCACTACAGATGGAAATCTGAAGGATGCATTTGAAAAATTTGGCCACCTTACCGAGGCAAAGGTACAATCTAGGATCATTTGCAAATTTCTCTATATAAAAGTCATGCGATAATGTTTTTGCTTTTTCCTTTTTCTATTGTTTTTTCTTCTATTGCTCTCTTAAGCTCCATCCTTTCCAGTCTCAGTATATGTGTAAGCATTCAAGAAACACCTATAGCAATTGCAATTTGGTAACTTCTTGCTTGGTTCTCTGTTTTCTACTTAATTTCAGTAAATGAAGGGAGAAGGATATGCCTTAATAAGTTCAATTTTCATCGACTGGGCTCCTATGTGTTTATCAGGATTGAAGGAATCTTACTCACTTTTATTTTTCTGTGTTGAAACATGTTCTGGTTCCATGTCTTGTCAGTGTCTCTCGATGTTATCAAGCAAAGCAATTAATTATTGTTTTATGTAAGTGTAGCTAGAAACCATGCTATTTTTGGCGGGCAACAGTATGGATGGTTTTTAGCGCTAGCAAGTTATCATTATTTTGATAATTACCAAGTGTCATTTGCTTTGTGCAATCTAAGTAGCTATGTAATAGGCATTAAAATCTTGATGAACTCATAAACCATGTCATCTTTTGTTGTTGTTTTAAAATACTCTAAACCAGGACTCAGAGATGGTGTCTCTGCGTGTGTATGTGAACATATGTGTATATATATGTATTTGTGTTTATGTATGTATATGTATTTAGGTATGTAATGGATTTGGAACAGCCCAACACTCGATAGGACTGACTGGCAACATGGATTATATAGCTGACTTACAGAACAGTTGCTTTTTTTTATCATGATGAAGTTTTCTTCTTTGTTAAATAGTATCGTAACAATATTAAAATCTTGACAAAGTCATGAAATCTTTTGCTGTTTCCAAAGATCACTCATTGAGTTATCTTTTACTGTTCCTAAATATCTCTGAAAGTAGGGAACAGAGTTATTTGAAGGTAACTCGTATGTATTGAGGATTTGGAAATGCCTGATACTCAATTTGAGTGTTTGGCGAAGATGGATTATCAAATTGACCCACCCTGAATAATTGTTATTATGATCATAACCAAATTTATAGCTTTTTTTCAATATTAATAGAAGCATAGCAGAAAGTAAAATAATGGTGAACTTACTAAGCCAGGTTATTTTAATGCTAGTATATACTCTAAAGTAGGAATCCAAATGGTTTGCATATAATCTTTATATATTCTTTAAATTTTGGAAAATCCTGATGCTCATCAGGGATGACTTTTGAATGGATCATAACACTGACCAGTTCTGAAGAGTTTTAATTGGTCAATATTTATAGTAGTTCTGATTTCTAACTGAGAATGCTGGTTTACTTTTCATCTCCAACTGAAGTTTATCACCTTTTGGCTTTTGATTTTCACATAATCTGTTACTTGAAGACGTGCATTTCAACACAGTGGTGGTCTGCTGGTTTGTAGGTAGTTGTTGACAAGTTTTCTGGTCGATCTCGTGGATTCGGTTTTGTTACTTTTGATGAGAAACAGGCCATGGAAGATGCCATTGAAGAGATGAATGGAATCGATTTGGATGGACGATCGATCACTGTAGATAGGGCTCAGCCACAAGGATCTTCTAGGGATCGTAATGGTGACCGTGATTATGATCGTTACCGTGGTCGTGGTCGTGATCGTGGTCGAGACTTTGGTGGAGGACGTGGTTCAAACAGTGGAGAGTGCTTCAAATGTGGCAAGCCTGGGCATTTTGCAAGGGAGTGCCCATCTGGTGATGGTGCAAGAGGAGATAGGTATGGTGGCAGGGATGATAGGTATGGCAGTGGTGGCAGTGGTAATAGTCGTTATGGACCTGACCGTAATGGGGACCGATATTCTGGGCGCAACAAGGATGGGGGAGGCCGTAGCGGACCAGGAGGTGATCGATATAATCGTGACCGGTCTGGTCCATATGAACGTCCCAGTGGAGGGGGCTACAGATCTTAAGGAGGAGGTGCTTTTTTGCCAGGTATGCAATAATTATGCTATGATATCTCATTTTTTATGTTGATTTTGACACATGTATGTGTTTCTTCTTACACATTATCATGCAGCATTGAGCTAGTGCAGTATTGCTCCAAAAGATTTAAGGTGGCACTGGACCTTGTTACTGGCTTTGCTGGATATGTTCTCCCTTTCATGTTTCTACTTTGGATCTGCTAGGCTTGTGGTTATGTTATCATGTTGGGGCTTGGATAGATACAATTGGTTCTGATATAATTGATGACTCAGTTGCCTGTCATGTTATTTTGATCTGGTGCCTCATGCTTGCCTGACATGCTAGTGGCATTGGTCTTTTAAACCTTGAATGCCATTATTGCTCTTGGATTCTCAATGATTTTGTGGCATTTTTTCCTTTGGTTTTGGCTTTCTTGGTATGTTGCTGATCAGGATGCCAGTGGAGGATTCAATGGGATGCTTTCATTGAGTAGGATCTTTGGTTATAACTACAATTAATTTGGAGGGTCTTTTTGTTGAGAATTGAAAATAACCGATTATTCACACTTGAGAACTGCCTGAAATAATAGAGTATCAGCAGTGGTCTCTTGTGCTGTTTTGATCCCCCACAGAAGATGGTTTGACCCTACTTGATGGGAAGAAACCTGGTAAAGTTAGACTTACCTACCCTTGAAATTTTTGATTACTTTTTAATGTGATGATGATTGTGTTAACCTTTTGGCAGGCTATGGTTTGGCCTTTGTGAGCATTTTGGATTGATGCTTGGGTTACTTGATGCTATTCTTGCATTATTTGGACATGGTTTTTTGCACATTACTACTTAAGCTTTTCTGCAGCAGCAGTGGTCTCCTGCAACATAGACTTGGATTGATCTGGTCTGAAACTTTTACCTTTTTGATCAAAGGAGATCCCTTCCTGCTTATGATGCTGCAACTTTTGTCAAGATCTTTGACAGACTCAGCAATCATCGTAGGTGTGTTACTGTTCTTTATTTATGATTTTGGATCGGACAAGATTTTACAGTGAGTAATCCTACTCAATGATCTGGTCATGATTCCTGGGTTTATCAACAGAGGTTCAGTGACCAAGTCATCCTGTTCGGTCAACCATGGTTCTTTCAGTTTCACGGTTTCTTTTTGTATCTATTTGCTATCTCTAGAACTTCAAACCAACAATTTCACTTCATGAAGGTTGTCGGTTGTTCCTTGGGTCATTCTGGAATTGGTCATTTTGTTCTGTGAAATAACATATTTGCTAGATGTTGGGATTTGCAAACGCAAGATGCTCTATGGCAGTCCATGAGAATCTGTAACATAAGAATTTATGTTAATCTTGATCCAGGATCCTAATTGAAGAGGCTGTTTTGCATGTCCATGTCCATTGGTGTTCTCTTATCCTAGCCATAAGAATCCAATGATTGCTTGTATGCTCAACATTTTTGGTAGACTAAAGTATGGATAGGCAACTGTATCCTTGTGAGGTATTTTCTGTTAAACCGTGTAATTGAGATGCCGCCACGTCTGCACGCTTTTTTGTTTTTAAATCAGCAATGTAGTTTCTGTTGGTTGTCTGGGTTGTTTCATCATTTGAGATATCATTCTGTGCTTTTATTGAATGGCTGATGTGCAGCCCATCCTTCTTATAGGTTTGTATGCCTGTCTTTTTTTTTTTTTTTAAAATCCCTTTTATCTCCCATATGTTATGCATTCTTGGTTGCCTCGGGATGAACTGTTGTTGTTGTTGTTGGTTTTCTTTTTTTTTTTTTTTTTTTTTTTTTTTTTTTTTTTTTTTTTTTGGTGTTTTTGTTTTTTTTGTTTTTCGGGGTGTATCTGCTCTTACACTTTTTTTAGTCATGCTGGACATGATAAATCCTTGCATGACTGCCGCTTGTTCTGTTTTTGGCATATCATTAAATAATATCACATGTTTTTTGGTATGCAATTTCACCCATGTTTTTTGGTATGCAATTTCACCCAGTGGAGCAAAAAAATGCCCATGTTTTTTCGACAATTTGGGGGCTTGGTCGATGTTGGCGTTTGGACAAGAATTTACTGTGTTGTTGGGTCAAGGACCTTTTTTTTTTTTTTTTTTTGATGCTTTAATTACTTTTCTAGGTCAGAACCCATCGGTCAGAACCCATCATGGTTGCATGATGCTGAGTGTGGATGGACTTGCAATTGGTCGCGTTATTGAGTTTTGCTTTACTGTGGGTGGATTGCTACTTCAAACAAACCATGCGAGATGAGGCGGTGTGATTAGATCATGTGGATTTGATGTTAATAGTCATATCCTCCGTTGTCTGATATGAATACAATTTCTATTTCTTGATAATTATACTGGTTTAAACACGTCGGGATGTGGATAAATAATATCCATATTCTGTCCAAAAACCTGTCCTGGTGCGGGAGTAATCTGTGAGAAAAGCTTTCATCTTTCTTAGAATGGCTAAATTTCGGATTCAGATGTAAAATTTTTAGCTACTCTCACAATGCTTCTAAACCTTGAGCCTGACAATTTCCTCCCATCTCAAAACTCCCGACTGCTATCTTTTGTGCTCTTCCCATACCTTTTGACTCTTTTGACTCCTGTGGTCGAGATCGGACGCTAGTTTGCGATTCATGGGCCATGGTACAGTTCATATGGTTGGTCGCAATTAGACTAATGTACCAAGCAAGTAAAGAAAATAGAGAAGGAAGTCAGACCCATGAGTCTAGGTTGTGCATTCATGCTAAGGTCCCAAGCAAGTGAAGAAAATAGAGAAGGAAGTCAGACCCATGAGTCTAGGTTGTCTATTCATGCTAAGGTCCCAAGCAAGTGAAGAAAATAGAGAAGGAAGTTAGACCCATGAGTCTAGGTTGTCTATTCATGCTAAGGTCCCAAGCAAGTGAAGAAAATAGGGAAGGACGTCAGATCTATGAGTCTAGGTTGTGTATTCATTCAGGGGTCTGAATTCTTGGGTTAAGTCAGAATCAAGGCTACCGAATCAACTGATTAATTGTATGTCAGATGATATGGTGATTTAAATTTCTATTTAGCTCAGACTGCTGAGCTAGAGTCGAAAGAGAGAGAGTGATATATGTAAAATACCGATCAAGATTTTTGGATCAAACGAAGATGTCAGATCCTCGATTGATCTCTCGAATCGGATTTTGCAACCACCAAAGACAGGAAAATCTTCACACTGAAGGAGTTTTCCTAATGATAGACCATCCGATACTTAAGTCAGTCTTTCACGGAAGCAAACAGATACAGAAAGAGTTTAGTAGTAAAGTCGAGTATGAAGTCTGGCGGATTGAAGAGTGGAAGCCCAGGGGATGCCATGTGGAGAATAGAGTTCAGAGATGGAGTCAGAAGAACTCAGAGCTTTGTAGAGAAAATAGATTCCAGTTTGTCTGGAATCAGTCTCTGAAAAAAGGCATACGGAGTAAGTGTTCATCCCTTACCTAGAAGGTCCCAGAGAGTTTGATTTTATAGACGAAGGTGGGTACTTATTGTTTTTGAAAATTACACTACTGCTAGGGAGTAGAGGTCCTGGAGACGTGCTCTAGTTGTTAGGAGATAATGGCTTTACACATTACAGAGTTTGTTGAGATTATGGATCTCACTGAATAGAGAAGGAAGTGGAGCAGCGAGATAGCTGGCTACTTATCGTCTGGTGAGTAGAAGACTCTAGAGCTCTTCCAGCATAGTTGTAAAAGACCAAATGATAGAAGCTGAGTAGTTGCTCCATTATCTTCTACCGAAGATATGTATCGAGCTGCTATTGGATTACCAACGCTATGACGAACAGTCTACTTTAGGGTATATCAATTGCCCCTACTTCTGAGGCTGAGGCATCTTTTTAGTTTAGGCGAAGAAAGTAGAAGATGTTCCCATACTTATCGTGGCATTGGCGGTCAGGGTTGATGCTGAAGCTTTGGATTGACTCTCTGAGACTGATGCTGGCAAGTCTTTGGAATGTGGCCATGCCGAGGTATGCTTTGATGTCATACATCACCATGGTTGCTCCTTGGGAGGTCGTAAATTAGGCAGATGATCAAACATGCATATTTATATGGGATACGTGCTCACCTTCTTTCTTGAGAAGGCATCATGCCATGCAGATTTTTCGGCATGATGATTAGACATCTTGGTAGTGTTGATCGAAATGGTATTTCGATGTCTAGTGGGGTGTCGACATGTATAAACCGATCAAACCATCCATCCAAACCACGATCATCATCGAGCCACATTATAAATAATACAGGAGAGACGAGTACCACCCACCTCACCTCCTATTTGTAGAGTTCGAAGAAAAGTGTTGTGGTAGTTGTAGTTGTCGCCTTCTTCTTTGCCTAGGTTTTTCTATGGGTCCGCCTTCTCTACCATCCTTCTTTCCCTTGGTCTTTTTCTATATCTTGCATTCATTCCTATGGCTTCTCCTTTGGAAAATCTGATAAAATAAAGATCCATTGATCTGGGCTCACCTACCCAGACTACTGAGGGTTCTGTCATAGAAGTACTTAGGACTCATCAAACTCCAGACATGGTCATGTCAGTCCTGGAGGATGATGATCCTAGATGGATCTGGAAGGAGTACGAGATTTCGAAAAGCATAGTCCTTGAAGTGTCCAACCTCTCTGGTAAAGTTATTTCTACTCAAGAGAACATGATAGCCCTATATAGGGAGGTCTTAAGGGCTAGTCTTAGGCTCCTAATTCTCAAGATCTTTACGAACTATTGGGATGGTATCGGTTTTGTTCTTCCCAACTCGTCACCAATGCTTGGAGGATGATAGTTAGGTTCTTTTGCTTCCTTCTACTCTAGGGGTACCTCTTCATGTGAAGATGTTTTGAACATTTTTTCAGATGAAAGCATATCCGCAGAGTAGAAGCTGGTGGTACATTTCTTCTGAAAAATGTATCACCAACTTTTCTTTCAGTCTTTTCTCCATTTATGAGTGGAAGAGTTCATTCTTCTTTAGTATTCCCCAACCCTATGGGGGTTCCTGATCTAGTAGGGACAACCAATGAAATCTGCGCTATTGGATTTTCTAGAGTTGTTCGAGGTAGAAGAGGTGATGGAGGAAAAGTTGAAGCGACTCAAAATGCCATCGTATTTCAAGCTCCTACGTGAAGATCTCCTTAAGAAATTATATTTTGGAGGTCTGGCTCCTAGAGATGAGTGTTAGTGCTCATTTGTTTAACTCCTAAGCTATGGGACCAAGCATGTTGACTCTCTTTATGTTTATGTAGGTCTGGTATTCACTCCGGATGAGTTGGCCAGTGCTAGTCCTCTCAAGGAAAGGAAGAAGAAGAAAGAGAAGAAAAAGAGGACTGTCCTATCTCCTTCTCCTAAGGTTATCATGACCGAGGCTGTTGTTGTTGAGGTCGCTACTACCAAAGCTGATGCTGTTGAGACTGGAGTTGCCAAGGCTATAGATTAGCAAAGAAAGAAACGATAAAAAAAGAAGCATGTTACTCCTTTGCCTGAGGTCATAGAGGTCATCGCAGCAGATATAGTTTCTATCAAGGGCAATCCTTTCAATGTAGTAGGAGGAGGTGCTCCAGCTCTCTCAGGCATTCTGTAGCCTTCGATTGGTAGTTCAGTGCTAGTTGCTGAGGCCTATGCAAAGCTGTTGGGAGAGCTGGTGCCCCTTGGTCAAAATGGAGAGGTTGCTGGCGTGATCCTTCAAAGACCGTCTTTGGGATGCTGCTGAGATAAAGTTTTGATCTTGACTCCTTTTTGATATATCTTTCCTCTGACTTGGTGGTAATCTTTAAGGAGCCTTCATGACATGGGGCCTACTTTAGTAGGTCCAATGCCTGGACGAAGAAACTTACCAGTCCTGCCACCATCTTTGGGTGGTTGAAGAGGAACGAGATAAGGTAAAGAAGGGGCTACATTCCATCCTAATGTAGTTGAAGGAGCAACTTATTGCAGAGAAGTCTCAAGCCAATACCGTAGAGGCTACCTTAGGAGAAGCTGAGGCTTCTCTGCAAGAAACCAAGGAATCCCGTAAGATACGGGTCATCCAACTCAAGGAGAGTGAAGTTGAGACTGCACACATGCGGGACCAACTGGTGAGGACTGAGAGGGCCATGTGCCAAGCTAGAGAAGAGGTGACCTAAGCAAGAGAGGCCCAATCTCAATTGACAGATAAAGTTGCTACTACTAAGCATCGTCTTATGGAAGAAGCTGTTGAAAGTGTGGAGGCCTTTAGGTGGAGCAAGACCTTCCATGAGGAGTTGCTAATGTCATATCGGGAGATCTTTCTTACTAGTTTTGACCAATGCAAGAAAAAGATAGGAGCATCATTCCCAGAGATTGACCTTAGCCTTATGTCTGCGTTGGCTTCATCTTCCTCAAGGAATGGTTCGATCGATGTAGAAGGAGATGAGAATATGGAGGGCGGTGCTG
Source organism: Cocos nucifera (assembly GCA_006176705.1). Taxonomy (NCBI): domain Eukaryota; kingdom Viridiplantae; phylum Streptophyta; class Magnoliopsida; order Arecales; family Arecaceae; genus Cocos; species Cocos nucifera. The sequence goes on from QRFJ01000061.1 coordinate 2,659,487, forward strand.
AGTCGCACCCTTAATAAACTTTTTTTTTTCTTTTATAACTTAGTTGATAGAACTTTCTAACCGACGAGAAGCTATTGAAAATGAATGAATTCTTTTTTGGGGTCTTCAATTTCTTTCTTCTTTTTTCTAGTATGCATGTTCTCATATTATGATTTCTTGATTTGATCAGACATAAAGTTCACCATAGAGGAGTTGCTAGTAGGTTTGCCGAAGGTGAAGAGGAGGAAGACTTATTGCACTAGGTTGAGTCAAGGAACATGAGGATAGGGTTCAGCCATTCCTAACGGGATCCCTCTGATCGGGTCTTCTTCAGGCACAGTTGGGGATGTATTTCAAGTTGGAGTAGGGATCGATATCTAGCCTATCGGGGCTATTGAACTGGGTTGTATAGAGACCATTTCAAGTATTGGGTCGAGTGAGGAATGGAAGGACATGATTCAATTACTCTCGGCATTCCTGGTGAGATTCCTTCGATCGAACCTTCTCCAGGTGTAGCCAGGGATATGCTAGAAGTTGGGGTAGAGGCCAATGACCAACTTGTTGGGTCGTCGAGATGGGTCTGCCAAGGATTGAGGGAGGCCTACCCGATGCAGAGCCACCCCCGAATGCATCAGGAGTCCAGGCTGAGGCTTCAAAATTGCTTGTCGAGTCGAGGCCGGACATATTTGACCTTGGAGTTGCTTCACTGGATGTGGTAGAGATTGCGGGCCAAGGTGCCGTAGTGGAGTCTTCGCCTATTGTTGCCATCAAAGTCTTGGATGTGGTAGTAGGGATGAAGGAAACCCGCAGGATTTCTAGCTTTGATTTTGAAAACTTTTTTCAAAGATTGTACAGCAAAAATGATTATTAATCATATTAATAATAAAAGCTATGGATCTAATCTAAAAATCCTACACTATACAGGATCTAATGTATATATATATACATGCATATCTAAAAAATAAAATATCAAGTGCAGTAAAACTATTTTACTGCTTCCACGTGTTTAGAACATGTTATCTTTTCATGGGTAGATGATCTCCATAATTTAATTTTCTTGGTGTAGATCTGATCATCGCGATGCAGCCACACATGCATCTGGCCTCTATAGGTGATCCACATGGGGTCCTGATCTCGATCAATTTTTTTTGAGTGCTAGCTCGCTGCAGGAATCTTTGATGGCTAATATCAGATCGAACTCCTTCGATCTTCTTCATCAGCTCTTCGGATGCTTTGATTTACCAATATAGATAAGAAATACAGAAGGTTCTTCTTCTAGATCTGTGAACTCATGACCCTCGTTGCTCACAATCTAGAACCCAAATCCTAGATGGATTCTAGGGTATGCACTTACTTAAGAACCTTACGCCTAGAATTCCTCACGTAGAGAAGAGACTCTCTCTTCTTTTTCTCATACGTTCTTTTTTCTGAGTTCTAATCTGCACACCCATAAAATCAAGTGTTTTATAGATGCGCACAAATAAGAGAGGCATGAGGGAGAGGTCTAGATTAAGTGGTTATCCATTCAAACTTAAATCCTGTTTGAATTGAACTTCTAACCAGATTAAATCTATCCATTTGAGACATGAGAAGGGAGGGCATGCACCCTCTTGTGCATGGAATTCTTTACGAAAATTCTCAATTCTCATAGAGAATAGATGGCATAATATTTGGATGATGTGGCGCATGGAAAGACTAGTCAAACTAGTCTCTTATTTGACATCTAATTGAACCAATTCAATCCAAATTAGTTAGGCCCAATTAGATCAGAATAAATCCAACTTATTTAGACTTAATTAAGCTCAGTTAAGTTCTAATCAAATCAAAAATTAATCAAGTCAAATCTCTGATCAAATCAGATATCAAACCTCCTTGACGATTAGATCATCTCATAACCTAATCGTGTCAAATCCAAATGAATCCAATTCAATTAGTTTTAATAAAAAATAATCACTCAATCAAATTGAGTTAATTAATGATCAAATTATTAATTAATTTTTTATTGATCAATCATTAGATGGAGTAGAAACCTCTAGTGTGTGTGACCCCATAGGTTCGAATCTAAGCTGGTAGCACAGGAATCAATTTTCTATACTAATCGAAGTGACCATCTAGCAATGGTACTCGACGTCCAGATAGATCGAATGGTATAATTACAATATTCAGAACCTACATGAATATGATTATCGCATAATTCATCCCTTTGACTTTTGTGCATAGGATGACTTAGGATTTAACTATCAATTCTAGAAGATACATCCGAATCGTATCTCAAAGCAATTAATTCGGTGACCCCTCACAAGGACTACCCTGGCCAAGACTTTGCTAAATTAAAATACTACTGAGCATGGCTCCTGAGTTCAGGAGTGGTCAATCCATCTTGACTAACACACTGACTCCTCAAGTACTTGACTGTATTTAAAAATCTTTCATTACTGAATTAAAAATTTTGGTAGTCCAGCACTAAAGCACAGTGAGTTGCGTGGAAGTCACCATGGTGATCTCAAGTCGGAGGGACACTTATGTCTATATTTCGTTAGAGCAAGTTTTGATAGTAGAAAAGCTCTGAAGTCGGTCACATGTAGTGCAGATATACCCCTACATCTCATCTGCATGCTAAACCAATGTCTCCATACTTCTTGATTAAAAGGACAACCAACCTATATGGCACACAACGATCTATACTCGATAAACGTTATCATTCTTGATAACAACATATCATTGATCATAAACTATTTTAAGAACTAAACGATAATTTTTTCTTTGTCGATTCTAAATAGTCCTAAAGACTTCATCACATCAGACAGGAGTTCATTAGAAGATGAAAGATTTGGGATGAAAAAGCTAGAATAATTTTTATTTAATTAATAATTTATATATAATTATATAAATTAACTCAATCATTAACAAGCTAATAATTAGCTTTGGGATACTATTTTTAACAATCTTTCACTTGACCTAAAGCCAATCGATGCAGTATCGTATATCCATCTTCGATTTAAAATCGTCGAACTCCTTCACTACAATGGCTTTAGTGAATAGATCGGTTAGGTTCTTCTTTCCATCAATCTTCTGAAGATTAATGTCACCTCGATCTACGATCTTTCGAATAAGGTGAAAGTGGCATAGAATGTGCTTCATTTGTTGATGTGCTTTGGGTTCATTCATCTAAGCAATGGCTTCAGAGCTGTCACAAAAGAGCAGAACTGGACCATCGAGGAAGGATGCTTCTTCGAGCTTGGTGATGAACTTCTTTAACCATACCATTTTTTTAGCAGCATCTGATGCAGCAACATACTCTATCTCGTACACTAAATTGACCATGGTATGCTGCTTGAAACTTTTTCAGTAGATAGCATCACCATTAGGGGTAAACATATACCCCGACATGCTTTTGCTATCATCATGATTAGACTAAAAATTGAAGTCTGTAAATTTCATAAGTTTTCAGTCTGAATCACCATAAATAAGTCACTGATTCTTAGTATTTCTCAAATACTTCAAGATAGTTTTAACAACCTTTCAGTGGTTCTCTCTTGGATCATATTGGTATCTACTCACTACTCCTAGTGAGTATACCATATCTGGTCACATACATATCATGCGTACATAATAGAATCCACTGTCAAAGCATATGGAATTCTACTCATATGCTCTCTCTCTTGAGGTGTTGTCGGACAATTTCTCTTTGAAAGAGAAATTTCATGGCCTATTGGTAGATAGCCCTTCTTGAAATTTTTCATACTGAACCTCTTTAGCATAGTATCTATGTACGTGGACTAAAATAATCCAAGCAACCTTTTAGATCTATCTCTATAGATCTTCATCTCTAAGATGTAGAAAGCTTCTCCTAGATCCTTCATGGAGAACTATGACGATAGTCAGATCTTTATTCCTTATAATGCAGAAACATTATTCTCGATTAAGAGATTGTCATCCATATACAGAACGAGAAATATAATTACTGGACCATTAGCCCACTTATGTATGTAGGGCTCTTCTTTATTCTTGACGAAGTCATATGTCTTGATCGTCCTATCAAAATATATGTTCCAACTTTAAGATGCCTGCTTTAGTCCATAAATAGATCTTTGAAGCTTGCACACCTTAGACTCATCTATGGATGTGAAACTTCAGGTTGTATCATATACACTTTTTCAGCCAGCTCTCCATTTAAGAAAACTATTTTTACATCCATTTGTCAGATTTAATCTAGATGTGCAGCTATCGCAAGTATGATCCGAATGGATTTGAGTATTGCTATAGGAGAAAATATCTCATCATGGTCAATACCATTACGTTGATGATACCTCTTGGCAATCAGATGGACTTTATAGGTCTCCATCTTTCCATCTACGCTCTTTTTTCTTTTGAAGATCCACTTATATCCTATGAATTTTATTGCTTTGGATGGATCAACCAACGTCCATACATCGTTGACCTTTATGGACTCCATTTCGAATCTCATGGTCTCAAGCCATTTTTCAAAGTTGGATCTTTGCATTGCATCCATGTATGTGATCGGATCCTCATCATTCTAATTGAGTTCAATAGGATCTTCATCTTAAACCAAGAAACCATAGTATCTGTCATGTTGATATGGTACTCTACCAGATCGTCTTAAGGGTGCAGGTTTAGTAGGCTCTGGATCTGATCGAATTAAATTCGATTCAGGTTTAGCTACTTGTGTCGGTTCTTTCACCTATCGAACTTCCTCAAGTTTGACCTTAAAGGCATTAGTCCCTTCACCAAGAAACTTCTTTTCTAAAAAGATTACCTTAAGGCTGACAAACATCTTATGTTTATCAGCTAGGTAGAAGTAATATTCTTTAATCTCTTTTGGGTATCCTATAAAGCTGCACTTATCAGATCTAGGTCCGAGCTTATCCGTTACTAAATATTTGATATAAATCGGATATCCTCAAATCCTAAGGTGCGAGAGTACTGGCTTATGCTCTATCCACATCTCATATGGCATTTTAGAAATAGACTTATTCAGAATCCTATTCAGAATATAACAAGCTGACTCAAGTGAAGGAAAATCATGATTTCCCGGTCCAGGTTCGTTCAGATCTGATCAGATCAAGAGATGTATTTCAAAAATTTTTTTCTTGATCCCAATCAGATCTTGATATGTTTCAGATCTGATTCTTATTATTTTAATAAAATAAAATTAAAAGATAAATTAAATCAAATTTAATTTACCTGATCTGGGTAATCCTATTATCCTGTTGATGATCCTGTTTGCAGCGGAAGGTTCTGGATCTTAGCCACACAAGCACCTGGCCTCTACCGGTATCCACTCGGGTTGGATCTGGAGATCCTCTTCTTCTCTATCACACCTCTAAAAATTAGATCTGAATCTGATCTGGAGGATCTTCAAAACTCTTTTGAAGATGAGCAGTCGTCCTTTGCAGCAGCGCAGCCTTCTTATTTTGATCGCCTTTCTTTGATCTGAATCGCACCAACCAAGATCCAAAACTCCTTTTGGACGTGGAGAGCAAGGGGAGAAGAGACTATAGCATGGAGAAGGAGGGGAGAGGCAGCCTTGGGGCGTGGAGAAACTATAATCATATCATATCTCTGTATCTCATCCAATCTGAGTTGGATACAGGGTCTTATTTATAGACTAGCTGTGATCCAACTCCTCTTCTTCCCAACCAATCACAATCCTTTATGAAATCAGATCTAAATCTGATTAGTAGAAATAGAGTCCCCTGGATTCCTCCTTAGAGGGCGCCTAAGATCAGTCAAAGTTGGTTCTTAGAAGAACTCTAATTGGAATCCAAAAAGGAGATGGAGTCCTTGTCCAACAAGGACTCCTAGGTGCCTCCAACTTGGGCACACGCCTAGGGTGGCGTGCGCCCTTCTCCTTGCCAGGTTCTGGCAGGGGGACAGGCCCCCACCAGCTCTCCAATAGGTGCATGACATGTGGTCAAAAGTTAAAGTGTCAACGGTCAATGTTTGACCAGTCAAAGGTAGACTTTTGACCAAAGTCAAAGAACAAGAAATGGCAGGTGACCAAAAATGGTAGGTAATGTCTTACAAATAAGATAACCTTTTCTGACTTGGACAACCTCCTGTCAGACCACATGAAGGCCTCTATTTGAGCACAAACTCCTTTGGCTCAGACAGGATAACTTATTTATGATAGCAAAAGAAGAACGTTAGGTTCAATCGAGTGCTAGCACGATTTCCTTGAACCTAATTGAATCTCATTCAGATCAATTGAACTAGATCAGTTCAATTGATGATCACCAAATTCAAATCCTTGTTTGTATGACCCAGTTAGGTTCAGTTCTGTATGGTAATGAGATATGTCATGATCTCTATCATCGACATCATCGAAACTCCTTTCGATGGATCAGAACTCTTCTGATTCAAACAGCTAGAATGATCGATCATCTAAATCATTCTAATTGCTCCCAATAGGTACTATACCTTCTGGTGGATCTACCAAGGTCCAGACTTGGTTTGAGTGCATCGAGTCGATCTCTGACTTCATTGCCTCAAGCCATTTCTCGGAGTCGATATCTGATATCGCCTCGTTGTAGGTTTTGGGATCATCACCATGAGCACCATTACCTATGAGGAACATTTCCTCTACGTCCTTTGAAATAATACCTAAGTATCTTTCAGGAGGACGGAAAACTCTTTTCGATCTACGAGGTGGAGGAGGTAGTGTTCTTATTGGCTCAACCTGATTTGGTTCCACTTGGTCCTTAGCTCGTTCTACTTGTGAGACTTTCTCATCAAGCTTAATCTGCTTTCCAACGTCACTATCTTGAATAAACTATTTTTCAAAAAATATGGCATGTCGACTCACAATCACATTGTGGTCTTCTGGAATGTAGAAATAGTATCCTAATGACTCTTTAGGATATCCTATGAATCGAGCTCTGAAGGACCTAAACTCTAACTTGTCCGCTTGTTGTCTTTTGACATGAGCCGGACAACCCCAAATTCTGAGATGACTCAGACTTGGTTTCTTACCGTGCCATATCTCATACGGTGTGGTAGGAACGATTTTAGAGGGAACTCTGTTCAGTAGATAGATTAAAGTTAACAATGAGTGTCCCCAAAGAAAATCAGGGAGGTCTGTGAAGCTCATCATGGATCGAACCATATCTAATAGAGTCCGATTTCTCCGTTCTGAAACCCCGTTGAGTTGAGGTGTTCCTGGTGGAGTCCATTGAGAGACTATGCCATTATCCTTGAGATAGTCTAGGAATTCCCTGCTAAGGTATTCACCTCCTCGATCTGATCGAAGAATCTTAATGGGTTTTTCTATTTATTTTTCTACTTCATGTCTGAATTCTTTGAACTTTTCAAAGGCTTCAGACTTGTGTCTCATAAGATACACATACCCATACCTAGACAGATCATCGATAAAGGTAATGAAGTAGACAAAATTGCCTCTAGCCGGCACATCAAATGGGCCGCACACATCAGTATGTACTAGGGCAAGGAGATCCTGTGGCCCTCTCCCCATGTCCAACAAAAGGGAGTTTAGTCATTTTGCCTTGAAGACAGGATTCACAAGTTGGATATGACTCGGAAGTCAATGGACTCAATAGCCCATTTTTCTCCAATTTGTTGATCCTATCTTCTGCTATATGACCTAATCTCAGGTGCCATAGATATCTATCGTTTGGACTATCCCTAGGTCGTTTGGCATTCACGTTTTGCTCGATAGTTAGAACAGGTACATCAATATGTAGCTGATAAAGACCATTAATCAGGAAATCATTTGCAATTTTATTTCTTTCATAAAGAATGTTACAATGGTCCTTAAAGAAGGTGATCACATAACCTTCTTGTGCTAAGCATGAAACAGAAATCAAATTCCTGCTGGCTGCAGGCACAAAATAACAGTCTTGCAAAACTAAGTCTAAACCGAATGGTAATCGCAGAGGGTATGTTCCCATGGCTACTGCAGCAACTCTTGCTCCATTACCAACGCGTAGGATCATGTCTCCATCCCTCAGCCTCCTGCTATCCTCAAGACCCTGCATAGAAGTGCACAGATGAGCACTAGAACCAGAGTCAAGCACCCAACTGGATGCAGAAGAAATCGTAAGGTTAGACTCAATAACGAGCATACCTCCAGAAGGACCTTCCTTCTTGTTCTTCAGGGTGGCCAGGTAAGTAGGGCAGTTCCGCTTCCAATGGCCGTCGCTGTTGCAATGGAAACACTTTTCTTTGCCATCGGCCTTTTTCTTCAATTCTGCCTTCTTCTTCTTTGATCCTTCCACCTTTTGCTTTTTCACAGACTTCTTTTTCTTTCCATAAGACTTTCTTTTGGAAGAAGTCCATTCCATAGCAAGAACTGAGCCTTTAGAACCTTTCATAGAAAGCTCAGCGGTAACCAGCATATTCATTAACTCGGCCAAGGAATTCTGAAGTTTATGCATATGGTAATTCATGATGAATTGCCCATATGCATCAGTCAAGGATTGCAGAATAATATCGTTCTACAGGTCCAAGTCCAACTTCACACCGAGCTTCTCAAGCTCTTCCATGTCCTTGATCATTGTCAGACAGTGATCTTGGACTGACTGCCCATCACGCATCTTAGCCTTAAAAAGTCATTTTGTGACTTGATATTTGGCTGCGCGACTCTGTTCACCAAACATCTCCTGCAGGTGAGCCAACATTTGGCGAGCAGTCCCGATATCCTCATGTTGGCGCTGGAGCTCATCAGACATCGAGCCCAACATGTAATATCTGGCCTTATTATCTTCGTCAATCCATTTTTCTAGAGATGCTCTCTGTTCAACAGATGGACGGGCTGGTAATGTGGGAGGGTCCTGATCCAAAACATGGGTTAACTTCTCGGAACCCAAAACAATTTTATAGTTCCTGAGCCAATCTTTATAATTGGGTCCAGTCAGTCTATGTGTGTCCAGGATACGTGCCAATGGGTTTGACGCAGACATATTTCTGTAGAGAGTCAAAGATTCTAGTTAGATACTGTAATTTTGACTTGACCAATTTATTTAGGGATTTTATTTTTAAATAAATTAGCTTCCCACTATTTTCTCGGATCCCTACACTCCCTCTGTAGAGATGCGAAAATCTCCACGATTAATGATTTCTAGTGGGTGGTGCGGTCTCACCAACTGACTCATCACCTCACCTAACAGTTATTGGTGATGGGTTAGCCAATGAGTGAACAACTCTTGTTCAATGATTCTCTAATCATGGTGCACCCAAACTTGATCTCTAATTCATGAATCTCACTGTATCCGAAATATTGATCCACTCCTTAGTTAAGTCAGACCCACCATTTGCATAGACTGGGTTTCTAATTGAGTCTCTCACCGTATCCGAAATATTGAGCCCAACTCATCCTCCAGCCCATAGCATCCAATGCCTAATAGACATGGTTGCGTCTTCCGGTGCAACTGAGCCACTGTATCCAGTCGAGAACAATCAACCCCGGGAAGGGCCCGCACATCTACAATGGTGGAAGACCTCAGACTTAATCTTTTCTTAGGGAGAATTGATTCAGGTCTCATTAAACTAGACTTGGCTTAGTCATAACAATTATGACTAACCTAGTGGCATGGGTTAGCTCGGATTATTGACCACCTCAGATCAGAACTGTGTCAATAGATATGGCCAGGTAAGTGAGACCGGTGGAAGGAATATGCCATTAACTCGTACAAGAACGCATTCAGGTCGAGTAGCTTCCAATTAAAAACCAGTCGGTCGTCTATGCCAAACTTACCTTAGACACCAAATTGTTGAGTCAGAACCAATTGGGTTAGCCTACAATCAGACTCTAACCTCTGAGCCTAATTAGGTCTTGCTTGATCGTGACTTCGATCTTGACCCAGACTTAATCCTATTAGGCTGGTCAATTTAAGCATTGTTGATCCCATCTAACCAACTCTTGATTCGGTTTGATCAACCGCTTAGACCTAATTGAGCTACCCAAGCCCGAACCCAGTATTATGAATATGTCTTAGATCTGAAATTCTCAATTTTAGATCTAATTATATTTCATAAATTTAATTCTTAATTAAGTAGGGTTCATAAAAAATATGCACAATAAATCCTAGGGTTTCAGGATCTAGGGTTTTGCAGAAAGTAAGTTTTGGTTTCTGATTAAGGACGAACACGCAGCACCCCTACACGTCATAAGAACACCCCATCGAATGGGAAGAGAGGGCCTTTAAACCCTTCTTCGTTCTTATGACCGGACGGCCAAGAGGAACGCCTTAATCAGGAACATTCACTACAAAACAATATAGATCTATATCATATATCTCATATATAGTAGATCTAATCAGCATATTTTGCATACATCTCATGTATCATAATCATGCATGTTTTAGATCTAAATTATCTCATAATAATCTAAAAAATTAGATTTAAATTGATCTAATCAAAATAAATTCTAATCTAGATAATTATGTAGAACTATTCTACAACTAGTCTAGACATGCATCAATCATATCTCATATGATATTCAAAATAAATAATTTTTTATTTTGTTTATAGATGTTTTATAATACTTATAATATCAAAAAATAGTAAATAAGAAGATCTAAAATATGATTTAATCATTAAATCAAAGACATGCAAACTATTCTATAGAAATTCTATTCTAGAACTAGTCATGCATATCTTCTCTTAGATCCAAATCATTTAATTTTAATTTTTTCTGATTTCAGACTGATCATATCTCATGTGACATTCTGAAATCAATTTATTCTAATTAAAATAATTTTAAAATTAGATCTAAACAATTTAGAACCTTGCTCTGATACCAGTTGAAGGGAAATCCTAATTTTCCGATCCAGGTTCGTTCAGATCAGATCAGATCAAGAGATGTATTTCAAAAATTTTTCTCTTGATCCCAATCAGATCTTGATATGTTTCAGATCTGATTCTTATTATTTTAATAAAATAAAATTAAAAGATAAATTAAATTAAATTTAATTATCTGATCTGGGTAATCCTAACCCTTTTGATGATCCTGTTTGCAGCAGAAGGTTCTGGATCTTAGCCACGCAAGCGCCTGGCCTCTACCGATATCCACTCGGGTTGGATCTAGAGATTCTCTTCGTTCTCATCACACTCCAAAATTAGATGAATCTGATCTGGAGGATCTTCAAAAACTCTTTTGAAGATGAGCATCGTCCTTGCAGCAGCCAGACCTTCTTATTTTGATCGCCCTTCTTTGATCTGAATCGCCAACCAAGGTCCAAACTCCTTTTGGATGTGGAGAGAAGGGGAAGAAGAGACTATGGCGTGGAGAAGGAGGGGAGAGGCAGCCTTGGGGTGTGGAGAAACTATAATCATATCATATCTCTGTATCTCATCCAATCTGAGTTGGATACAGGGTCTTATTTATAGACTAGCTGTGATCCAACTCCTCTTCTTCCCAACCAATCACAAACCCTTTGTGAAATTAATCTAAATCTGATTAGTGGAATAGAGTCCCTGGATTCCTCCTTAGAGGGCGCCTAAGATTCAGTCAAAGTTGGTTCTTAGAAAGAACTCTAATTGGAATCCAAAAAAGAGATGGAGTCCTTGTCCAACAAGGATCCTAGGCGCCTCCAACTTGGGCACACGCCTAGGGTGGCGTGCGCCCTTCTCCTTGCCAGGCTGCAGAGGGGACAGGCCCCACCAGCTCTCCAATAGGTGCATAACATGTGGTCAAAAGTCAAAGTGTCAATGGTCAACATTTGACCAGTCAAAGGTAGACTTTTGACCAAAGTCAAAGAACAAGAAATGGTAGGTGACCAAAAATGGCAGGTAATGTCTTACAAAATAAGACAACCTTTTCTGACTTGGACAACCTCCAGTCAGACCATATGAAGGCCTCTGATTGAGCACAAACTCCTTTGGCTCAGTCAGGACAACTTATTTATGATAGTAAAAGAAGAACGTTAGGTTCAATCGAGTGCTAGCACGATTTTCCTTGAACCTAATTGAATCTCATTCAGATCAATTGAACTAGATCAGTTCAATTGATGATCACCAGATTCAAACCCTTGTTTGTGTGACCCAGTTAGGTTCAGTTCTGTATGGTAATGGGATATGTCATGATCTCTATCATCGACATCATCGAAACTTCTTTCGATGGATCAGAACTCTTCTGATTCGAACAGCTAGAATGATCGATCATCTAAATCATTCTAATTGCTCCCAAAATCCACCAGTGACACCTAGCAGTATATGGTGGCAACCCATCAGAGCTGAATGCGAACCTCTTGGTGCAGCTACCTGTGTGATTAAGTTCTTCTATCTTGAGCCCCGATCAGATTAGGGTTAAGGTGAACTCGTCAAACCCTAGTCTCTGTCATATGATGTAATCATTCGATTCGAGTCCAATGTGAAAATCTAAATAGAAACTCTTTCTATTATTTCACTCTACCATGGCCATGGGCTTCTGGACTTGATTCTCATGATCATCATAGGGCTGCTCCTCTACCACCGAGGTAGATAGATTCCATCTTGATGCAATCCAGTTCCTACAATGAACATGCTATAGCCAACATACACCTCAGGGTTCCATATGGCTAGGAGATCGAGTAATGGTGTAGTCAAACTATAACACCCTCAAGGTGAACTGCCGATGCATCTCAGGTCAAAGAAAAGAACCAGACACACTACTGCAGCATCGAGTCAGTCATTGACGAGAAGGTAGACTTCCTAATGACTACTCGAGGTGGGCACGCTCAGTGCCCTCGTTCTCTAACGAGTACCTGTACTCTCGCTCCGGTGTCTCCACACCGTAGACTCAAGACTCATCTACTAAAGAGAAGCGATTGTACACACCAACCTTTCGGATCAATCACCATCCTCGTGATGATCCTATGGTCAGGAGTAATTTATGAGTTAATAATGATTATTCATGTCTTAAATTTTCAACTCTTGAAAATATGAATTATCATTACCATTAACTCAAAGGATGTATCACAGACACTAAATACACATATGTGATAGAAAATAACCCATTCATTGATTTTAGTCAAAATTACAACTTTGCCCCTAGAAGTGTATTACAAGTGTCAGCCAATTCTGGCTTTTAGGGCACATATATCTAACATCAATTGCATATCCTTAGAGGAAGATCGGTAGATCGACAAATTTTATCATAGATCGAATCATGTCCAGTAGGATTCGGTTCCTCCTTTCGGACACACCATTATGCTATGGTGTTCTAAGAGAAATTTATTGAGAGAGAATTTCATTCTCCCCAAGATATGTCAGAAATTCACTGAAAAGGTACTCACCCCCTCAATCAGATCGAAGAGTTATAATACTCTTTTCAATTTGCTTTTCTACCTCATTACAGAATAGTTTGAATATTTTAAATGACTCTGACTTATACTTCATTAAATAGACATATCCATACCTTGATAGATCGTCTGTGAAGGTTATGAAGTAGAAATATCCATCTCTAGCATTTGTACTCATGGATCCACATACATTAGTATGTACTAGACTCAGGAGTTCACTGACATGTTCACCCTTTCTAATAAAAGGTGACTTAGTCATCTTTCCAAGAAGACAAGACTCATAAGTCGAAAGTGATTCACAATCACTGATCTCAAGAATTTTTTCTTGAGCCAACCTATTTATTCTGTTCTTATTGATGTGATCTAGCCTATAATGCCAAAGATAGACATCTGATACATCATCTATTCTAGGGCATTTATCGAAGGTTTAGACTATGTTAATAGACTGTGATAATAGATAAATTTTGTTATTTAATTATCTAATATAAACTGTAACACCATTCAAAATGATATCACAAAAATTTGCTTTTATTAAAAATTGATAACTGTTCTTGGCTAAAGGCCTATAGAAATTACATTCAATAAAAAATTGGGATAAAAGTGATAGTCACTAAGAATAACTCTATGAGAATTGATTATAAGATTCATGATTCCTAAAGTTAAAAGTAAAATTTATCTTCCATCTTTAACATTCAGAAATCTCTCATCTTCACCAAATCTTCTATTGACCTAAAAATTCTGCATTGAATTACAAATATGATAAGGACTTTCGATATCTAGTACTCAGGCAGTAGTATCACAAATTGAGAAGTTGCAAGGTGTTATCATATAATTACCTTGTCTAGCAACTACTTGCTTCTTCCTTGGCCTGTTTGGGTCAAGGATGGCAATGTATTGAGGATAGTTTCTCTTTCAATGCTCATACTTCTTGCAGAAGAAGCACTCTACCTGGCTCTGGTTGAGCTTGTGCATCTTTTTTCTGACCCTATGCAGATGTCTCAGCTTGCGACTGTACCTTTTTGCTCTTCTTTTTCTTGTTCTTCCTTCTTTTTTTAAAGGATCGATCAGAAGAAGATCCTTCCATAACATTCACCGACCTCTTTTGGAGCTGATGATCCTTCTGACGGAAAATACACAGGGTTTCATGCATGAATTTCAAAAATTTTTTTAAAATAACACAGCAAAACATGCAGATTAAACCATTTAATCTATAAATGCATGTAATCAAATTACTAAACTCTACAACTAGGATCTATAATATTTCATAATGCATTCTAAATTTGAAAATAAAAGAGTTTGGTATTGATCAAATCAATATCCTAGATCTAGAATGAATCTAAATCTGAAATCTAGATCACATCTAGATGAGAGGAGAGATCATATCTCTTATCTTATGCGGGTTGAGAACTCCACGATTGATTTTCGTTGTTATCTTTGGAGTTGTACATGCATCCAGCCTCTATAGGAGATCCACATGAGATTGCAACAAAATCGAAGGTTCGTCGAATGAAGATCCGCTTGAAGTGCTAGCTTCTCGCGGATCCCTCCGGATGGTTAATCTAAATTTATTCTTTGGATCTCTTGGACATTTCAAAAGATAAATAATAAGAGAAGGATTAGGAGAGAAATCCAATCTTTGGATCTTCCATTAATCAGAAATAAAATACATTAGAAAAGGTCCTAAGAGAAGACAAATTTTCTCTTTCAGAATATCAACGACTGATGTCCTGAAAACATCCTTATGCTAGAACAAAGGGAAGATCTTCTCCCCTAGGCTTTTTTCATATTTTTAGATCTCACATACTCTGATTTTTTTTATAGAAAAATCATACAAAAATATAGAGAAGAAGGATTCTCAAAGAAACTCTAAGAGAAGACCATCTTCTCTTTTCCTTCTCTCATCAGGACATGATCAGATCATGTCCAAAATTGATCTTCATACCCCAACATCTTGGAGCACAGATCTCCATATCCTCATCCTTTCTCTCTCTCAGATTTTTATCATATAAAAATCATAAAAAAATATTAAAAAAATAAATCATGAAAGAAAACTAGATGAGATGATATTTTTCTTATCTTTATCTTCATCAAGACATCAACTATTGATGTCATAATTGAAGGATTTTCTCCAAGAAGTTGGGCGCCATCATCCCTCACGCCATTCTCCTCTTTTTCCTCTTTTTTTTTATGGAACTCTTGAATTTTTGACATCCCTCCTTTTATCTAATAGGAGGTGCCACAAAATAAGGCAGACTAGGTCAAATGACTTAGTCAAACAAGGAAGCTATGGGGTGTCCAACTCTTGGATGCCCCTTCCTCTATTTTTCCTGCATGGAGACCAAGAAACTATGCACAAAAGAAGAGAAAAAAAAGTGGTGACAAAAAGAAAAAATGGCATGGAAAAAATTGGCGCAAGAAGGAAAGAGGAGTTTTGGTCAAGAGGGACTCTTTCAAAAGGAAACAAATCCAAACCACTTTCCAAAAAAGGTCAAATCAAATTTGATTTAAATTAAATCAGATATGGGGCATGAAAAATCAATCTTAGGCATGAAAATCATAAAAAATCTAAAAATAAAATTAGATGGGCATTGGAGATAATTTGCGCAAGAAAGGAAACAAGGAATCCTAGTCTAACTAAGATTCTCATATATTGACCAGGTCAAACTAATTTTTAATCAAATTAAAATAAAATTAATATAAGCCTAATTATGAATGATCCTAGTCCAACTAAAAATTTAATTAAGTTAGATTTAAATCATATTTAAATTTAATTTAAATCCTAGCTCAATTATGAATTAGATGCACTCAAATCCTAGTCCAACTAAGAATTATTTTTTTCTTACAATTGGCTTATCCAATAAACCAATTAAACTTAATCTAATTAAGTTCAAACAAATTCTAATTAAATCTAATTCAATTAAACTTGATCTCAGCCTGATTGTTCAATCAAATTGAGTTAATTAATAATCCAATTGCTAATCGATCCTCCTATAATACTTACATTAGGTCAAACATCAATCACATTGAATATTTGACCTTAGAATGATTCTCAATCATCGATTAACCATTTGATTAAGTTACAACCTCTTATGTGTGTGAGCCTATAGTTTGTACCTAAGTCGGTAGTATAGGAATCAATTTTTATACCAATCGAAGTAACCATCTAGCAATGATTTCCGACATCCCGATAGGTCGAATGTATACAAAGCAACATTCTTAGAACCCTGATCCATGGTTACCATATAATTAATCCCTTTGACCATTAATGCTCAAACGACTTCGAGTATACTGTCAAACACTCATACAAGTCATCTCTATTATATCTTAAAATTTTGCAAATCTCGTGACTCCTCACAAAAATTATCTAAGTCTAGATTTTGCTAAATTGAAATACAATAAGACATTCTCTTCTTAAAACTAATCAGGAGTGGTCAATCCCATCTTGACTCATACACCGACTTCACAAGTACTTGACTATATCCAAAAATCTTTCGAATCTATATTAGAAATACAGATAGTCCGGTACCAAAGTACAGTGAATTGCTTGTAAGTCACCGTGGTGATCTCAGATTGGAGGAATAACACTTATATCCATTAGCCTTAGCTAGCTACTTTTGATAGTAGAGTGCTACATTGATCACGTTCAGTGCAGATGTACTCCTATATTTCATCTAGATGTCATACCAGTATTTTCACACTACTTGATTACGAGGACAACCAACTCATATGGCATACAGCGATCTACACTTGATAAGTTATCATCCTTATTAATAACTTATTATTTAATTGTGAATAATTTAAGAACCATCCGATAAATTCTTCTTTATCGATTGATTATGATTCTAAGAATTTCATCATAATTTAGAAGTTTATTTAAGAAAGATAAAACTTCTATGATGAACCAGCCAAATAACTATTATTAAGAACACATTTTTCAATCATGATTGTGGTTTCAATCATCTACTACTTAGATAATTGGTTTTAGGATATATTTTGCAACAACTCCTACTTGGACTAAAGCCAATTAGAATGATATCAAATATCCCCATCTTCCACTTAAGTTCGTAGAACTCCTTAGTTTCGAGGCCTTAGCAAATGGGTCACTCGAGTTCTCCTTTTTCATTAATCTTCCAAAAATCAATGTTATCCTGATCTAAAATCAAAGATAATAACGATGCAGAATATGCTGGTCTTTTGATTCTTTAGCCTGAGCTATGGCTCCAGTGCTACGATAGAACTGAACCATCGATGGAGGGTGCCACTCCTAACCTGCTAATGAACCTCAATAACTACACTACTTACATGGCAGCATCATATGCCACGATGTACTCTATATCACTAACTGAATAGGCTATAATATCCTGCTTGGAACCTTTTTAGTAGATTGCTCCTATAATTAGGATATGATCCGATATTTTTTTGTTGTCATCTTATTTTGAAATTAAAACTTCCACATGTTTTAAGTTAGTATTTTCATATTTGAGTCACTGGATCTTAGTATTTTTCAAATACTTAGAGATTGTCCATACAATCTTTCATTGGTTCATACTTAGATCAGACTGGTATCTATTCACTGCATTAGTGAATATACTATATCTAATTTTGATCGTAGAGAAATTAGATGACAGCCAAATATTTATTTCTTGCAATCCCGGAATGCCATTTTCGATTAAGAGAACTTCATCCACAAACAACACAAGAAATAAAACTACAGAACATTTTGTCACTTACATATGTAGGATTTATCTTTGTTCGTAATAAAGACATACGTTCAAAATGTATATTTCAAAACTGAGATAATAGCTAAACGGACTTTACAGGTCTTTAACTTTTTGTCTGCGCTATTCTGATCCTTTTGAAAATCCATTCACACCTAATGAATTTTATTTCTTTAGATGAATCATCTAGTGTCCATACACTATTGATTTTCATGATCTCTTTAATTTGGATTATATAACTCCAAGCCACTTCTCACAGTCAGACCATTGCATTGCATTCCTATAGGTGATCAGATCCTTATTATTCTTATCGAGCTCAACAGGATCGCCATCCCAGACCTAGATATTGAAATATCTATCCAACTAACGTGGTACTTTATCGAATCTTCTTAAGGGTGTCACTTGAATGGGCTTCGGATTTGATCTGATCAAATCCAGTTCTGTATGTTTACTAGATTATGCCAGTTTATTTCTATCAGTCAAACTTTTTCAAGTTCAACTTGACAGGCATCAGTTTCTTCTCTAAGAAACTTCTCTCCAAAAAGAATGCTCTGCTACTGATGAACATCTGATGTTCTTTAGTATGATAGAGTTAATAACCCTCAAACACCTATTGGACCAAGATCCAAGTTTGTCTGTATGCAAACTTATGACATAAGCCTATCAACCCCAAACCTGAAGGTGAGGGAGTCTAGGTCTACGCTCAATCCATATCAATATGGAGATTTACAATAGATTTACTCGGTATACATTACTACAAAAATAGCCTATGACAGCGCATGCTATGGTAACAATTTTCGAAATCATTGTCATAGCTCCTACGGTAGCGATTTTTATTAACCACTGCTATAGGTCGGACCTATGGTAGCAGTTTTTGTAACCGCTACCATAGGTCCAACATATAGCAGCGGTTATCGAAAATTGCTACCATAGGTCGGACCTATAGCAACGATTTCTAAAATTCGCTGCTATAGGTCGACCTATAGCAGCAGTTTATTATAACTGTTATTATAAGTCGGACCTATAGCAGCAGTTTTTAGGAACCGCTGCTATAAGCTGATTTATGGCAGCGGTTAATTGTAACCACTACCACATATTTTTTTTTTAAATATTATATAATTTTAAAATTTAATGCCCATCTTTATCATTCATTATCTAAATAATTATCATTAGAGTATTATCGCAAAAGATCACCTCGATCTGATGGTCCTAGCTTCATCGATCAAAAAATTTGATTTTAATGATCATAAATGATGATGCGATGATCTGATAGATGAAGATCTTCAATGAATCCAAAAATCTGCAACGATGATCTCGATGATGTTTGTAACATACTATCAAAGTTTTACTTTAATCAAATATCATTATCTTGGTCAATTTAGTATAGATTAGTTTCGACCGTTAAATAATAAATGAGTGATCAAAGGATCAAACGGTGTCCGATTATGAGATATATTTTTTATAAATAATCTTGACTACTATTTTAATTATTTTTTATAATGATGATTATAAAATTCAACTCGTGAGATGAAGAATGATTTAAAGCTATACATCTCCTGATAACCATTCTGAAACTTCACTGGTTGTTATGCTCGTGCTTTTGCAATATCTGCTTAACATGAACAGTTTATACAAAAATGATTTAAATTTTACTATCATCATCATATAAAATATTTAAAATTATAATAAAAATTATTTAACTAAAAAATTATCTCATAATTGGATGTCGTTTAACCCTTTGATCGCTTGTTTCTAATTTAACAATCGAAATCATTCCATACTAAATTGGTCATAATAACGATATCCGATTGAAGTAAAATTTTGATAGTATGCTACAAACATCATCAAGATCATCATTGCAAGTTTTTAGATCCATCGAAGGTCTCCATCTATCAGATCATTGCATCATCATTCATGATCGTCGAAATCAAATTTTTTTGATCGATGAAGCTAGGGCCATCGGATCGAGGCGATCTTTTGCGATGACACTCTAATGATAATTATTTAGATAATGAATGGTAAAGATGGATATTAAATTTTAAAATTATATAATATTTAAAAAAAATAAGGAAAAAAATTATTTTTCAACTTATGGCAGTGGTTATCAAAAATCGCTGCTATAGATACGACAGTGATTATAGAACCATGCCATAGCAGTGGTTAGAGAACCATTATTGTAAATCTATGGCAGTGATTTTGGATAACCGCTGCCTTAGATTTATGACAGCAATTCGATAATCGCTGCCGTAGGTTAGATTAAAAATTTTTAAATTTTTTCTGCTTTCCACTCGTGCACGCTCGATCTCTCTCTCTATCTCTCCCCCTCCTCTTCGTCGCTGGTGAGGCTCCTTCCCTCCCGACCGACGTCGCCCCTCCTTCCCCCTCGACCGACGCCGCCTCTCCTTCCCCCCTCCTTCAACCCCTCCATCCTTGACCGCCCCTCCCCGCCACCCCCCACCCGACCCCCTCACACCCCATCCTCCCCTCGACCGCCCCTCCTTCCCTCCATCTCGGGCTGCTCCTCCCCGCCACCCCCCACCCTACCCTCGGCCGCCCCTCCTTGCCCTCCATCCCCGGTCGCCCCTTCCCACACCCTTGCCATCCCCCAGTCCTCCATCTTCGACCGTCCCTCCTTCCCTCCATCCCGGGCCGCTCCTCCTCGCCACCCGCCACCCCCACCCTACCCTCGACCGCCCCTCCTTGCCCCCATCCCGGTCGCCCCTTTCCGCCACCCTGCCATCCCCCCAGTCCCCCATCTTCGACCGCCCCTCCCCGCCACCTAATCGAGCCGACTGGGGGAGGATCTGAGCCGTATGTCTCAGACACGGAGCCGGCTGTCTCTGGCATGAAGCCGGCTTAGCTTTTGAGCGAATAGAATTTGATATGTCTCTCTAAGGTTTCAACTTTAAGACCTAAGGTGCCACCATCATCTACTTTGTTCTTCTTTCAGGTTTCTGGATTAACACCAAGGTTCGCACAAGAGATCGGATCTATGATTGTTGCTCATCCTTAATTATTTATGAATGTAATTCATGTTGTAGAATTTATTGCATAACATTTTTTGGATGTTTATATCTTGTTGCTTTTGTTTATTGCATTACATAACGATAGACCCATCAATTGATCAGTGTATATATTAGAGACTATTTATTGATGCTATAGTAATATTATTGTTCAACATGTAATATTGATTAATGTTCATTAACATTGCAAGTCATGATGGCACCGAAATGCCATCTAGCTTTCACTCCTACCCCTCGGCGGGTTACACGCAGTTTAGCATCCGAGGAGTAGTCGGAGCATACTCCATCCACCTCAGCATTGGCTGCTTAGGAACCTCCACCGTCAGCATCTACTCTACCAACAGTATCTATTCCACCGACAGTTGAGCCTCTACCATCGTCCATATCTGAGACACATGCTACTACGTAGGCATCTGATTGTACGTTTTTATTATATTAGCATAACTTTATTTTTTATATAGTATTTGTATACTTATATATTTGCATAATATATTTGTATTACAGGTGCATCATCCAGTCGGATATTTCACGGTCCCATACGTATGGCACACGTATGAAACCACCAGCATCAAGTGATGGTCTATTACGATACGGAGGGGAGGCTGATAGGAGAGACCGCACGGAAGATGCATTCCTTTTTTGGAGTGCTTGTGAGGCGATCAGACATCATTCTCGTAGAGCCCAGAGACTGACATTTGATGGATGCTGCCGTCAGAGATCGGATATAGGAGGAGATATGGGTAAGTACGTAAATTTTAGTTATATTTATGCATTTTATATGTTTACACTATATATGTTTGATTAGAATAATTTTATAACTAATTTTTGATAAATTTGTGTAGAGAAGGTATGATTTTTTCGATCATAAGAGGGCTCGAGATGCCCGACTGAGAAAGATCGAAGAGTCGTACTGGGGTTACAAGGTCAAGCTCCATAGAGGATGGCTCGAGCACCGATGAGACACTCCGGAGGAGCTTGTTCCCTAGATACAGGACTGTCCTCCGAGTCAGTAGGAGAGGATGGTTAGACACCAGAGGAGCCAGGAGTTCGAGGTAAAATTTTTAACTTTTAAATTTTTCAATATGCTTAAAATTTTATTTAAATATTTTTTTAAATATTTATTATTTATTTGAATACTTGTTAGGCTACCTTCCATCAGAATCGAGAGAACCATGTAGCCCAGGAGTATATGTACACTCTAGGCCGCGAGTCTATGGTCAGTCGTGTGCATAGAGATATAATTAATTCTAAATTTTACTAGATAAATTAAATTCATATTTTTTATCATCTTTATGATAAATTTATTCTTTGTTATAGCTGATGAGAGATAGAATGATGCCCAGCCGTAGCGAGATCTTTCGATCCAGTCGCACAGACAAGATGGGCAGGCTGATGAATACCACGATCGAGCATATTTTTATAAGTATTAAATATATTAATATATATGATTAGTATTATAGTATTTTTTATAAAATTTTATTTTAATTTATAATTATAGAATCAGTTAGATGCGCTCGTGAGCAAGGGTCCGTATACCTCTGGGCCCCATGACCATCTATCTCAGGTCTTGGGACCTGAGCACTTAGGAAGGATCCGATGCAGGCCCGAACATATGCCGATAAGCTACTAGTCCGAGGCAAGTGTCTCCTCATAGACTTTCGATGTCATCAGTCGGAAGGAACTTGAGGAGGCATTGGCATGAGTAGATCATGCTGCGATGCGGGCAGATCGGACTGAGGAGCGCGCATCTCATCTAAAGGGCATCATGAGAGACATGATGTCAACGCTCAGTGCGTATTTTGGAGTTACAAGCTTCGAGAATATGTTGACCCATATTTTAGCTCTAGCTCTAGCTCTAGCTCTGGCTCTGGCTTTGACTCCAGCACCAGCTCCAGCTCCCACTCCGGCTCCGACTCTGGGTGACGACGACGATGATGTTGATTTAGAAAACTTTTGATGTATTTTATTTTTTTAAAAAAATATTATAAGAAATTTTATTCGATAATAAAATTTTAGTATTTTAGAATAATTTTTATATTTATTATATTTTTTTTATGTTATATATCTATATTTATCAAGTAAAATATATAAAAAAATAAAAATTTTAATTTTTTTAATTATTCAAGATCTATGGCAGCGATTTTATGATCGCTGCTATATCTATGACAACCACTGCCATAGATCCTTGGTGCAAATGATGCCAACCACTGTATTAGATTTATGGTAGTGGTTAAAAAATTACCGTCATAGATTACCTATAGCAGTAGTTATGTAACCACTACCATAGATAACCTATGGTAGTAGTTATATAACCACTACTATAGATCGATTTATTGTAACGATTTATAAACTACTACAATAGGCTATTTATGGGAGCGGTTCAAACAACCGCTGCAACAACCGCTGCCATAGAGCTATGGTGATGGCCGCAGTAGCAGCGATTAGAAAACCGCTGTCATAGCCTATGGCTGTGAATTTTTTAGGCTACGACAGCGGTTCTTAGAAAATCACTGTCATAGCCTATGGTAGTGATTTTTTTAGGCTACGACAGCGGTTACAAACTGCTGTCATAGTTCTTTTTTGTAGTAGTAATATATTCAGAGTAAAACTAGTAGTCACAAAAGTACAATCCTAAAATAGACAGATAAGTAAATTCTATTATGGATTGAACCATGTCTAACAAAGTTCAACTTCTTCTTTTAGATACACTATGTTCCACAAAAAAATCTACTTAGAGAGAATCCTATTCTCTCCTAGATATGTCGCAAACTCACTAGATAAGTATTCGCCTCTTTGATCTAATCGAAGAGTTTCAATATTATTTCCAATTTATTCTCTTATTTCATTATTGAATCATTTAAATATTTCAAACAATTCAAGCCAGACGCTCCCATCCCAGGATAGGTCATCTATAATGAAATATTAATATCTTCCTTTGGCACTTAAGTTCATATGTCCATATACATCACTATGTATAAGACTTAGAACTTTATCAACTCCACCTTTTCCAATAAAAGATGACTTTATCATACATAATCTAACTTGGATATTTATTAAATATGTATATTATACTTAATAGGCTGTATAGATGTTAAATATCATTTTTATTGTCCATGTATTATTATAATATTATTCATAATAATATCATAATAATCTTCTTTATTGATAAATGTTAACCATCTCTGATCGAAAGGTCAACAGAGATCACATTTATCATAAATAATGGATAATGATGATAATCACTCAAAATAACATCTTTTGAAAATAAGCTTGATAATTTTTAAAGCTAGGATTAGAATAAGACTTCCATCCCTAACATTCAGGTATCTCTCACCATTTTCAAATATTCTATTTTTCAATAGTTCTTCTAACAAATTGCATAAGACCACCGATATCTAATACCCAGACAGTAGAATTATATATAAAAAAATTTTAAGGTGTTGTCATATAATATCCTTAATGAGCAACTCTTACTTCTTTCTCTTGTTCAGCCTGTTATGGTCAAGGAAAGCAAAATAATTCTTCGTCCTATGATCCAACTTCTAACAGTAGAAATAATATGCCTGATTTGGATCAATTTTAGACTAATTATTTTAACTGGACTTAGAAGCTCCAATATGGATCAATTCGTACTACTGAACTAATTTCAACTTTCGATACTAATTATCGAAGTTGGATCCTATAAGTCATCACTATCTAACAGTGATTTGAGCAATTAGTGTTTAGCCTTATTCTGAGAAAAGAGAATAATGACCTAAGTATATGAATTATTTTAAGTCTAGAGACTTGAATTTTAGTCTAAAGATTCTTTCATTATTTTATTCGAATTGGTAGTCTCTACCTCCAATTTAAAAAATTACTTTAATTTTCTAATAGATAATAGAATCCACATAGATTGCACATGAGTCCAACTTTGGTTGGCCAACCCATGTATATCTAAGGATAGGTTCATAACTAATTATTTCTTTAAATATTTTTTAGCAATTTAATTTTGCCCTAGAAATCTAATTAGTAGGCTTTGGCCTCCACTATAAGGATTCGATTATGTAAGGATTCGGTTAGGTCCAACCATTAACATGACTATACTTGGTACATCTAACCAATGAATGATTAGGCCCAACTTTGGTTGGCCAATCTAACCACCATTAGAAAGACACTTTCAAGTTATCATATTATAAATGATAATTTTATTAGTCAATAAGCAGCAGGCCTTTGGGCCTTCAATGATTATTAAGTTAATGGACCCATTATAATTCAACTTAACGGAAGGCTATGACTCAGTTATATCCATAACTTTATCATTTTAGGGACCTAATAATTTTAGAGGATTTAAATTATTAGTGATTTAAAGATAGAAAGGATATGGATCAATTTGCTCTCACTGACTTTATCAAGTCAAGTCCTCTTACTGACTTCTCAAGTCATCGACAAGGACTAGGATCAATTTCAGTCCATAGGCACCTAGATCGATCTCACTGAATAAAATTAATCTCACTGATTTTCTATGTGACATGGGTTAGCACGAACCAATGAGCAATCTAATCAAAACCTGATTAACCACATTGGCCAGGTAAGTGAGATCGATGAAAGGGTCTGCCAAAGCTTACCCTAGACATCATCAAAAATAGCCAGGTAAGCGGTTGCCAATCAAAAACCACCGATCTGAGATGCCAGACTTATCTTAGACATCAATCGATTTATCAGTTTTGATTTGATTTATCTAAAGACTTAAGCTCGACCACTGAGCCACGATCAGTATCTATTTGTTAGATGCATGGACTTTGATCAACTACAACTATTGAATTGATCTAAAGAAATGATTTAATCCTAATTAACTATTAATTAGGTTTGATTAATTTCTTAACTAAGTCCATATTTAATCTAATCCTAGGTCTAACCCAGTTAAGGACCTGATCAAAGCTAACCCATTATCCATTAATCCATGTTTTATGAAATTATT
The DNA here is from genome assembly GCA_006176705.1 of Cocos nucifera. Lineage (NCBI taxonomy): Eukaryota > Viridiplantae > Streptophyta > Magnoliopsida > Arecales > Arecaceae > Cocos > Cocos nucifera. The sequence continues at coordinate 2,685,426 of QRFJ01000061.1, forward strand.
TTAGAATCTTCAAATCATAAACTAGATCCTAAACAATCACTTAATTCTTAATTAAGTTTAAGCTTATGAGTTTTGGATTTATGAAACCTCAGAACTAATTTCTGATTTGATCATTTGAAATATTTTCAAATTATAAACAGTTTACATTGAATCATATTCAATATATGATTTTAGATCTGATTTGTTTTAATATTTTGAATATATCCTAGGATTTTGAACCTAAAATTTTATAGAAAGTAAGTTTTCAATTTAAATTCTATAAAATAAATATATCATATACATTCTAGATTCAAAATAAAATCACATATCAACATATGCAATAATAGGATCTAGATCTAAACATAAAACACATCATATGGATCAGATCATAAATTATTTAAAATTAAATTTAAAATCTAAAAATAAATCATAAATTATTTTAGATCTCATCTAATATATTTATGATTTAGGTTATTCGGATCAGTACATACTAGGACAATCTTTCCACTATAAGGGATAAACCTTACAGCAGGACAATCTTATAGCAGTATGTGCAATCCGATATTATTTAGATCTAATCTAAATAATTTAAAATAGATCTAACATCTATTTAATTTTAGATTTAAAATTAAAAAAATTGAATCATAAATTTTTTAGATCTAATCTAGATAGTTCATGATTTATATTTAGATCAGCACATACTAGGACAACCTTTCCATTGTAAGAGATTAACCTTACAATAGGACAACCTTATGGCAGTATGTACGATCTTTAATTAATTTTAATTTTTAGATTTATCCTCAAGCATATATGAATATGTAATAAAAGAACCTAGATGCTCTAATACCACAGACGAGAAATACATAGGATTTCATGCATGAATTTCAAAAACTTTTTAAAAATAACGTAGCGAAACATGCAGATTAAACCATTTAATCTACAAATATATGTAATCAAATTACTAAACCCTACAACTAAGATCTATAACATGTCATAATGCATTCTAAATCTAAAAATAAAAGAATTTGGTATTGATCAAATCAATACCCTAGATCTAGAATGATTCTAGATCTGAAACCTAAATCACACCCAAATGAGAGAAGAGATTATATCTCTTACCTTGCATGGGTCGAAAACTCCATGGTTGATTTTCGTTGTTGTCTTTGAAGCCGCAAATGCATCCAATCTCTACAAGAGATCCACATGAGACTGCAATAAAGTCGGAGGTTCATCAAACGAAGATTCGCTCGAAGTGCTAGCTTCTTGCGGATCCCTCTAGATGGTTAATCTAAATTTATTCTTCAGATCTCTTGGACATTCCAAGAGATGAAGAATAAGAGAAGGATTAGGAGAGAAATCTAACCTTTGGATCTTCCATAAATTAAAAATAAAATACATTAGAAAAGAATTCTAAGAGAAGATAAATCTTCTCTTTCAGGATATCAACGACTGATGCCCTGAAAATATTCTTATGCAAAGACAAAGGAAAAACCATCTCTTCTAGACTTTTTTTTATATTTTTAGATCTCACACACTCTAATTTTTCTCATAAAAAAATTATATAAAAATATAAAAAAGAAAGGTTCTCAAAGAAATCCTAAAAGAAGATCATCTTCTCTTTTCCTTCTCTCATCAGGACATGATCAGATCATGTCCAAAATTGATCTTCATGCCCCAACATCTTGGAGCATAGATCTCCATGCCCTCATCCTCTCTCTCTTTCTCAAATTTTTATCATATAAAAATTATAAAAAAATTAAAAAATAAACCATGAAAGAAAACTAGATGAGAAGACATTCTTCTTACCTTTGTCTTCATCAAGACATCAACTATTGATGTCATAATTGAAGGATTTTCTCCAAGAAGTTGGGTGCCATCATCCCTCACACCATTCTCCTCTTTTTCCTCTTTCTTTTTCATGGAACTCTTGAATTTTTGATGCCCCTCCTCCTATCTAATAGGAGGCACCACAAAATAAGGGAGACTAGGTCAAATGACCTAGTCAAACAAGGAAGCTATGGGGCATCCCAACTCTTGGATGCCCCTTCTCCTATTTTTTCTGCTTAGAGACTAGAAAACCATGCACAAAATGAGAGAAAAAAAGTGGTGACAAAAAGCAAAAATGGCATGAAGAAAATTAGTGCAAGAAGGGAAGAGGAGTTTTGGTCAAGAGGGACTCTTTCAAAAGGAAACAAATCCAAACCATTTTCCAAAAAGGGTCAAATCAGATTTGATTCAAATTAAACCAGATATGGGGCATAGAAAATCAATCTTAGGCATGAAAATCATAGAAAATATCTAAAAATAAAATTAGGTGGGCGTTGGAGATAATTTGCGCAAGAAAGGAAACAAGAAATCCTAGTCTAACTAGGATTTTCATGTATTGATTAGGTCAAATCAATTTTTAATCTAATTAAAATAAGATTAATGCAAGCCTAATTATGGATGATTCTAGTCCAACTAGAAATCTAATTAAGTTAGATTTAAATCATATTTAAATCTAATTATGAATTAGGTTAGTTCAATTATGAATTAGGTGCACTCAAATTCTAGTCCAACTAGAAATTATTTTTTTCTTACAAATGACTTATCCAACAAACCAATTAAACTTAATCTAATTAAGTTCAAACCAATTTTAATTGAATCTAATTCAATTAGACTTGATCTCAGCCTGATTGCTCAATCAAACTGAGCCAATTAGTAATCTAATTGCTAATCGATCCTCCTGCAATACTTGCATTAGGTCACTCATCAATCGCATTAAATGTTTGATCTTAGAACGATTCTCAATCATCGATTAACCATTTGATTAAGTTACAACCTCTTATGTGTGTGATCTTATAGGTTCGAACCTAAGTTGGTAGTATTGCCATCCACAACGTTCCAGGCATCACCTAACTCTGATACCAAATTGTAAATCCATAATATCGTTTGAATACCAATCATCCTTGATATCACAAGCACCCCGATACCATATTGCAAAAGCTCTTAATCTTTAGCATGGAGCAGAAGGAACCTATGACATTCTCTATGGATAGCAAACTACTGATCCTCCACCCGGATCTGTGATGGGGTGCCTCCCTCCTTGGGCTTGAGGGAGACACCCCCCTTCTCTAAAGCTTCTTCAGTAACCCTAGGGCGGCAACTCTAGAGAGAAGAGAAGAAGAGAGTTGAGGGAGAAAAGGTCTGTATTTCACAACATAATGAAACCTTAATGCAATCTATGTATTTATACATAGTCATTAGGTCCGATCAAAAAACTTTCCGGCTAACCCAATACATGAAAGCACTCACCTAGCTCATGTACACCCATGTCTCCCATGCGTTCATTCTCTGGATCTAGACCTGACCCATACATGAATTAGCCTCCTTAAGACCTCTCAAACCAGGCCTTAAGATCCTTAAGATCAACCCAGACCCTAACCCAAAATAGACCCTCGCATAACTCTGCCTGCGCACTGAGTCGGATCAGTCTCAGCACTGAGCTGACTAAGTTCCACTGGGTCGGCTTAGTCTGAAACTAAGTCGGCCCAGTCCTGTGCCATGCTAGCAGTACCGAACGTGTAGCTCTCTATTTTGCCTATGCTCTGAGACTTCGTCGATCCAATTTTGGACTAAGCCGGCTAACTTGCAGAAAATCTTCTTTCTATAATCTTGATTCTCTGACTTTGGTTCCTTACTTCACCTTGTATTTCAGATCTCCGAAGTACCAACTAAGCTCCTAAAATCTCTGGAGCCAATCCCCAGACTCCTCCCATAGCCTTCCAAGGCTTGAGAGCACCATAAATCCTCACAATCTCCATCTTGGTGCCCTAAGCTTTTGCAAACCTCTCGATAATGACCTCCTGTACGTTCCCACTATCCCTACGCACTCGACAGCACCTGTGCAAACATCATCTCTGCCAATTCTCTTCAGCTATTATGCATCTTTGTGGCCTTTGGGATGACCGCCTCCACCACTAAAGACTTGTGCTTGCATCTTGGCACCATCCTAAAATTATAGAATCCCTTCTGCTTAGCAGCTGCATCACTTTTTTTGAACTTTTTGAAGATCCTACAGCATTTCTGCACCAGCACATGCTGTACCATTTGACACGATCTTCTCAGAGCTACGCCTGTCCACCTACACATGCCGCTCCACCTAAAATTGTGCATCATCGGCACTTTGAACTCATGTTAAATTTTCTCTCCACTTATGAAGCCACCACTACGAAGCTCCACCTATATCCGAAGTCCATCTGATGCCGTAGAAGTCGACTCTATCATCGAATCCCTCGAGACCAACCACTCAATGCTATACTGCTGAGCCTATCGCTGCACCTCGAACACCATCGCTGCCTCTTTGAATCCTCCACACTCTGCGGCCCTCATCGATGCTGTCTCGGATACCTCCGCAACCCATGGACATCTCCGAAATTCAAGAGCTCATCCAACTCTTCTGAAATCAATGATTGAACCCTAAAAAATTTCACCCTAGTCCTTCTCTTCTACCGCTACATTAGCTATCACTTCAGTTGCGTCCGGAGAACCATCCTCCATCTGAACCACGACTCTTCCTGATGCCCCTGTAGAAGAAATCTGATCCATAATACTTTCGACTGTCTGAGACCTTCTGGCGCTCCTTGAGACCTCTTGGCTTTCCCAGAGATCTGCTTTCGATCTCTCTGAGAAGCCTCTGACACCATCTACTGAGATACACTCCTCGACTGCTACACCACCGAGCCTCTCTCAGTCCCGTGACTCTAGGGTAGCGCTCCTGCAGCACTCCAATGCTCCCTGACTCATCTCTATGCCACTCTACAGCCATCCAGCCCTGACCTGCTAGACCTCCATGGATCATCTATCTCCATCACTCCCAAGGCTCCGTAAATCCATACTCTGGTCGAACCGCTGAATACATCTCTGACTACTTTCCTATCTTTTAGATACCAAAGGATATATAGTCACTTCTTCAGCCTTCTTTCGACCATTATCCCTTGGAAAATCTCTCTTCAATAGTCCTACACTGTCCATCTTTCTAGAAAATTCTGATGCTCTCTACTGAGATACCTTCCTCGACTGCTGCATCACCGAGCCTCTCTCAGTCCTGCATCTTCAGAAAAGCGCTACTACAGTATTCCAGCACTCCCTGCCTATCATATAATCATCATACACCCGATCTTTCCAGCAAGATCGATTAGCAAATCATGTACCAAATCCTTCCATCCTAAAAAAATTTCTTTTCGTTAATCCTCTCAACCTCCACCTTTAATTTGCTACTTTCGGTTGGCCAAACCACAGCAATAACAAGATAGATTTGAGACATATCGTGAAATCCTTGTGTAGATTTTTGATTTCATCTTATACGACTTCTCCTTTCCTTTCATGCACCATCAGGCTCTAAAACATGGCTCTGATACCATATTATCGTCCACAATATTTCAGACATCACCTAACTTTGATACCAAATTGTAGAACCATGATATCGCTTGAACGTCAATCATCTTTGACATCATAAGCACTCCGATACCATATTGCGGAAGCTCTTGATCTTTAGCACGGAGCTGAAGGAACTTATGGCATTCTCTATGGGCAGCAAACTACTGATCCTCTATCTGGATCTGTGATGGGACGCCTCCCTCCTTGGGCTTGAGGGAGATGTCCCCTTCTCTAGAGCTTCTTCAGAAATCCTAAGGTGGCAACTTTAGAAAGAAGAGAAGAAGAGAGTTGAGGGAGAAAAGGTCTATATTTTACAGCATAATGAAATTCTAATATAACCTATGTATTTATACATAGCCATTAGGCCTGACCAAAAAATTCTCTGACTAACCCAATGCATGAAAGCACTCACCGAGCCCATGTACACCTATGTCTTCCATGCTCTCATCCTCTGGGTCTAGATCCGACCCATACATGAATTAATCCTCTTAAGACCTCTCAAACTAGGCCTTAAGACTCCTAGGATCAATCCAGATCCTAGCTCAAAATAGACCCTCACGTAACTCTGCCCACGCACTGAGCTAGCTCAATCTTAGCACTGAGCCGGCTAAGTTCCACTGGGTCGGCTCAATCTGAAACTGAGCTGGTCCAGTCCTGTGCCGTGCCAGCAGTCCCAAACATGCAGCTCTCTATTTTACCTATGCTCTGAGACTTAACCGACCCAATTTTGGACTGAGCCAGCTAACCTACAGAAAATCTTCTTTCTACAGTCTTGATTCTTCGGCTTTGGTTCCTTACTTCACCTTGTGTCCTAGGTCTCTGAAGCACCAACCAAGCCCCTAAAATCTCCAGAGCCAACCTCCTGACTCCTCTCGTGACCTTTCAAGACTTGGGAGCATCATAAATCCTTACAGGTAGCACAGAAATTAATTTTTATACTAGTCGAAGTAACTATCTAGCAATGGTTTCCGACGTTTGGATAGGTCGAATGTATGCAAAGCAATATTTTTAGAACCCTAGCCCATGATTACTATATAATTCATCTCTTTGATCATTAATGCTCAAGACGACTTCGAGTATGCTGTTAAACACTCATACAAGTCATCTCTATTATGTCTCAAAATTTTATAAATTTTGTGACTCCTCACAAGAATTATCCAGGCTTAGATTTTGCTAAATTAGAATATAATGAGATATTTTCTTTCTGAAGCTAATCAAGAGTGGTCAATCCCATCTTGACTCATACACCGACTTCACAAGTACTTGACTATACCCAAAAATCTTTCGAACCTATATTAAAAATATAGGTAGTCCGATATCAAAGTATAGTGAGTTGCTTGCAAGTTACCATGGTGATCTCAGGTCGGAGGAACACTTATATCCATTAGCTTTAACTAGCTACTCTTGATAGTAGAATACTACATTGGTCATGTTCAGTGCAGATGTACTCCTACATCTCATCTGGATGCCATACCAGTATCTCCACATCACTTGATTATAAGGACAACCAATGCATATGGCATACAGCGACCTACACTCGATAAGTTATCGTCCTTATTAATAACTTATCATTTGATCGTGAATAATTTAAGAACCATCCGATAAATTCTTCTTTATCGATTAATTATGGTTCTAAGGACTTCATCATAATTTAGGAGTTCATTTAAGAAAGATAGAACTTCTATGATGAACCAGCCAAATAACTATTATTATTAGATAATTCATATACTAATTTTAATTATCTATTACTTAGATAATTGACTTTATGACATATTTTTCAATACCTTCTCAAAGTTCTACAGATATTCCAATAATCCATGATAGTTTACTACAGGCTTTGTCATTCTAAAATGAGTAAAGAATGAGAGGAAGGATTTGGGCAATGAATTTAGGATCGCATTCTTTCCGAGCTACTCATGCAGAAAAAACCCAGCTTACTCGGACGTTCAATCAACTCGATCATGTACAATACATGATGAGTGACTGACGTTCCATCTCTTATATGAGCGTTGAAAATGGCATAGCTAGTTTTATATCTTTCAACGTCGTCAAGTGTGCCAAAGGAGTCATTCAACATTTAAAGCATCTCCTTAGACTGGGCATTCTCAAACCTACGATTAAACTCATCATTCATTGCCACTAGCATAATGCACCGAGAGGTGGTGCGATCATTGAGCCATTTCTGGTAAGTGCTCCCATCGCGTCGATATCATTTGGGGTTGGCTCCTTAGGTGCCGGATCAATCAATATATATAAGATCCATTCATACTCCAGGACAATCTTTAACTTTCAATACCAGCTATCGAAGTTGGATCCCATGAGTTTGTCATTGTCCAACAATGATCAGAGTGATAGGGTAGTGACCATTTCTGCACAAAAAAAAATCATAGACCTAACTAGTATATGAATTATTTAATTTAAAAACTTGGACTTTAGTATAAAGATTTTTTCACTATTTTATTCTAATCGATAGCCTCTACCTTCAATTCGAGGAATTATCCCTAATTTCTTAGTGGGTACTAGAATCCACATAGACTATACATGAGCCCAACTTTGGTTGGTCAATCTGTGTGCACTTATGGGTAGGTTCATAATCAATTGCTTCACCAAATAACTTTTAGTAGTTTTAATTTTGCCCTAAAAATTTAATCAGTAGGCTTTGACCGCCACTAAAAAGATTCAATTAGGTCCAACCATTAACATGACCATATTTGACGCATCAGACCAACGAATGATCAGGCCCGACTTTGGCCGGCCAACCTGACCACCATTAGAAAGATATAACCAAATTATCATATTATGAATGATAATTTTATTAGTTAATAAGCATCAGATCTTTGGACCTTCAATAATTATTAAACTAATGGACCCATTATCATTCAACTTAATGGAAGGCTATGACTTAGTTATCACCATAACTTTATCATTTTAAGGATCTAATTATTTTCAAAAAAATTATTAACTAATTTTAAAAAAAATTAACCAACCAATTTGGATCCTTTCACTGACTTTATCAAGTCATATCAATAAGGATCTAATTAAAGCCAACATTAGAAGTACTTAAATCAGTTAAATTGATTTACCTAATTGATATGGATGAGTCCAAATCGCCAAGTGGTCTAATCAAAATCTAATTCACTAGGATGGTCAGATAAGTGAGATTAGTGGAAGGAATATATCATTAACTCATCAAAGATCGAATCAGTGTGAGTAGCTCCTAATTAAAAATCACTGGTCTGAGTTGTCAGACTTACCTTAGACACCATCCAATTTATTAGTTTCAATTTTGACCAACCTAGTAATTTTAGGTTCGACCATGAAGCCACGAATCAAGTCCATTTGGTCCTCATTAAAGGCATGGGCTTGACCAACTATAACTATTATAATTTATCTAAAGAGTTCTTGACGTAATTTAAATTAATATTTGGTTAGATTTGATCAATTACTCTAATTTAGTCCATTCTTTAACTAAACTTAGGTCTAACCTAATTAATGGACCTAATTCGACTAATCCGATAATTCATAATTTTATGATCCATGTCTTAGAATCTTTAATTCATAATTCTAGATCCTCATTAATCATGCTTAATTCTCAATTAAGTTTAAGGCTGAGGATTGGGGTTCGATATTTTGAAAACATCTTTTTCAAATTTTAAAAGATTATCTATTTTCTAGCATTATTTCACTAAATAGGTCGACTCATTTCAAAAATGGATCGACTTATTTCATAAACAAGCACTAGATGTAGGTTTGATTTCATAAAACCAACCAATGGACATTGAGCAAAGTTCTCAATTGGGCTAGCTCGGATTTCATCAAAGCTAGTCCGAACAGAAGTCGAGTTGGCTCAGTTTTTAAGATAGTCGGCTTCGGCAAAAAGCTAGAAGCCTAACATTCCCATCGAGCAAGCTCGGATCCTATCCGAGTAGGCCTGAATTAAGGCCGAACCAGCTCGGTTCCTAATTGAGCCGGCTGGAGCATCAATCCAAAAAGCGTATCATGACTAGCACGTTGATCGAGCTAGCTTAATTTTTGAGCGAGCTGGCTCGACCGGCGAATAAAACCTTCCTAAGATCCTGTTCATGTTTAATCTAAATTTATGTACTCTACATAAAAATCATGAAACTATTTAGATCTAATCTAAATACTAAATCATAATAAAATGTAGATTAAACATGTTCAAATATATCATAAAAATTATTAGATCTAATCTAAAGTTTTTATGATTAGTGTTATAGATCACAACGTACCAAGACAACGTTTTCACTATAAGGGATAAATCTTACAACAGGATAACCTACAGTCCGTGCGATTATCATTTTTATTTTTTAGATTAGATTATTATTTAAATCTAATCTAAAAATAATCTAAAACATGCATAAATCATATATCAAAGAACCTGCTGCTTTGATACCAATTGAAGGGAACGTGCAGGATTTCTAGCTTTGATTTTAAAATTTTTTTCCAAAGATTGTATAGTAAAATGATTATTAATCATATTAATAATAAAATCTACAAATCTAATCTAAAAATTCTACACTATATAGGATCTAATGTACATATATATGCATATCTGAAAAATAAAATATCAAGTGCAGTAAAACTATTTTACTACTTCTACGTGTTCAGAACATGTTATCTTTTTGTGGATAAATGATCTCCATAATTTGATCTTCTTGGTATAGATCTGATCATTGCAATGCAGCCACACATGCATCTGGCCTTTATAGGTGATCCACATAATGTTCTAATCTCGATCAGTTCCTTCCGAGTGCTAGCTCGCTGCAAGAACCTTTGATGGCTAATATCATATCGAACTTCTTCGATCTTCTTCACTAGCTCTTCGGATGCTCTAGTTTGTCGATGTAGATAAGAAATACAGAAGGTTCTCCTTTTAGCTGTGAACTCATGATCCTTATTGCTCATAATCTAGAACCCAAATCCTAGATGAATTTTAGGATATGTACTCACCCAAGAACCTTACACCTAGAATTCCTCATGTAGAGAAGAAACTCTCTCTTCTTTTTCTCACACGTTCTCTTTTCTAAGTTTTAATCTACATGCCCATAAAATCAGATATTTTATTGATGCGCATAAATAAGAGAGATGTGAGGGAGAGGTCTAGATTAAGTGGTTATCCATTCAAACTCAAATCTTATTTGAATTAAACTTATAACCAGATTAAACCTATCCATTTAGGATGTGAGAAGGGAGAGCGTGTGCCCTCTTATGCATGAAATTCTTCATGAAAATTCTTAATTCTCATGGAGGATAGATGGCGCAATATTTGGATGATGTGGTGCATGGAAAGACTAGTCAAACTAATCTCTTATTTGACATTCAATTGAATCAATCCAATCCAAATTGGTTAGGTCCAATTAGATCAGAATAAATTCATCTTATTTAGGCTTAATTGGGCTTAGTTAAATCTTAATCAAATCAAAAATTAATCAAGCCAAATCTCTGATCAAATCAGAGATCAAACCTCCTTGACGATTAGATCATCTCATAACCTAATCGGGTCAAATCCAAATGAATCCAATTTAATTGATTTTGATAAAAAATAATCACTCAATCAAATTAAGTTAATTAGCAATCAAATCACTAATTAATCTTTTATGGATCAGCCATTAGATCGAGTAGGAACCTTTAGTATGTATGATCCCATAGATTCGAACCTAAGTCGCTAGCACAGGAATCAATTTTCTATACTAATCGAAGTGACCATCTAGCAATGGTAACCGACGTCTGGATAGGCTGAATGGTATAGTTGCAATATTTAGAACCTATGTGAATATGGTTACTGCATAATTCATCCCTTTGATCTCTATGCATAAGATGACTTAAGGTTTAACTGTCAATCATAGAAGATACATCCAAATCGTATCTTAAAGCAATTAGTCCTGTGACCCCTCACAAGGACTATCCTGGCTAAGACTTTGCTAAATTAAAATACTATTAAGCACAGCTTCTAAGTTTAGGAGTGGTCAATCCCATCTTGACTCATGCATCGATTCCTCAAGTACTTGACTGTACTAAAAAATCTTTCATTACTGAATTAGAAATTTAAGTAGTCCGACACTAAAGCATAGTGAATTGCTCAAAAGTCACCATAGTGATCTCAGATCGAAGGGATACTTATGCTCATATTTCATCAGAGCAATTCTTGATAGTAGAAAAGCTCTAGAGTCGGTCACATTCAGTGCAGATGTATCCCTATATCTTGTTAGATATATGTGCCCTAGAAGCTAGAATTAGCTGACACTTGTAATACACTTCTAGGGGCAAAATTATAATTTTGACTATAATCAATAAAATGGATTATTTTCTATCACATATGTGTATTTAGTGTCTGTGATACATCCTTTGAGTTAATGGTAATGATAATTCATATTTTCAAGAGTTGAAAATTTAAGACATGAATAATCATTATTAACTTAGAAAATGCTTTCGACCATAGGATCATCATGATGATGGTGATTGATCCAGAAGGTTGGTGTACAATCATTTTTCTTTAGTAGATGAGTCTTGAGTCTATGGTGTGAAGACACCGGAGCGAGAGTATAGATACTCGTTAGAGAATGAGGGCACTAAGCGTGACCACCTTGAGTAGTCATTAGGAAGACTACCTTCTCATCAATGACTGACTCGATGCTGTAGTGGTGTGTCTGATTCTTTGACCTGAGGTGCATCAGTAGTTCACCTTGAGGGTGTTATAGTTTGACTACACCATAACTCCATCTTCTTATTGGATTTCGATTAGACTCCTCCTAAGAACCAACTTTGACTGATCTTAGGCGCCATCTAAGGATGAATCCAAGGGACTCTATTTTCATCAATTAGATTTAGATCTGATTTTACAAAGGATTGTGATTAGTTGGGAAGAAGAGGAGTTGGATCACGCATAGTCTATAAATAAGACCCTACGTCCAACTCAAAAAGTAATAGAATTCACAACACCCCAAGGCCGCCTCTCTCTTCCTCCTCCATACCAAGTTCATCTTCTCCCTCTCCTCTCCATGCCCAAAGAAGTTTGAGATCTCAATTAGTGCAATCTAGATGAGAGAAAGGCGACAGAAAGCTAGAAGGCTGCGCTGCTGCAAAGGACAACTGCTGATCTTCGAAAGCTATTTTGAAGATCCTCCAAATCAGATTCAGATCTAATTTTTGAAGATATGATAGAGAAGAAGAGGATCTTCAGATCCTATCCTAAGTGGATACCGGTAGAGGCCAGGCACTTGCGTGGCTAGATCCAGAACCTTCCGCTGCTTACAGGATCATCAATGGATAATAGGATTACCCTACATCAAGATAAATTAAATTAATTTAATTTATCTATATTTTATTTTAATTATTAAAATAATAAAATTAGATCTGAAATATCTCAGATCTAATTTAGATCAAAAAAAAAATTTTGAAATATATCTCTTGATCCGATCAGATCTGAACGAACCTGGTTCGAAAAATCAGGATTTTTCTTCAACTGGTATCAGAGCCAAGGTTCTAAAGTATTTAGATCTAATTTTAAATTTATTTTAATTAAAAAATAAGTAATTTTAGATGTCACATGAGATGTGATCAGATCTAAAATCAAAAAAATTAAAATTAAATGATTTGGATCTAAGATTAGAAAATATGCATGACTAGTTCTAAAATAGAATAGTTCTATAGAATAGTCTTGCATGTTTATAATTTAATTTGATTAAATCATATTTTAGATCTATTTATTTACTATTTTTTGATATTATAATTATTATAATAATATCTAAAAAATAGTAAATAAAAATTATTTAATTTTAAACATCATATGAGATATGATTGATGCATGTCTAGACTAGTTGTAGAATAGTTCTACATAGTTGTCTAGATTAGAGTTTATTTTGATAAGATCAATTTAAATCTAATTTTTTAGATTATTATGAGATAATTTAGATCTAAAAATATGCATGATTCGATACATGAGATGTATGCAAAATATGCCATGATTAGATCTAATTTGTATATGAGATATATGATATAGATCTAAAACTATTTTGTAGTATTACATGTTCCTGATTAAGGTATTCCTCTTGGCCGTTCCGGATCATAAGAATGAAAAAGGATTTAAAGGCCCTCTCCTTCCATCCGATGGGGTGTTCTTATGATGTGTAGGGGTGCTGTACGTTCGTCCTTAATCAGAAATCCAAAACTTACTTTCTGCAAAATCCTAGATCCTGAAACCCTAGGATTTATTGTGCATATTTTGTTTATGAACCCTACTTAATTAAGAATTAAGATTATGGAATATTAATTAGGTCTAAAATTGAGAATTTCAGATCTAAGACATATTCATAATACTGGGTTCGGGCTTGGGTAGCTCAATTAGGTCTAAGCGGTTGATCAAACCGAATCAAGAGTTGGTTAGATGGGATCAACAATGCTTAAATTGACCAGCCTAATAGGATTAAGTCTGGGTCAAGATCGAGTCACGATCAAGCAAGACCTAATTAGGCTCAGAGGTTAGAGTCTGGATTGTAGGCTAACCCAATTGGTTCTGGCTCAATAATTTGGTGTCTAAGGTAAGTTTGGCACATACGATCGACTGATTTTTAATTGGGAGCTACTCGACCTGAATGCATTCTTGTACGAGTTAATGGCATATTCCTTCCATTGGTCTCACTTACCTGGCCATATCTGTTGACTCAGTTCTGATTTGAGGTGGTCAATAATCCGAGCTAACCCATGCCACTAGGTTAGTCATAATTGTTATGACTATGACAAGTCTAGTTTAATGAGACCTAAATCAATTCTTTCCCTAAAAAAAGATTAAGTCTGAGGTCTTCCACCATTGTAGATGTGCGGGCCTTTTCGGGGTTGATTGTTCTTGGCTGGATACAGTGGCTCAGTTGCACCAGAAAGATGCAACCATGTCTATTAGGCATTGGATGCTATGGGCTGGAGGATGAGTTGGGCTCAATATTTTGGATACGGTGAGAGACTCAATTAGGAATCCAGTCTATGCAAATGGTGGGAATCTGACTTAACTAAGGAGTGGATCAATATTTTGGATACGGTGAGATTCATGAATTAGAGACCAAGTTTGGGTGCACCATGATTAGAGAATCATTGAACAAGAGTTGTTCACTCATTGGCTAACCCATCACCAATAACTGTTAGGTGAGGTGATGAGTCAGTTGGTGAGACCGCACCATCCACTAGAAATCATTAATCATGGAGATTTTTGCATCTCTACAGAGAAAGTGTAGGGATCCGAGAAAATAGTGGAAGCTAATTTATTTAAAAATAAAATTTTTAAATAAATTGGTCAAGTCATAATTATAGTATCTAACTAGAATCTTTGACTCTCTATAGAAAAATGTCTGCGTCCAACCCATTAGCACGTATCCTGGACACACATAGACTGATCGAACCCAATTATAAAGATTGGCTCAGAAACTATAAAATCATTTTGGATTTTGAGAAGTTAATCCATGTATTGGATCAGGATCCTTCCACCTTATCAGTCCGTCCATCCGCTGAATAGAGAGCATCTCTAAAAAAATGGATAGACGAAGATAATAAGGTCAGATATTACATGTTGGGCTTAATGTTTGATGAGCTCCAGCGTCAACATGAAGATATCGGGACAACCAATATGAAGATATCTGATCCAAAAAATTAGAATTTTTTTTCACATCTCACCTGCATACCATACCAGTATCTCCACACTCCTTGGTTAAAAGGACAACCAACCTATATGGTACATAATTATCTATACTCGTTAAATATTATCGTCCTTGGTAACAACGTATCATTGATCACGAACTATTTTAAGGACTAAATGATAAATTCTTCTTTGTCGATTCTAAATAGTCCTAAGAACTTCATCACATCAGATAGAAGTTCATTAGAAGATGAAAGATTTATGATAAAAAAAAACTAAAATAATTTTTATTCAATTAATAATTTATATATAATTATATAAATTAGCTCAATCGTTAATAGTCTAACGATTGGCTTTAGGACACTACTCCCAACAAGAGATGCCTTGGGCTACTTATGTAGAGACTGGAGATCAACCTATATAGGTGACTCCAGTGGTTGCATAACACAATTGAAGTTAAAGAGGAGGCTGAGAAAGGAGCAAACATTGTAGTGATCGGGAGTGTGGAGAAGACTATGGGCCCTCTATAGCATGTGGTTGAGGTGTCGCCTTCCTATCCTCTAGTTGTCTTCTCTTCCTACTCCTTCTGAGCAAGCTCTCCATCCTTCTGCTTTTGATTGGGCGAACAGGGAGGATGAAATGGTGATCTTCAAGTACTATCAATCCTGAAAAATAATCAAGAGATTTATACCTCCCTAGGTCTAAGAGTACCATACTGGCATGACTAATGAAGAGGTGCTTCTGAGTGTGTATCACAGTGCCCTAATTGTGATTCTTTTGCTTCTTGCTCAATGCTTGTCCTTGCATCTTAAGTTGACTAATTGGCCAAACATGCAGGTGGGTTTTGGCATCTGAGCATCGGAGGCTTGGCTAATGGTATCATATGATCGCATAAAGGTAGTTGAGGAAAATATATCCCAAGCCGAGCATCAAAAAAGGATCGTCGAGCACGATCAAGCTCTGACGAAGCACCATTAAGGAAGCTCAAAAGAATCTCCAAAGACAACTCAACAACTCTCTTATTAGAAATGAAAATGTGAAGAGATCCTTGGAGGCTTCTCAGTAGGAGATTGAAGAGCTAAAGAAGAGGAGTCCTCAGTGGCTTAAGGCTCCTCATCCCGCTTCCTATGGATGAGGGATTCAGGTTGGCACGCATGAGGAAGGTGATCACCTTCGACAAGCTACTCGCAGAGAAATCAACCTTCAACATAAGGTCTTGAAGCTCAAGGAAGAGCATCGGGCGGTGAGGGGCAAAGCTTCCTCTACCTGGATTGATAAAGCTTGCAACCTTCATCAAGGTCGCCGAGATGAAAATGGAGTTGATCATGATCGAGAGGAAGATTGACCAACTAGAGGTTGAGGCGACTGGCCTTCGAGGAAGCTCTCAGGGTTAGTTCGACCAAGTAGGCTTTGTGAATGAAGCTCATCACCAAACCAGCACAGACCTCGCCATTGTTGAGTGGAGGCCTCCGAGGTCTAGGACCAAGGTTACACCGACTCCCAGGGCAACCACCATGAGTAGGTCTCTCAATCCAGAGGGAATGAAGAGGTTGCATGATCACTTTAGCCTAGGTTATGATTGTTGATGGTTGATCCTTTGTGGCCATCTCTAGGTATTGGAGGATGTACTGGACTTCCTCATCCCTTAACTGGCTTACTTTGAAGAAACAACGAAAGCTTAGGAGAAGAGGAAGAAGATGATTTAGGACATGATCACCTATCTTGTACCTTGATCTGATGTACTCTTTACTAAAATCAAAGAAAAACTTTCTTTTATTCTTTACATTTCTTCTCTATGCATGGGCTTTTGTCTTCGTTCTTTTGTAGCATAGGACAAACAACTTTTTAGTGCCCATCCTGTGTCGATTTGGAACTTACACCAAGATATTGTCCCTGGTCACATAGGACATTGTGCCTCGCACTAACTTTAGCTACCTGCTTTGCCTCCTATGAGTTTGGGGCTGGTGTTATTTGAAAATCTTACAGAACATTTATTGCTTCGATCAATACATCCTCTCTTCTAGAAGATTGAAGATTGTTTAATGCTACAGTCCTTGAATTTTTATCGAAAGGAGTGCCTGGGGCACGTTTCTCTAGAAGGTGCAGCCTTTTAGAGCCATTGGGGTTACACCACCAGATACTCGATCTAAGAGACGAAGGGGCATTTTCCCCTTGGGTCTTCTATAAATAGGAAGAAGAAACTCTGACTTGTGGCCAAGCCCACTTCCATTTCAGTGAGATTCTTGGAGAGGATATTGCCAGTGCGGTCTCCTACCTTTGGGGCAATCGTTGCTAGTATTTGCTATACCATAGAGGGATTTTTCCTACCTTTCGATTGGCTATAGGGACTCCAGAACTGGGCGGGAGAGGCATCAACAAGCATCATCACTTTGGCCATAAAATCATAGCTAGGGCTGGTTGCTGAAGTTCCAATCATTCCAGCATGGGGCTACTAAAGTTCCAATCATTCCAACCAGGGCCGACAGCTAATTTTCACTGTTATTAAAATTTCATTGCCCTGGTGTGGATTTGGTCGATGATGCAGCAGCTTGTGTTAGCTGCTGGTTCTGACGAGGAGTGAGCAAAGGGTTAAGGAGCCTTCTCAGCATCAAGTCCTCCTGGAAGGCCATATCTTTCAGTAGGTCCTCCACCTCCTTTGGAGATAACTTCCTGGGGCTTTCTTGAGAGGAACACGTGGGAGATGGATGGGTTCCATGGGACGTCGGCTCGATGGAGCCATTCCATCTCTAACATTCATTGGCTCAGGTAGGCGAGGAAGTCCCTCCAAGGTCAAGTGTGAAGGGTTTTGCGCCCCCAGTGTTCTTATACTTAAAATCCACATATTCTATAATTAAGTCAAAGTCCTATGCTTTTGAATCATGAATAAATAAAGAAAGACTTTTATTTAATCTTCCTTGTATTGTTGTCAATGTGGATGCTTTGAGTGAACGTGTTGAGATCCGAGGCTTTGCCTCTCCCCGAATCTCTATCTTGTTGCTTCAATAGGTTTCTTCTGAGGCTTTGGCCCCTCAGGGTCAATGAGAGGTTGTAAAGGCATCGGCTTGCCTAACTTTAAGTTCATGGACTTGAGGAGGGGGCCTTCCCAAAGCTCAATTGTTTGAAGCTTGATAATTAAGGCTTCGCCCTTCTTCAAGTTTGCGGAATCAAAGAAAAGTAACTTTGATGGTTCGATCATCTAAGGCTTGGTTGTTCTTCACTGGGATTTCTTCCTGCTTTAGATCTTGATACCTGCCTATTTTAGAATCGAAGCACGTCATGGCCTCCAAAACTTGAAGATAGCGTATAGTGGTTTGGGTTGGGGCACGTAGCTCACCTAGAGCTTTCTTGGAGTTTTCAGCTAGCATTGGCCTATTCTAGTCCCAAAACTCGAAGTTTTTCGCTGTTGGAGGCATATAGGACAGCCAAGACTTTTGGATATAATAACCCGGCACAGGATGCGTAGCTCAATGTTAATCCAAAAATTAATTTTGATGAGTACAAAATTTTTGGATATAATATTAATAAATATGTATTTTTAGAAAAAATAATTTATTTTTATAGAAAGTATGATGAGCTTGAATGTTTAAAAAAGTATGGAAAAGTTTAAAAGAATAAATTCTAAAGTTGAAAAAAAATTTAAAATACTTTGAAAAAAAATAAAAATAATATATTATATATATTTATATATATATTATATAATTTTTTAATAAAAATATATAAATAATTGATGAATGAGAGAATTTAAACTTTAAATCTTTAGATATTATTTTAATTAATAAAATTATATTTATTTTTAAATTAATTAATAATATATTTATCCCGTCTAGACTATTATACATAATTATACGACCGCCCAAGCCTCCCATCCGATTGAAACTCGTAAACTCTTCGATATAAATACCTAGCACGAAACTGGATCCATCGTCTAATCTTCCCTATTCTGCCGCTCCAAGCCTCCCACCCGATTGAAACTGCTGAGAACGGGAAAAATCGAAAGGTAAGACCTTTCACCAACTAGATCGATATATTTTTTTTCCTTTTCCTTTTTTTTTTTCTTTTCATTTCATTTTCTGTTTTTGAGATCCATGAGAGGGATCGGAGGGGTTTGTTCCGGTTGGGGTTTTGTCTCAAGGTTTTGTGCGAGTTGTGGTGAGTGAGTTGGTCCTTGAGGTTTTGAGAAATTAATCTTGGTAGAAGCATGATATTTGTAGGGTTTGGGGATTTTCTATCGAAAGGATTCTTTCTTTGGCTACAAAATTTTCAATTGATGGTTCTCCTATATCGAAAAAAAGAAAAATCCCCGGCTCTGAACTCCCTTTCATTACAAAAAATCATATAGCAAATAAATCCTAAACAATTTCATGGGGAAGATAGATTGGTGTCTAATCCACATTTAAATCTTTTTATAACTTACCACCTATTTGAAATCTTAACAGTTATGTATGTTTAAATACCTAGGTTGCCACCTCGACTCTTTAGCCGCTGATTTTGACAACACTTCCACATACTTCATGTTGATTAGTTTTCATTGCCACCAGTTATTCTGTTATTGATGTTCTACCATTTTATTGTGTTATTGCTGTTCTACTATTTTATTGGGTTATTTTGCTAATTTTGTTAGTTAGCTCACTTATTTGAACTTGCTCTGGAAGGCATCAGGAAACATTCAAGATTACTTATTTGAACTTGCTCTGGAAGTCTAGAATTAATACTTACGTTTGTGGGTTCTTTCTCCATCTGCAGTTAAATCAACTGATAATGTCAGATATAGAGGAGTACCGCTGCTTTATTGGGGGCCTGTCATGGTCCACTACAGATGGAAATCTGAAGGATGCATTTGAAAAATTTGGCCACCTCACCGAGGCAAAGGTACAATCTAGGATCATCTGCAAATTTCTCTATATAAAAGTCATGCGATAATATATTTGCTTTTTCATTTTACTATTGTTTTTTCTTCTATTGCTCTCTTAAGCTCCACACTTTCCAGTCTCAGTATATGTGTAAGCATTCAAGAAACACCTATAGCAATTGCAATTTGGTGACTTCTTGCTCGGTTTTCTCTATTTTCTGCTTATTTTTAAACGAAGGGAGGAGGATATGCCTTAATAAGTTCGATTTTCATTGACTGGGCTCCTACCTGTTTATCAGAATTGGCGGATTGTTACTCACTTTTATTTTTCTGTGTTGAAACATGTTCTGGTTCCATGTCTTGTCACTGTCTTTCAATGTTATCAAGAAAACAATTAATTATTGTTCTATGTAAGTGTAGCTAGAAACCATGCTATTGTTGGCAGACAACAGTATGGATGGTTTTTAGGGCTAGCAAGTTATCATTGTTTTGATAATTACCAAGTGTCATTTGCTTTGTGCAATCTAAGTAGCTATGTAATAGGCATTAAAATCTTGATGAACTCATAAACCATGTCATCTTTTTTTGTTGTTTGAAAATACTCTAAACCAGGACTCAGAGATGGTGTCTCTGTGTGTGTATGTGAACATACGTGTACATACATCTATTTGTGTTTATGTATGTATGTGTATTTAGGTATGTAATGAATTTGGAACAGCCCAACACTCAATTGGACCGACTGACAAGATGGATTATATAGCTGACTTACAGAATAGTTGCTTTTTTGATCATGATGAGTTTTTTCTTCTTCGTTTAATGTAAATGGTATCGTAACAATATTAAAATCTTGACAAACTCACAAAATCTTTTGCTGTTTCCAAAGATCACTCATTGAGTTATCTTTTACTGTTCCTAAATATCTCTGAAAGTAGGGAATAGAGTTATTTGAAGGTAACTCGTATATATTGAGGATTTGGAAATGCCTGATACTCAATGGGAGTGTTTGGCAAAGATGGATTATCAAGATGACCCACCCTGAATAATTGTTATTATGATCATAATCAAATTTATAGCTTTTTTTCAATATGAATAGTACCATAGCAGAAAGTAAAACAATGGTGAACTTACTAAGCCAGGTTATTTTAGTGCTAGTATATACTCTAAAGTAGGAATCCAAATGGTTTGCATATAATCTTTATATATTCTTTAAATTTTGGAAATTCCTGATACTCATCAGGGATGACTTTTGAATGGATCATAACACTGACCAGCTCTGAAGAGTTTTAATTGGTCAATATTTATGGTTGTTCTGATTTCTAACTGAGAATGCTGGTTTACTTTTCATCTCCAACTGAAGTATATCACCTTTTGGCTTCTGATTTTCACATATTCTGTTACTTGAAGACGTGCATTTCAACACGGTGGTGATCTGCTGGTTTGTAGGTAGTTGTTGACAAGTTTTCTGGTCGATCTCGTGGATTCGGTTTTGTTACTTTTGATGAGAAACAGGCCATGGAAGATGCCATTGAAGCGATGAATGGAATCGATTTGGATGGACGATCAATCACTGTAGATAGGGCTCAGCCACAAGGATCTTCTAGGGATCGGAATGGCGACCGTGATTATGATCGTTACCGTGGTCATGGTCGTGATCGTGGCCGAGACTTTGGTGGAGGACATGGTTCAAACGGTGGAGAGTGCTTCAAATGTGGCAAGCCTGGGCATTTTGCAAGGGAGTGCCCATCTGGTGATGGTGCAAGAGGAGATAGGCATGGTGTCAGGGATGATAGGTATGGCAGCGGTGGCAGCGGTAACAGTCGTTATGGACCTGACCGTAATGGGGACCGATATTCTGGTCGCAATAGGGATGTGGGAGGCCGTAGTGGGCCAGGAAGTGATCGATATAATCGTGACCGGTCTGGTCCATATGAACGTCCCAGTGGAGGGGGCTACAGATCTTAAGGAAGTGGTGCTTTTTTGCTGGGTATGCAATAATTACGCTATAATATCTCATTTTTTATGTTGATTTTGACACAAGTATGTGTTTCTTCTTACACATTATTATGCAGCATTGAGCTAGTGCAGTATTGCTCCAAAAGATTTAAGGTGGCACCGGACCTTGTTACTGGCTTTGCTGGATATGTTCACCCTTTCGTGTTTCTACTTTGGATCTGCTAGGCTTGTGGTTATTTTATCATGTTGGGGCTTGGATAGATACAATTGGTTCTGATATGATTGATGTCTCAGTTCCCTGTCATGTTATTTTGATCCGGTGCCTCATGCTTGCCTGACATGCTAGTGGCATTGGTCTTTTAAACTTTGAATGCCATTGTTGCTCTTGGATTTTCAATGATTTTGTGGCTTTTCTTCCTTTGGTTTTGGCTTTCTTGGTATGTTGCTGATCAGGATGCAGAGGATTCAACGGGATGCTTTCATTGAGTAGGATCTTTGGTTATAACTACAATTAATTTGGAGTGTCTCTATGTTGAGGCTTGAAAAAAACTGATTATTCACAATTGAGAACTGCCTGAAATAATAGAGTATCAGCAGTGGTCTCTTGTGCTGTTTTGATCCTCCCCACAGGATGGTCTGACCCTACTTGGTGGGAAGAAACCTGGTAAAGTTAGACTTACCTACCCTTGAAATTTTTGATTACTTTTTAATGTGATGATGATTTTGTTAACCTTTTGGCAGGCTATGGTTTGGCCTTTGTGAACATTTTGGATTGATGCTTGGGTTATTTAATGCTATTCTTGCGTTATTTGGACATGGTTTTTTTCACGTTACTACTTAAGCTTTTCTGCGGCAGCAGTGATCCCCTGCAACATAGACATGGATTGATCTGGTCTGAAACTTTTCCCTTTTTGATCAAAGGAGATCCCTTCTTGCATATGATGCTGCAACTGTTGTCAAGATCTTTGACAGACTCAGCAGTCATCGTAGGTGTGTTACTGTTCTTTGCTAATGATTTTGGATCAGACAAGATTTTACAATGAGTAATCCTACTCAATGATCTGGTCATGATTCCTGGGTTTCTCAACAGAGGTTCAGTGACCAAGTCATCCTGTTTGGTCAACCATGGTTCTTGCAGTTTCATGGTTTCTTTTTGTATCTATTTGCTATCTCTAGAACTTCAAGCCAACAATTTCACTTCATGAAGGTTGTCGGGGTCGTTCCTTGGGTCATTCTGGAATTTGTCATTTTGTTCTGTGAAATAACATATTTGCTAGATATTGGGATTTGCAAACACTAGATGCTCTATGACAGTCCATGAGAATCTGTAACACAAGAATTTATGTTAATCTGGATCCTAATTGAAGAGGCCATTTTGCATGTCCCTTAGTGTTCAGTTATGCTAGCTATGAGAATCCAATGATTGCTTGTATGCTCAACATTTTTGGTAGACTAAAGTACGGATGGACAACTGTATCCTTGTGAGGTATTCTGTTAAACTGTGTAATTGAGATTCCGCCACATCCGCATGCTTTTTTATGTTTCAATCAGCAATGTAGTTGCTGTTGGTTGTCTGGGTTGATTCATCATTTGAGATGTCATTCTGTGCTTTTATTTCATAGCTGATATGCGGTCCATCTTTCTTGTTGGTTTGTATGGTTGTGTTTTTTTTTTTAATCACTTTTAGCTGCCATATGTTATGCATTCTTTTTTATCTCGGGATGAAATGTTCTTCTTGTTGGGTTTTCTTTCTTTCTTTCTTTCTTTCTTTTCTTTTTTTTTTTATTTTTTTTTTTGCTGCTGGGGTGGGTTAAGTTAGCTCTTCTGCATGCTGGACATGATAAATCTATGCATGACTGCTGCTTGTTCTATTTTTGGTGTCATTAAATAGTATCACATGGTATGTACCTTCATTTCACCCAGTAGAGCAAAAAAATGCCCATCTTTTTTGATAATTTGGGGCCTGGTCGATGTTGGCATTTGGATAAGAATGTATCGTGTTGTGTTGAGGACCTTTTTTGATGCTGTAATTACTTTTCTAGATAAGAACCCATCATGGTTGCATAATGCTGAGTGTGGTAAATCTTTAGTTCTATTTTCTGAGATAACCATTACCTTGTTAGGATGGAATTGCAATTGCAATTGCAATTGGTCGCGTTATTGAGTTTTGGTGTACTGTGGGTGTATTGCTGCTTCAAACAAACCATGCGAGATGAGGCGGTGTGATTAGATCATGTGGATTTGATGTTAATAGTCATATCCTCCGTTGTCTGGTATGAGAATATAATTTTTATTTGTTGATAATTATACTGGTTTAAACATGTGGGGATGTGGATAAGTAATATTCATATACCATCTGAAAACCTATCCTGGTGTGGGAATAATCTGGGTGAGAAACTTTCATCTTTCTCATAATGGTCAAATTTCAGATTCAGATTTAAAATTTTTAGCTATTCTCATAATGCTTCTAAACCTTCTTCAGCTTACTCGAGGCTCACAAAATCCTCCGATTTCTGAACTCCCAACTGCTATCTTGTATGCTCTTCCCTCTCCTTCTGACTCTTTTGACTCCTGTGTTTGGCATTGAGATGGGACGAGCGTTTGTGATCCATGGACCATGGTCCAGTTGACATAATTGGTGGCAATTAGATTAAGGTCCCAAGCAAGAAAAGAAAACAAAGAAGTTAGACCCATGAGGCCAGGTTGTGTATTCATTTAGTTGTCTGAATTCTTGGGTTAAGTCAGAATGAAGGCTATCAGATTGGCGATTGATTGTAGGGGTATGTTTGGTTGGAGAGCATTTTAATTTCAGAGAGTTGGAAATATTTTAATTCTCTAAAATTTAATCTTTATTTTTTTTAATATTTAAATTTTATTTTGATTTTAATTTTGATCGTGAATTAAATATGTTAGATGATGTTTCAAATTTTTATTTCGATTTGCTCTAAATTTTATGGACCAAGTCAAAATCCTTATGGTTTATTTATTGGTGAAAACCCAAGCTTTTTTCTCCGCATTTGTATTAAACTAAAATTATTTTAGAGTGCAAAAAGGCGCTCATTTATTCAGTAATAAGCGTAGGTGCTCGTCTGAATCAGGCGAAAGATTTAGCGGATCTCTTTCTCAGTTTTGTAACAGAAGCAGTGGTTGCTGGGGTCCGGGTTCGTTGTATCTGGATCCTGCCCCTTTTTTTTTCCCTCTTTGTTTCATGCGCATCCTTTTCCAAAAGCTGAGCCCGTACAGCATTAGCATCGGATTCGCGGAGCGGCTTTGGCAAATAATTCAGCTAAATGCGAATATTAGGAAGAAAAAGATATAAAAAGAATTACCGAAAGTTTTAATTTTTAATTGAATTAGACTTGATTCTATCTTTCTCAACAAATAAAAATTTCAAACTATAGTGTATCAACCATAAAATAGTTTAAATAATTGGTATAGTCAGTTCTTGTGTTAAACAAAACTTACTTAAGAGGGCTCTAAATTTTCTATACTCATGACACAGTTGAGAAAGATAGCCGAACACTCTTACATCAAGAACCATGTGTAATTCATAAATTAGACGTACGGTTATATTTTAGATTTATTTCTTACTAAAATAAATCAATTACACCTTCATTTGCAATAAAAAAATGTAATTTAATAATTACAAAATCATGTTGTCACGATGCTACCAATAATATAACAAATCAGTTCCTATCCTCTTGGAGGAGGTTCCATGTTCAAATTTCATAAACAAAGTATCTCGTAAATTTGTGATTTAGATGATTGTCTCATTTCTTTATCATATAATTGGTAATATTAAGAAAATCCTTGATAAAAATTATGAATAATTTTCTTAGAATAGATTACATACATAATTATTTTAGAACTAATTTAATTTTCTCATATATAAATATCAGTAACGATTTTTATTTGGTCCGCGCCCATAAGCACGACCACTACAATCAGTCTGATGCAAATATATAATAATATAGCACAGATAGGTTTTTGGAAAGATGAACATGCAAAAATATTTTGTTACTTCAGGATGCACTAGAATTTATTGGAAAGTCTTGGATAAAAATGCTGTTTGGAATTCTTTTACATTTTTTATTATTAAAAATAAAAAATATAAATAATATTGCTATTTTTAATTTTTAAATATAAATAAATTTAGTATATTTAATTATTTTTAAAGTAAACATATCCATGGTGATGGAATATGATAATTATTATGGTAAAAATAGTAAAAATGATGATAATAATGATGGTGGTATACATAAAGCATTAATGGTGACGATAATGATATTATGAAGATGAGTCGATGATGATGGTGATAAAAGAGACGGTAGGAATAATCGAAATGCTAATAAAGTGGTAAAGATGATAATGATGATAGGGATTATAGAAGCGAATGGCAACAATGATGGCAGTAAAAATGGTGGTGGTTGAGATTATGGTAGTGATATTGATAGTGATGATAAAAAATATGAGTTTTTTATTTTTAAAAATATTAGATATGAGAAATTCATATATTTATTTAAAAAATAAAAATAAAAAAAATTAAAATGAGTATCAAATATATTTTTTTTATCTTATTTTTTATAATTTTGATATTAAAATAAAAAAAATAAAAATGAGAACGATGATAAATAGGCCCTATATGGTTACACTTTCTAGCTTTTGAGTCTAGACAAGTATCTTGTTACGGACAAATTCACGGGGACTTATAGGTGTTTTACCAAACAAAGATTTTTGCAGTAAGTTCGAAAGACAACCGTCCAAGCAGTTGGATTAAAATTTATCTCAATGAAGATATTCCAGCATGATCGCATGGCAAAGGTCTGTAGGGAAATTTAGGTTCCCAACTCAGCTCAAGCATGAAAAACGTATGGCCTTGTATGATATTTACCAATTTCTTGCATCACTTTTGTAGAAAGCATTCCAGTTTCTTTAAACACTTGCCAGCAGTAATTTATGCACGTAAAGTTAATTCTAATTTGATCATCTTTGCACAAATCAATCCAAACTTATGGTTCTATAGTGAAGGTGAAATTTGAATTCAATCATTAGATTTTTTTTTGAAGAAAAAACTTTTTATACGATTATCAAGAGAATCTACCAGCCCTTGGCCCCAATTATATCAGAACAGCAAATGTCGATTCTAGGCCTCACGGATGGGAACATAAAATCTTACTTTGAAAAGAAACTTCAATATTTACCAAAAAAAAAAAAAAAAAAAAGGAAACGTTAATAAATATTTTTGATACAAAATTAATGTGACATGGCCTATAGTACGAATAAAGTCAAGGTTTCAAATAGCATGGCACAGACAATCGGTTGTGGTGAACGAAAAGAATTCACTGCACATTCTCCTAAAAAAGAAAAAAAAAAAAGTTAATATTAAAATAATTATAAAATTATAAAAAAATATATAGGTGTACCTATTATTTATACTATTATATAAATAAATAAAAAAAATTCTGTTGAAGCAGAAGAAAGAACTTATTGATGGACTACCAGGAGAGAGATTTAAGTTCATGTATTTCTCCCAAAAAACGATATAGGCACAACTACAAAATACTTGTTTGGGCTGCAAAATTCGCGCTGGCATCAGAGCCCAAGAATTGGAAGGGATTACCTTGTTGCTAGACACGCGGTTCTCACTCCTGCGCAAAGATTCTCCAACCTAGAGAGAGAAAAAGAAAAATTGGGGTTACGCAATTTTGGACTTCTTTTTTATTTACTGAATATCTTATATACATGCCACCATGTGCACCGTAGAAATTGTTAATTAAAAGCAAAGTATATAAACCAGCCTATATATTTATATTTGAATACTTTTTAGATAAGAATTTTTCTAGAATTATGATCATATTTATGGTTATAACACTCACCTAGCACTTATGATTCAACTAGCGAGCCGATATTAGCCGGTTGAAAACCCTAATTTAATTTCTTTAGTCATATTAAATTTGTGGACTTCTATAAATAAAGTAACCAATGCATTTTATCTTGGATAGATGTCAATCAGTTATTCACTTAATAATTTCATGGATCAGTCATCTTTATAATCATTTGTTGTTCTTGAACTTTTTGAAGAGGTGATATTGCTTTATTGCTCATCTTTTACACTAAACAAACAATAAATATTTGTAATGCTAATAGTGAACAATCTACTAGAGAATCTATTATTAGAGATGGAAATATCTGAGTTCTATCTCTACTCAATCAAGCTTGACTTTGTTTAGTTGGGATGGTCGAGACTAGAGCATACTTGACCCCTGACCTACACTGACCTACACTGGTTTCATTTTTGGGTTGGGTCAAAGTCAAGTATAACCCGAACCCAACTTCAGATCTTTGGGTTTGGATCAGGACTGGGTCTAGTTGGATTTGCAGTTTGAGTTCAACATCTAGTTATTCTTTTATATCCCAAATTATAAAATTACTAAAAATTTAAACTAGGAAAAGACAACTCAAACTTGAATTTTCATTCAAAAAACTTTTATTTTTATCAAATAATTATTCATTTTTAAATTTATAAACTATTGGAGGTAAACCCCGTTCCCACTAAAGTCCGGCCTGGGGCCTAGCCTAATGCAATCGATGATTACGGAAGAGCTTCAACCAAAAATTCTCTTCCCAGCAACCGAACTCTATAGAAATCGAACTCCTCTAGCGGCCGAACCCAACTGAACTCTAAGGGAGCCGAACTCCCTTCGGATCCTCCTTTGGTCGGACTTCTACGATAGTCGAACTCCCTCTGGATCCTTCTTTGGTCGGGCTTCTGCGGTAGCCGAACTCCTTCCAAAATTTTTCTTCAGCCAGATTCCTCCATGAG
The DNA here is from genome assembly GCA_006176705.1 of Cocos nucifera. Classification (NCBI taxonomy): domain Eukaryota; kingdom Viridiplantae; phylum Streptophyta; class Magnoliopsida; order Arecales; family Arecaceae; genus Cocos; species Cocos nucifera. Next base: position 2,714,091 of record QRFJ01000061.1, read on the forward strand.
CCGAACTCCTTCCGGATCGCTCATACCATTCGAACTCCTCTAGGAGCCAAACTTCTTTCAGATCGCTCCTACAGTCGAATTCCTTCAGGAGTCGAACTCCTTCCGGATCGCTCCTGCAGTCGAACTCCTCCAAGAGCTAGACTCCTTCCAGAATTCTCCTTCAGCTAGATTCCTCCAGGAGCCGAACTTCTTTCGGATCGCTCCTGTAGTTCGGATTCTTTCGGGAGCCGAACTTCTTTCGGATCGTTCCTGCAGTTTGGACTCCTTCAGGAGCCGAACTTCTTCCGGTCGCTCCTACAGTCGGATTCCTCTAGGAGCCAAACTTCTTCCGGATCGCTCCTACAGTCGGACTCCTTCGAGAGCCGATCTCCTTTCGGATTGCTCCTGCAGTCAGATTCCTACAGGAGTCGATCTCATTTCAGATTACTCTTACAGTCAGACTCCTTCAGCTCAATCGAATCTCAAATGCATGCTTTCACCAGACGACATAGTTGCCACTACCAATCTGACGATACCGCTCTCTCTGTAACAAGCTCCATGCGGTCTACGATCGGACGACATGGCCGCCACTACCAGTCTGATGACATCTCTCTCTCTGTACTAAATTTCATGCAGTCTCGAGCGATCTGCTATCAGATGGTATGGTTGTCACCATCAATCAAGCTCCATTTATAAAAAGGATCCTCCAGATATATTTCCTCCAGGCTCTCTTCTTCTCCTCAAAATTCTACTAAACTCTCTCTTGAGTACTCCATTTCTGTTGGCTAGAAGAGCTGACTTGATCATCGGAGGATCCTATCAGAGCCACTACCACCGACTTCGGATAGAATTTTATTTTATAGATCACCGATGGCGATCTCATCCTCCTCCACTTCAGCTCGATCCAGCATCAATCAAATTCTGCACCAACAGAATTGGTGCTAGAGGAAGGGTCTTCTATTCTTGAGGTTTTCTTATTCTTAAAGGAGTGCTTAGCAACGATCTCTCTCCTCCCTCTCTAGAGATCTTTCTTCTTCCTCTCTAGAGTTCTTCTCCGAGAAAAATGCCTCCAAGGAGAGCTTCGATCCAGCGATCGATGGCCTCCACAGCCAAATTTCATCCAGATCTATCTACTCTTGCTTCAGCCTCGGTAACTCAAGCTACATCTGTAGCCGCGGTAAATGTGAAGCAGTTCAACCTGCTGGTCCAATAAATTCGTAGCCTCACAGAGGTAATATAGGCCATGCATCGACAGACCCCAGCACTAGTTTGATCGGTGCAGAATTCTTCGGAGCCCCATGGTCCGGTCTAGGAACGACCGACTTGAGCTATCCGACCTCTGATCCTCGAAAAGGAAAAGTAGAGGATGGAAGGCTCCTGCTCGGACCATGACTCGATCCAGGGGGAAGCTTCGCATCCATTCCATCAGAAAATCCTGGAGATCAACGACCGTGATGATCTCTTGGATCAGAGGCTTTTAAAAATGAGCCGACGAATCGAAGAGCTCCGTCACACTCCCTCCTCGCATGGAAATGACATTTGTACTAACCCTCCTTTTTCGTAGAGAATTATGCAGGAATTGATCTCACCAAACTTCAAGCTTTCGTAATTTGAGAGTTACGATGGGAGGGATCACCGATCCGATCGACCACCTGGAGGTTTTTCAGATAATGATGTTGCTTTACGGTGTGCCAGATGCTATTTTATATCAAACTTTTTCGTCCACTCTCAAGGGAGCCATAAGAAACTGGTACTCGATGCTTAAGCCAAGTACCATCTTATCATTTAATCAAATGAGCCATTAGTTCGCAGCTCACTTCGTCAGTAGCCGACGTCTGCGCTGAGATTCAAATTTTCTGATGATCGTCAAGCAGAAGGAGGGAAAATCCATCCAAGCTTATCACCTGATTTAATGCGGCCGTAGTAGAGGTCCAGAACCTAAACTAATCAGTCACCATGGCCGCTCTCAAGGGCAGCCTCCAGAAGAATGATTTTACTATTCTTCTTGAAAAAGAAGTACCCCAGATACTTTGCTGACATGCTAGCTCGGGCTGAAGGTTATGCCCGGACTGAAGAGGCCTTCAAGGCAAAGAACAATGAAGCCTTTGGGGAGCGGCGAATCGACGGACCGGGTAGGCCCGTCGAAGAAGAAAAGTCGAGTGAAACTCGATCGCATTCTCGGACTCCTAGGAGCAAGTGAGCCCGAACTCTCCTCCGGGCTCGGAGGTAGGGAAGCCTCGATGAAAGGATATGCCGAGGTTCTCTCCAATGAAGATTTCACAACTATGCTCTCCTTAATGCTACGAAAACCCAAGTACTGATGGAAATTAGGGAGCAACTGTCAAGACCAGAGAGGATGCATTTCCATTCCAGTAAGCGTAATCCCAATAAGTTTTATCTTTATCATCGTGACCACGGTCACGACACTGAGGAGTGCATCCAACTCTAGGATGAGATCGAGGAGCTCATCAGGTGAGGCAGACTTGGCTGGTTCCTACGGAGATGACCTGAAGGGTGGGAAGATCGACCGAGGGCGTTGCCGCAGCCTGAACCACCAAGGGGGGAGGACCAATAAGAATATCGACCGCCTCTCGACATCATTAATATTATCTCGGAGGGACTTCAGCAAGGAGAGGCTAGTGGATTCGAAGGATCGATGAAGAGATGGAGGATTAAGAAACCCATGACCTTTACCGAGGTGGATGCCTAGGGGGTCCTTCTGCACAATGACGCGGTTGTAATCTCTTTAAACATTGCCGACTATGATGTATGCCGCATTTTGGTAGATAATAGAAGCTCGACCGACGTATTATTTTATAATGCTTTCTCGAAAATGTTCTTATCCGATGACTGCTTGGGACCTATGAACTCTCCGTTGATAGGCTTCACTGGCGATGCCATACTAGTTAAGGACAAAATAACTTTGGTTGCGACTGTAGGACAACACCCAAAATTGGCTAAGGCGTAGATCGATTTTTTAGTCATAAGGACTCCATCCGCCTATAATAATATTCTCAGCCGACCTGGTCTAAATGCACTTTGGACGGTGGTATCAACCTATTATTTGAAGATGAAGTTTCTGACAAGCCACGAAATCGAAGAGGTCAGGGGAGATCAGGCTCTGGCGAGGCACTGCTACTCAATCGCCCTGCATAAGGAAGGACGGTCCGATCCTTATTTTATTGATGGGCTGGATGTCCGTGATGACCTCACGGAGGAGCAGGGCGAGCCTACGGAGGACCTCATCTCTGTACCCTTAAACGATGGAAACATGGAACATGCGGTGCAGATCGACTCCAACTTGGGAGACGAGGTTCGAGAGCAACTCGTTACCTTCCTTAGGAGAAATGCGGACGTCTTCGCTTGGATCCCAACGAATATGCTGGAAATTGATGTTGAGGTCATGGAATATCGGCTGGCCATTGATCCGAAGCATCGACTGATAAAAGAGAAGATGCACTACCACACCTCAAAGAGACAGAAAGCAATTATCGAAGAAGTAGATAAGCTCCTCAAAGCTGGATTCATTCGAAAGATTAATTATCCGACCTAGGTCTCAAACATAGTCCTCGTCAAAAAGGTGAACAACAAGTGGAGGATGTGCATAGACTTCAAAAGGCTGAGCAAGGTCTGCCCAAAAGACAGCTATCCTCTATCTAGGATTGATCAACTGGTGGATGCGACCTCGGGCTATGAGCTCCTCACCTTCATGGATGCCTTCTTCGATTATAACTAGATACGGATGGCGCCTGAGGACGAGGAGAAAACCGCTTTCGTTACTGACTATGATCTTTATTATTACAGGGTCATGTCCTTTGGACTTAAAAATGTAGGGACAGCATACCAACATCTAATCAACAAGATCTTCAAGGAGCAGATCGACCGTAATAAGAAGGTGTACATGGATGACATGCTCGTCAAAAGTCGAGCTTCTATAGACCACCTCATCGATCTTGAAGAGATCTTCGATGCACTCAGAAAGCATAAGATGAAACTGAACCCGACCAAGTGCGCCTTTGGTATGACCTCCGAGAAGTTTCTGAGGTTCATGGTGTGATCTTGAATTTTCATTCAAAAAACTTTTATTTTTATCAAATAATTATTCATTTCTAAATTTACAAACTATTGGAGGTAAACTCCGCTCCCACCGAAGTCCGGCCTGGGGCCTAGCCTAATGCAACTAGTGATCACGGAAGAGTTTCAATCGAAAATTCTCTTCGCAGCAACCAAACTCTACAGGAGCCGAACTCCTCTAGCGGCCGAACCCAACTAAACTCTGAGGAAGCCAACTTCCTCTGGATCCTCCTTTGGTCGGGCTTCTACGGTAGTCGAACTTCCTTCGGATCCTCCTTTGGTTGGGCTTCTAAGGTAGTCAAACTCCCTCCGGATCCTCCTTCGATCGAGCTTCTACGGTAGTCGAACTCCTTCAGCCAGATTCCTCCGAAAGCCGAACTCCTTTCGGATCGCTCATGCAATTTGGACTCCTTCAGGAGCCGAACTCCTTTCAGATCGCTCCTGTAATCGAATTTCTCCAGGAGTCGAACTCCTTCCGGATCACTCCTACAGTTGGACTCCTCCAAGAGCCAGACTCCTTTCAAAATTCTTCTTCGGTCAGATTTCTTTAGGAGCCAAACTCCTTCTGGATCGCTCCTGTAGTTCAAATTCTTTCAGAAGCCGAACTTCTTTCGGATCGCTCTTGCAGTTCGAACTCCTTCAGAAGTCGAACTCCTTTCGATCGCTCCTACAGTTGGATTCCTTCAGAAGCCAAACTTCTTTCGGATTGCTTCTACAGTCAGACTCCTCCAAGAGCCGACCTCCTTTTGTATTGCTCATGCAGTCAGATTCCTACAAGAGCCGATCTCATTCTAGATTACTCTTGCAGTCAGACTTCTTCAGCTCAATTGAATCCCGAATGCATGCTTTCACCAGACGATATAGCCGCCACTATCAGTCTGGCAACACCGCTCTCTCCATAACAAGCTTCATGCAGTTCATGATCGGACGATATGGCCGCCACTATCAGTCTGACGATATCTCTCTCTCCGTACTAAACCCCACACGGCTTTGAGTGGCCCACTACCAGACGGTATGGTCGTCACCATCAATCAAGTTCTGTCTATAAAAAGAACCCTCCAGATATATTTCCTCCAGGCTCTCTCCTTCTCCTCAAAACTCTGTCGAACTCTCTCCTGAGTACTTCATTTCTATTGGCCAGAAGAGCTGACTTGATCATCGGAGTGTCCTATCGGGGCCACCACCATCAACTTTGGATAGGATTTTATTTTGCAGATCACCGATGGTGACCTCATCCTCCTCCACTCCAGCTCGATCTGGTATCAATCAAATTCTGTACCAATAGAATTGGTGCTAGAGGAAGGACCCTATATTCTTAAGATTTCTTTATTCTTAAAGGAGTACTCAGCAACGATCTCTCTCCTTCCTCTCTAGAGATCTTTCTTCTTCCTCTCTAGAGTTCTTCTTCGAGAAAAAATGCCCCCTAGAAGAGCTTCAATTCGACGATCGACGACCTCCACAGCCAGATTCCATCCAGATCTATCTACTTTTACTTCAGCCCCGATAACTCAAGCTCCATCTATAGCTGCAGTAGATGCGAAGCAGTTCAACCTGCCGGTCCAGCAGGTTCGTAGCCTCATGGAGGCAATATAGGCCATGCATCGACAGACCCCAGCACCAGTTCGGTCGGTGCAGGATTCTCCGGAGCCCCATGGTCCGATCTGGGAATGACCGACTTAGGCTACCCAACCTCTGATCCTCGGAAAGAATAGGTAGAGGATGGAGGGCTCCTGCTCGGACCATGACTCGACCCAGGGGGAAGCTTCGCACCTATTCCATCAGAAAACTTTGGAGATCAACAATCATGAAGATCTCTTGAATCAGAGGCTCTTAGAAATGAGTCGATGAATCAAAGAGCTTAGTCACACTCCCTTCTCGCATGGTAATAACATTTGTACTAATCCTCCTTTTTCACAGAGAATTATGTAGGAACCGATCTTGCCAAACTTCAAGCTTTCGTAGTTTAAGAGTTACGATGGGACCACCGATCCGGTCGACCACCTGTAGGCCTTCTAGATAATGATGTTGCTCCACGGCATACTAGATGCTATTTTATATTGGGCTTTTTCGTCCACTCTCAAGGGAGCCATCAGGAACTGATACTCGGTGCTTAAGTCGAATACCATCTTATCGTTTGATCAGATGAGCCATCAATTCGTAGCTCACTTCACCAGCAGTCGACGTCCGTGCTGAGATTTGGATTTTCTGATGATCATCAAGCAGAAAGAGAAAAAATCTATCCAGACTTATGTCACCCGATTTAATGTGGCCACATTAGAGGTCTGAAACTTGAACCAATCAGTCACCATGGCCGCTCTCAAGGGCGGCCTACAAAAGAATGATTTGCTATTCTTCCTGAAAAAGAAGTACCCTAGAGATTTTATTGACATGCTAGCTCGGACTGAAGGTTATGCTCGGGCTGAAGTGGCCTTCAAGGCAAAGGATGATGAAGCCTTTGGTGAGCGACGAATCGACGGGCTGGGTAGGCCCATCGAAGAAGGAAAGTCGAGTGAAGCTCGGCCACGTTCTCGAACTCCTTTTGGGTGTAAGCAAGCTCGAACTCCCCCTGAGCTTGGAGGCAGGGAAGCTCCGATGAAAAGATGTGTCGAGATTCTTCCTAACGAAGATTTCACAACTACGCTTTTCTTAATGCTACGAAAATCCAAGTACTGATGAAAATCAGAAAGCAACTGCCAAGACCAGAGAGGATGCATTTTCGTCCCAGTAAGCGTAATCTCAATAAGTTCTATCTTTATCATCGTGACCATGATCACGACACTAAGGAGTGCATCCAACTTTAGGATGAGATCGAGGAGCTCGTCAGGCGAGGCAGACTTGACTGATTCCTACAGAGATGACCTGAAGGGCGGAAAGATCGGTCGAGGGCATTACTGCAGCTTGAACCACCAAGGGGGGAGGACCAATAAGAATATCAACCACCTCTCGACGTCATCAATATTATCTCGGAGGAACTTCAATAAGAAGAGGCCAGTAGATTCGAGGGATCGGTGAAGAGATGGAGGATCGAAGAATCCATTACCTTTATCGAGGTGGATGCCTAGGGGGTCCTTCTGCACAATAATGTGGTTGTAATCTTTTTAAACATTGTCCACTATGATTTACGCCATATTTTGGTAGATAATGGAAGCTCGACTGACGTATTATTTTATGATGCTTTTTCGAAAATATCCTTATCCGATGACCGCTTGGAACCTATGAACTCTCCATTGATAGGCTTCACTGGCAATGCCGTACTAGTTGAGGGCATAATAATTTTGATTGTGACTGTAGGGCAATATCCAAAATTGGCTAAGGCGCAGATCAATTTTTTAGTCGTAAAGACTCCATCTGCCTATAATAATATTCTCAACCGACCTGGTCTAAATGCACTTTGGGTTGTGGTATCCACCTATTATTTGAAGATGAAGTTCCTGACAAGCCATAAAATCGAAGAGGTCAGGAGAGATCAGGCTCTGACGTGGCACTGCTACTCAATCATTCTTCATAAGAAAGGACAGTCCGATCCTTATCTTATTGATGGGCTGGATGTCCATGATGATCTTATGGAGGAGCGGGATGATCCTATGAAGGATCTTATCTCTGTACCCTTAAACGATGAAAACGTGGAGCATGCGGTGCAAATCGACTCTAATTTGGGAGATGAGGTTCCAAAGCAACTCGTTACCTTCCTCAAGAGAAATGCGAATATCTTCGCCTGGACCCCAGTGGATATGCCGAGAATTAACATTGAGGTCATGGAATATCGGCTGACCATTGATCCGAAGCATCAACCAATAAAAGAGAAAATGCGCCACCGCACCTCGAAGAGATAGAAAGCAATCATTGAAGAAGTAGATAAGCTCCTCAAAGTTGAATTCATCCAAAAGGTTAATTATCCGATCTGAGTCTCAAATATGGTCCTCGTCAAAAAGGTGAATAACAAGTGGAGGATGTGCATAGACTTCAAAAGGCTGAACAAGGCCTGCCCAAAAGATAGCTATCCTCTAACCAGGATTGATCAATTGGTGGATGCGACCTCAGGCCACGAGCTCCTCACCTTCATGGATGCCTTCTCCGGTTATAACCAGATATGGATGGTGCCTGAGGATGAGGAGAAAATCGCTTTCGTTACTGACTATGATCTTTATTGTTATAGGATCATGCCCTTTGGACTCAAAAATATAGGGATAATATATCGGCATCAGGTCAACAAGATCTTCAAAAAGCAGATCGATCGCAATAAGAAGGTGTACATGGATGACATGCTCGTCAAAAGTTGAGCTTCTATAGACCACCTCGCCGATCTTGAAGAGACCTTCGGTGCACTCAAAAAGTATAAGATGAAATTGAATCCGACTAAGTGCACCTTTGGTGTGACCTCCGAGAAATTTTTGGAGTTCATGGTGTCGAGACATGGGATTGAAGCAAACCTCGAAAAAATTCAAACCATTCAGAAGATGACTGCTCCAAAAATGATCAAAAAAGTTCAGCATCTAACTGAAAAAGTGGCATCCCTAAATCACTTCATCTCGAGGTCGGCCGAATGATATATGCCCTTCTTCCAAGTTCTCAGGCAACCAAAGAACTTCTACTGGATGGTGGAGTGCCAACGGGCATTCGAGAAGCTTAAAAACTATCTCAGCTCATCTCTACTGCTGGCAAAGTTCGAACTCAAAAAAAAATTATTCCTATACCTAGCAGTCTTCCTGGTGGCCCTAGCAGTAGTCTTGGTCAAAGAAGAAGCAAATATGCAACGACCGATCTACTACGTAAGCTAGATCCTGAGGGATGCGAAGATCATGTACTTTAGACTAGAAAAATTGAGTAACTCTCTTCTAATTACTATCAGAAGACTCCGATCTTATTTTCAAGGGCACACTATAACGGTCCTCACAGACCAACCAATAAAAGCAGTCCTTTATCGAACGAACGCTTTCGAAAAAATCGTAAAATGGATAATTGAGCTCATAAAGTTTGACATCAACTATCAACCCCGGCCATCGATCAAGATCTAGATATTGATAGATTTTATGTTAGAATGTACCATTTCAGTTGAAGCCGAGTTTGAATAGAATGAGACTGATGCCCTGCTATCGCAGTCGAACCTCCCTGAGGAAAGTGTCGATCTTTTCAAAGACTTTTGGGCTCTATACGTAGATGGTTCGTCCAACTCTATTGGAGTAGGTGTGGGGTTGGTCTTAGTCAGCCCCGAGAGAGTCGTCGTCGAGTACGTGTTACGCTTTGAATTTCCTACGACTAACAATGGAGTCGAATATGAAGCGCTGATCGTCGGATTAAAAATAGCAAAAAAATTAAAAATAGATCGACTTCAAGTCTACAGCAATTTTCAGTTGGTGGTCAGCCAAGTTAATGGCAGCTACGAAGTGCGAGAGAAAAGCATGATGAAATACCTTGGGAAAGTGAAGGATTTGACTCCGTCCTTCGGTAGTTTTGGCATTCGATAGATTTTGAGGGCAGAAAATGTAAGAACCGATCTTCTCTCTAAGTTGGCCACTTCAGTCCCAGCCAAACTGTCCAAAGAAGTATTTTTGGAGACTCTGAAATGCTCAAGTCTAGAGGAATCAGAGGTCATTCTGTAGATGGAGTTCGAGCCGAGCTGGATTGATCCATTGGTCACCTACCTCAAGGAGGGAGTCCTTCCTCATGATCCAAAAGAAGCTCGAAAACTCAGGAATCAAGCCTTCTGGTATGTTTTATACGAGGGCAGATTATATAAGAGGTCTACTCGCTACCATTGCTAAGATGTCTCCGACCTTCAGAGGCCGACTTCGCGTTATAAAAAGTGCACGAGGGACTTTGTGGAAGTCACGTAGGAGCTAGGTCCCTATCACAAAAACTACTTCGACAAGGGTACTATTGGTCGATCTTGTTTCATGATTTCATGCGTATGTTAAGAAATGTAACCATTGTTAGAAGAACGCAAACATACAAAGACAGCCTGCCTCCGAGCTTACTCCGCTAAGTGCACCTTGACCATTTGCGCAAGGAAGAATGGACATACTTGGCCCTTTTTCGACGACGTCCAGACAGCGGAAGTTTCTCCTAGTCGCAATCGATTATTTCACTAAGTGGGTCGAAACTAAACCACTAGCGAAGATTACCGAGGCTAAGGTACAGGACTTCATCTGAAAGTTGATAGTCTACCAGTTTGGTCTATCCTAAACTCTCATAACTGATAATGGACGATAGTTCGCTGGGATGAGGTTCGTCGAGTTTTGTGAAAATCTAAATATCTCCCACCACTTCACATCGATAGCTCACCCATAGGTCAATGGAAAAGCTAAAGTGACTAATCAGACTCTACTGCAAGGCATCAAGACTAGGCTCGATAGAGCAAAGGAGGCCTGGGTGGATGAACTCTACCACGTTCTCTGGGCATATCGAACTACATAAAAATTATCGATTAGGAAAATACCATTCACCTTGGCCTTTGGCATGGAGGCAATCATCTCGATTGAACTTAAGCTCCCATTAGCATGGGTCATGGCCTTTAACGAGCAGCACAACCCACAGGACCTCAGAGTCAACCTCAACCTATTGAAAGAAAAAAAGAAGGAAGCCCACGATCGATGACAGCCTACAGATGGAAGGTGGCCCAATACTATAACTCCAGAGTTAGAAAAGATTCAGAGTGGGAGACTTAGTACTTCGGTAAGTCGCCATCTCTTAGCCTCAGAGATAGAAAAAACTCGCTCCAAATTGGGAAGGCCCGTATAAAGTAGTGAAGGTCGTTCGATCTGAAACTTATCGTCTGAAGGAGCTCGGAGGAATAATACTTTCACGACCTTGAAACTCAGAAAATTTGAGAATGTATTACCAGTAATCTTCCTTCAATAAAACTTCTTCATTTCAGCATTATTATTTTTTGGTGCAAAAATTATGTGATGACAGAAAAGAAATGATCGAAAGTGGCCATGTTAAGAATAGAAGAAGAATCTTATCCTAATGTGAGCAAAGTCGAAGCCTCGTTCATTTTAGATGAGATGGAGGAGAGGCCCTAACAATGGCCCTTATGTGCCCCCACAGTCCATTAGGTAGGAGGAGAACCTCATCCTAATGTGAGCAAAGTCGAAAGCCTCATTCATTTTAGATAAGATGGGGAGAGAGGTCCTGACAATAGTCCTTATATGCCCCCACAGTCCATTAGGAATAGGAGGAGAATCTCGTCCTAACATGAGCAAAGTCGAAGGCCTCGTTCATTTTAGACGAGATGGGGGGAGAGATCCTGACAATAGCCCTTATGTGCCCCCACAGTCCATTAGAAATAGGAGGAGAACCTCATCCTAACATGAGCAAAGTCAAAGGCCTTGTTCATTTTAGAAGAGATGGAGGAAGAGGTCCTAATAACGGTCCTTATGTGCCCCCATAATTCGTTAGGAACAGGAGGAGAACCTAATCCCAACGTAAGTAAAGTCGAAGGTCGAGCTTCAAAGTCTACGTCAATAGGAGATAAGATCTCCTTCAACCTCGGCTGGAGATAAGATCTCCCCTGAGCTTCTTCGTCGGTAGGAGATAGGATCTCCTTCGACCTCGACTGCTGAAGATAGGATCTCCCATGAGCTTTACCTTCAACCTCGATTGTTGGAGATAAGATCTCCTTCCGAGCTTCTTCATCGGTAGGAGATAAGATCTTCTTCAACCTCAGCTGCTGGAGATAAGATCTCCTCCGAGCTTTACCTTCAACCTCGACTGCTGGAGATAAGATCTTCTCCGAGCTTCTTCGTCGGTAGGAGATAAGATCTCCTTCAATCTCGGCTGCTGGAGATAAGATCTCTCCGAGCTTTACCTTCGATCTCGACTGTTGGAGATAGATCTTTTCCGAGCTTTACCTTCAACTCGACTGCTGGAGATAGATCTAAGCCTTCAACCTCGACTGCTGAGATAAGATCTCTCTTCTTCTCGATAAGCTAAGACTTCGACCTCGACTGCTGGAGATAAGATCTCCCCCGAGCTTCTTCGTCGGTAGGAGATAAGATCTTCTTCAACCTCGACTGCTGGAGATAAGACCTCGACTGCTGGAGATAAGATCTCCCCGAGCTTCTTTTCAGCCTATAAGATCTCTGAAGCCCGTCTGCAAGATAAGATCTTCTTCGAGCTTTATTCTTCCACCTGATGGCTGGAGATAAGATTTCTCGAGCTTCTTCACTAGGAGATATGATCTCCTTTCACCTGACTACTGGAGATAAGATCTCCCCAACCTTCAACCTCGTGCTGGAGATAGATCTCCCCCAAGCTTACCTTCAACCTCGGCTGCTGGAGATAAGATCTTCCTCCGAGCTTCTTCATCGGTAAGAGATAAGATCTTCCTCAACCTCGACTGCTGGAGATAAGATCTCCTTCGAGCTTCTTCAACCTCGACTGCTATTGGAGATAAGATCTCCCCGAGCTTCTTCGTCGGTAGGAGATAAGATCTTCCTCAACCTCGACTATTGGAAATAAGATCTCTCCCGAGCTTTACCTTCAATCTCGACTGCTGGAGATAAGATCTCTTTCGAGTTTTAAGCTCGGCTATTGGAGATAAGATCTCCCCCGAGCTTCTTTATCGACAGAAGATAAGATCTTCTTCGATCTCGACTGCTGGAGATAAGATCTCCTCCAAGCTTTATCTTCAACCTCAGCTAGAGATAAGATCTCTTCCAAGCTTCAAAGTCTACGTTAATAGAAGATAAAATCTCCTTCAATCTCGACTAGAGATAAGATCTCTTTCGAGCTTCAAAGTCTACATCAACAGAAGATAAGATCTTCTTCAACCTTGGCTGCTGGTGATAAGATCTTTCCTGAGTTTTACCTTCAACCTCGACTATTGGAGCTAAGATATCTTTCGAGCTTCTTCATCAGTAAAAGATAAGATCTTCTTCAATCTCGACTGCTGAAAATAGGATCTCCTCTGAGCTTTACCTTCAACCTCGACTGCTAGAGATAAGATCTCCCCCGAGCATCTACATCAACAAGAGAAAAAAATCTCCTTCAACCTCAATTGGAGATGAGTTCTCTCTCGAGTTTCAATTTCGATGTCAATCTTGGCTTGAGATAAGATCTCCTCCGAGATTCAATCTGAACTGGTGTAGAGCTCCAAAGAGAACTTCGGCAGTCGCCCCTTTTTGTACTCCCTTCTTTCGAGTTTCGAACTTGAGAGTGGGAGGACTATTGTTGGGGGTAAACCTCACTCCCATCGAAGTCCGGTCTGGGGCCTAGCCTAATGCAACTAGTGATCATGAAAGAGCTTCAATCAAGAATTCTCTCTCCAGCAGTCGAACTCTATAGGAGCCAAACTCTTCTAGCAGTCGAACCCAATCGAACTCTAAGGGAGCCAAACTCCCTCCAGATCCTCCTTTAATCGGGCTTCTACGGTAGCCAAACTTCCTCCAGATCCTCCTTCGATCGGACTTCTACGGTAGTCGATCTTCTTCTAAAATTTTTCTTCAGTCAGATTCTTCTAGGAGCCGAACTCATTACGGATCGCTCCTACAGTTCGGACTCCTCCAAGAGCCAAACTCCTTTCAGATCGCTCCTGTAGTCGGATTCCTCTAGGAGCTGAACTTCTTCCAAATCGCTCCTGCAATCAGACTCCTCCAAGAACCAGACTCCTTCCAGAATTTTTCTTCAGTCAGATTTCTCCAAGAGTCGAACTCCTTTCAGATCGCTCCTACAGTTCGGATTCTTTCGAAAGTCAAACTTCTTTCAGATCGCTTCAGCAATTTGAACTCCTTTAGGAGTCGAACTTCTTTCGATCTCTCCTATAGTCAAATTTTTCTAGGAGCCAAACTTCTTACGGATCACTCCTACAATCGAACTCCTCCAAGAGCCGATCTTCTTTCGGATTGCTCCTGCAGTCAAATTTCTATAGAAGTCGACCTTATTCTGGATTACTCTTACAGTCAGACTCCTCTAGCTTAGTCGGACCTCGAACGTATGCTTTCATCAGACGACATGGCCGTCACTACCAGTCTGACAATATCGCTCTCTCCATAACAAGTTCCATGCGGTCCACGATCGGACGATATGATCGCCACTACCAGTCTAACGATACCTCTCTCTCCATACCAAATCCCACGCGATCTGCTACCAGACGGTATGGTCATCATCATCAATCAAGCTTGATCTATAAAAAGGACTCTCCAGATATGTTTTCTCTAGGCTTTTCTCTCTTCCTCAAAATTCTGCCAAACTCTCTTCTGAGTACTCCATTTCTGTTGGTCAGAAGAGCTAACTTGATCGTTGGAGGATCCTGCCGGAGCCACCATCACCAACTTCGGACGGGACTTTGTTTTGTAGGTCATCGACGGCGACCTCGTCCTCCTCCACTCCAGCTCGATCTGGTGTTAACCAAATTTTGTACCAACACAAACTATGATATTTCAACATATATATATATATATACTTGAAACCATTATACATAAGAACCCTCCAAAATAAACAATGAAATATGAATATTAGATATAGTGAAAAAAGATAAGAGAAGATTTAGTTGTTAAATAAGAAAGAGGACTTAGTCGAAATGTTCATGCAATGAAATGGAAAGGATACTTGAAGCAAAGGAGAAGGAAGTTTATATGGTTTGGGCATTTGAATCCAGCCAGATTGGGTTTAGGTGGAGCTAGACTCATTTTCATTGACTTAAGTTAGTCTCAGAAGATATACAGATTGGGTTGAATTAAGTTGCATTACGAAATATAAGGCTTAAATCTAATCTAGAATTTAGATATGATTGAATATTTGAACTTGATCATGCCCACAGGTCTTCAAATATGGATCGGACTAGGTCTAATTAGGTTAGAACCGGTCTGGTCATGAGTTGACCTGTCCATTTGTCACCCTTCTCCTCTCAGAGTCGTAGTTGCCACCTCCATGCATTACTCACATGCTTAGTGTTATCCAATGAAATCGATGGCTGAGGACCAAATGATGAGGCCAATTTTTTGTGGCATTGGAGGTTTGAATTGCTCCGAAGGGGGTTATGTATGTGGAGCTCCAACGAGGGGATTAAGGCCTTCGTATGGATATTTGGTGGAGGAATAACAGCAATGGAGATCTAAGGTAGGGAAGATGATAGGAACTTAGCGCTTCCTCACTTATCTTTGACCCATCATGCAATCACAACCATGGAGCTTAAATTCATCAGGTAGTTATTATTACATATAATATATTGCATTATAATATAATTATATGTATAATTATATAATACATTGTATACTATATAAATGAGATGGCTTACAAGCTAATTGGCAGAATTCAAGTTTTACTTGCATGCTAAATGAGCAAGTCAAGTTCAAGCAGAATTTCGAGCCAAACAAAAGCCAGCTCATGAGCTGCTTGCTAGTTCAACACCCTTAACTATGATGCTATCCTCTAAGATTTGGCTAAAACTATTCTCTCCTAGGATCTCCCATCTATGATCATTTTTTTATGTATTATTCTCAATAAATTGTTTCTACTTTACCTCATATTGTTGTACTATTAGGACTGCAAATAGGTTGGACCAGACTCGGGCATTCCTAACCTTGATCCACATCAATTTTTGTTCGGATCTTTATTTTGGACTCACAACCAATCCATTAAATAATCAGGTTGGGTTAGGTTGAGGACAAGTATGGTCCAAACCTGTCTTAAAATGTTTGGTTCTGGGTTTGCTGAGGCACACATGCAGCTTGGTTAAGTATTTAGCTATTCTTTTACAATAAAAGAAAATTTAAATACAAAGTCAACTTAAAGATGAGTTTCATAAAAAAAACTTTTTAATTTTATCCAAGAAATTGGTCATTGTTGATATATAAGTTTACAAACTATAAATTTTAAGAAAATATAATTATATATTTCAAAATATTATAAATAACAATCCATCAAAATAGAGAATGAATGTTTAAATACAAGTAGATGAAAGCTGGTGAGGGATGATGGTGTTGTTAAGATAAACAGATAAGGATTAGTTTAACCTATGATTCATTCAATAAATTGGAAAAGATATTTAGGATGGAGAAGTTTTATACAATTTAAGTTTTTAGTCGAGCTAGATCATGTCTAGGTAAGGTCGGACCTAGTTTTTGTTGATTTAAATTAAACTTAGATGATATATGAGTCAGGTCAGGTCAGAAAATACAAAACCCTAACCAACCAACTTTTCAGGTTGGATCCCTTTTTTGACCCTAACTTGGACGTACGGGCCTTTAAGATATAGATCAAGACAAATCTAGTCAAGTTGGTGCCAAGTTGGCTTGCTGCTCGACTAAAATGGCTCATTGGTCAAATAGGGTGTCTCGACCTATTTGCAGCCCTATGCACCATAAAACCAATAAATTCAGATAACTCAAAATTTTTCAAGTGGCCCACAAGATAATCCATACATGAGTTCGAAAGTGACAATTTTATTTTCTTCAAATCAGAATTTGGATATGTGAGCATGACACCACTACATTCTCCTCTAACATAGAATGCATCTCTTCATTTAGAATGAAAGAAAAAGGAACAAGTGGAGCTTTGCTGGCTAAAATGTTGGTTTATCGGTTGCTTTCTAGTTTTTTTTTTTTAAATTAAAAAAACCAACTCAATTAGCAATAGTTGGAGAAAATTCATGCATAAAATGAAAGAGAATAATGCCAAAAATTCTTCTATTCTTAATTTTGTGTTGTTACAGACATTAATCTAGTATTTTGCTTTTTCCCTTTTTTTGGGAAGTAATCTGGTTTCATTTACAAATTATATATTTATTCTGTTAGCTTTTATGACTTGGTTTACAATTTATCAATTACAATCTTTTATGCTAGGAGTTGCTTCGTCTAGAATACGAAAGATGAGAGAATTGTAAGGAATCAATCTTTAACTCCCTGTCCCAAGTTATCCAATAATATCATAATTCATTTAATTATGTATTTCAGAATATCCAGTGCATGTTTCTTTGGACCCACGCTACGCCCAAAGGCTGTAACCTACATCCTTCAGCTCCTTTCTTTCCACACCTTCCTACTAGAGTGACGGCTAGAGGTTGTGTGCACAAGTTAGTTTGGTAAGCAAATAAGTAGTGGACTGCGTACGTGCTTGCTTTCATGGTAAATATTAACATTCAAATTAAATAGTTTGAAAAGAAAATTATTATTTCATCTGAAATTAATCATGTTAATGATGGATGAAGGATGCATTGCAACAGTGCTGGAGTGGTTGCATCAGTAGCATCTTTCACTGTCTTTTCCTCATTATAAGTGCCAAAGGCCGTATCCATGACAGTGAAATCCATGGTCCTCGGTGGAAGACTCTTACCTCCCCTTGATTCTCCAAAAAAAAATCAAAAAGAAAAAGTGAAATCCATCGGGAAAGTTGCCAACAGTCACCTTTGCCTCCCTTGGCCATATTTTCCAAATCCATCCGAAGGAGGATATTATTAATCCGTACCAACATGTCTCAATTATTTAGAGCAGATCAGAACAATAATTTTGAGGTTAGAAATAAATTATATTTTCATCTAATAATTTAAAAAATTATATTTATTTTCTAAAATTTATTTTTATTCAATATTTTGATCCATATCTAATAAAATATTAATTAAATTATTAATTTTAAATAAAATTTAAATATCATATCAAGAAATTTTTAAAATTTAGCAAAATAATTCAAAGTGACGTAATAATTACTTAAGAATATAAGCAAACACATCCTCGTCCCTATTTAAGAATAATTTTGATTTTTTTTATATGATATAAATTATTCATTGATAATGTTAATTTAACTATATATTAGTATAGATTTTGTAAACAATTAGACCTAAATAGGACAAATATAAATATTAAGAGATTTTTGTAATTTATTCATTAATTTAAGTGCAACTCAACTCAAGCAGGGGAGGAGGATTTCTTTGAGTCACTTCTTTTTGGAAGAATCCAAGCAGAAAAGCAAGAACTCAATGACCCCTTTCTTATATTTGTCGGAGGTAAGGAAGATGGCACTCACACACACATACACACCCACAATGCGCGCGCGCGAGAGAGAGAGAGAGCGTATTTCTCTTTTGATAGGGAGTGGTAGGTTGAAACCTGCATGGTATCATTCCCACCAAGTTTCATCCGATCTCTTGATATATTTCATTAATCTTTCCATTTAGTTTTGATTTATTATAAATTAGTTACTTGATATTTTATAAAATATAAATAATTTTGTATTTATAAATATATTTGTAGTGAGATGTAACATATCTCACACGTAAATAATCATGAAAGAACGTTAAAATTCTGCAATATATAATTAAAAATTCATGCACATATACACACAAAAATCAAATAAACCGCGTCTCTCCAACTTGTTGACCTTATTTAAGGACATTTATTAATCTTCCCATTTGTTTTTCATTCAACACAAAATATGAACCCATCCATTTTTCAAATTTATTTACAAAAGAATTGAGGTTGCAAAGGTTTCACTGGAACCTCTAGAACTTAATATGAACATTCATAATTAATCTTCTTATTTGTTTCCATTTCATCAAAATAATTTGTTATTTTATATTCTCAACATAAAAAATAGATCTTTCGAAATTTATTTGCGCTATTTCTTGATGTTAAAATTAATTTGCACTATAATGCAACAATATTGTCCAAAATTTTCATATCTTGCTTGCAGCCTTACCAAAGCTCTGCAGTAAAAAGCACCATGTCATGATTTTACCACCAGAAGTTTGGCCTTCTCCATGGGTGGTAAGATTTTTTTTTTTGACCCTTCTTCAGAGTCCTCCGAAAGGAGACGAAACCCCAAAAGGGCGTCACGGCACACGTGAAGGCTTGAACCACCCGTCTGCACGTAAAAAATTGGACCCTTTTACGCTAGCAACAATTGTTATACATATATGGTCAATTACCCCGATTGACAACGGTAGGAAGGGGGAAAAGCCGGACAAAAGTGAGCCAGGTGTCAGTCCCTAGATCATATTTGAACTTTTTTATTAGAATCGAAGTTGCATACATGTTCGAACTTTAACTACGTGGGTGGTGACACCCACGCCATACCCCTATATCGTACCTTCAGGGTCAAATGATGGCTACAAGACTCAATGCACGACCCATCCATCAACCCCATCAAATCTCTTAAGAAAAAAACTATATTTTTTTCCCTCCTCGGTCCTCCGTGCACCCACTTTGCCTTGCAGATAAGTAAAGGAGAAGTACTTCACCCTTAGCTGGAGTTCCCGCACAACAAGCATCATCACCACCATCTCCTCTACTTTAAGAGGATGCAAGAAAAGAGAACATGGTGTGCTTTGTGTGCTGTGCACTTCTGCTATGCATGTATCGAAGGTTATAGAAGAACTAGATTCAAGACAAAATAATATGTGTTCCTTTCCCATTCTTTGAGGGTATATTATCACTACCAAGGAGGCTTCAATCCCCATGTATACTGCTTAATTGAATTTCCAATGGAAGAAGACTGCACATGTATCAACATCCTTTTATAGATAAACTGCAAAAGAGTAGTTCTCAAAAGGGGAGAAAGAAAGAACGTGAGAAGAAACAATGGGGAAGAAAATCACATGTTTAGATACTTCCAACTGTGAACACTTTTGTCAACCTTTTGCTTTTGCTGCGCAAATTCAAAAGTAGCAGGACATCCCAAGATCAGTCTCTCTCTCTCTCTCTCTCACTCACTCAAAGTCTTGTGACCCAATCATTCTATGTGATCATAAGCTATCATGACACCACAATGCAACTGGAGAGAGAGAGAGAGAGAGAGAGAAGCTCCTGATGTCCGAGCACAAAATAGAAGATTTCAGTGCTCCCAGGGAGAGAAAGGCTTCTGAAATCTAAGCCAAAATGGAAGGAAAGAAAGATCGTGCCATCAGAAGCCCACCATGTTGTGCTGTATAAATGCCACCTCTAGTTGTTGCCACTACCTTACCTTAAGGTGATCTCTGGCTCTTCAAGCCGATGGAGTTGTGCTGCTTCGAAGGGCCCGAAGGAGGAATTGGCATCGCCCTTGGCAGAAAACCGAAGATGTTTCTCTCTACTTGCTTCGCCCTCGCCGGCTTCACGTAGAAAGCTTGCATGTCCCTTGAGCCATGGCAGCATACGATAAAGAGAAGGAAGAGAAATACTAATCTTTGGCCTCTGCTGGGGTGGCCCATTGGGCCAAAACGAGAGAGAAGGATTGGAGGAAGGAGTAGAAGGTGATGGGAGAAGAAAAGAGAGAGAAGAAAGACAAGGTCTTGTGGGGAAGGTACTTGAGTTGTGAGAAGATGGTAAACGGGAGTGGGAAGGGGAATGGATATAAATAAGACTGCTTTGGGGGGTATTAAAGCATGAAGTATGGGGTGGTTACTGGGGGCTTGATGGGATATGAGAGGAGGATGGTGAGGACAAGAGAGAACACGGGTGGGAATTAAATGAAGGTTGGACTGAGATTTTGGCTTAGTTTGGAGTAGTACCGGGGGTTTGAACGTCTGAGGGATTGGAGAGAGTTGGAAGGATCCTTTGGAGGGATGGGATAAAGGTAATGAGGGACAGAAAGGAAGCGAAAGGGAGGAGAGAAGAAGAGGAAAGAAAACAAAGGCAAGAATACAAAGGGAAGGGTTGATTAGGAAAAAGAAAGATAAATGGAGGGTCGTGTCTTCTGGGTAGGTGAAAGGAGGGGGCCACTGGAATTAAATGGCCGAACAAGGAAAGTGAACTGCTGTTCCAGCCACGGACAGGTCTACCTGTCTCTTGGGTTTTTGTAATGGACTTGCTTGATAGGATGGGATCAAACAAAATTACATGGACTTGACGATGAATTGTCTGCTATGATGTTCTCTACTTTGAAAAATTAAGCAATGTTTCTGCATACTTTTGGCTTCTTATAATATGATTCGAATGATATGGTAGAAGAGTGCAACAGCATAAAAGCAGAGCAGTGCTAAACTAATCCATAAAAGTATACTCTCTTAGTTTATATTCCTTTATATAGCCATTTTATTTGAGTGTATGGGGAGGGTGTATTTACAAAAGGAAAGCTATATTATTCAATGGGATTTAAGAACATCATGTGCCCTTACAGTAGTAGGATTAAAACATTAGGGATGGCAATCCCTATTCCTGATTGTTCCTCCAAGATTCCTTCATTTAGGTATATAAGAAACCCAATTTCAGTTTGGTTGATAAGGCTTGAGGATGGCTGGTTAATTAGTAGATGGTGCAGGTGGCTTGTACAACATCATTGCCTGGTGGACGCTCGTCCACACTGGATAATCCGCTTATTAGGCTACTGCAGCATTGTTGTTGCTCTTTCCGTCGCATCCGGACATGTTGCGGTATTCATCGGCAAAGTCCCGTCCAGATATGCCAGAAAAGAGTGGTGACAAACCTAATAGCCAGGAAGGAAGTAGATGAGCACGGGTGAGCCACCAATCGAAAAGATAATGATCGAAGAGAGGATCAAAAGTATCATGGCTCCACTTGCCTCGACCTTCAATAATGTTTGCCACCCTTACATTACCGTTCGAAGGAGATGGATTAATTAGATAGAGATAAGAGTGTAGCGCCTGGCCATGATGGTAGAAATCTAAACACGGCTACTCTTAGGATAGAAGCTACTAGTAGACTAAAATAAGAATTTAACTCATTAGATCGGATATCGAAAATTTCTGTATGGAGTGCAAGTCCAATATTTATAGTCTAATGGAATAACCGCCTATTTTGATGGTTGCCATCCACATCTGATTCCACTCCTGATGGTTTTGATAATTGATACTAATTATCCTTCATTACGCAACATTTGTTAGCACAGTCATCCTGCATCAAACTAATAATCATATCTTAGCTTATGGTAATTTATATTGACCATCTCTTTTACTTCAGCCTATAATACAGTTCCAAAATAGAAGTATCTCTAAGACCATTTCGGTTACGTTATTCTATTTGCACGTACTATGGTTGATCACGGTCAAGTCCTAAGCTTTCAACCTAGTTATGAGCAAACCATCCAGCTTTCTCTTCCTGTGGTTTCATACTTGATAAAATTTATCACGGTCACGGTCAAACTTTACCTAGTTCGGAAAGAATCATGTGATTTTCATGCATTTTAACTTCATATAAATTAATCTACATGGCACTTGCTTATAGCTTCCATCTAGACTATCAAGAAGAGGTGTAAACAAGCATCATATCATCATCCAACTTAAAATATTATCAATACTTATTTATCAATTAAGTGGTACAATTGCTTATCCAATGATGGACGAGCCATACCTGAGAATCAAACAAGTCAAGGAAGGGACATCATGACCATCATGGAACTGTGGCCTCAAACCAAGCCAAGGACTATTGTGACCATGGTAAGGCGTCATACCATGGCCTCAACCCGTGCCAAAGAAGGACCAATGTGATTATGGTAAGGCATCAGGCCACGGTCTCAAACCAAGCTGGGAAGGGACCAATATTAGCACCATGGCATTAAGCTAGCTATAGGCTCAAACCAAGACAACGAAGGGACCATGAGAGGGCAAATAGGCTACAAATCTTAATAGATTGAGCCTATGGCGCCTAAGAGCTCGAGTGAAGGACGACAAGAGGTAAAGTAGGGAGTAACCATAACATCCTAGAATTAGTTGGGAGAAACACCAGTCGCACCAAGCCCTTCAGAGGAATGGCTCAGACTGGAGCTCAATCAAGCCGTGAACATGGCTTTGGTGCTGATCCGGAGCCTACTAAGATAGTCGAGACTTAATTATGAGGAAGGATCTCGGAGGTAGGTGGCTATGGAGCTTCTTCCCCACTCTCTCTTACATTATAGAATGATACAATAGAGTTGTGGCAAAAGGTAAAAGAAGCAGAAGTATAATTTCGAGAGATAATTTTAGCCCCTATCCGGTGGTTAAATTTATTGATAGAAATCATATATTGATTCTCTTTAATTCTCTCAATATTAGATCAGGTAAATATGGACAGCCACGGTGAAAATCATATTTTGATTCTCTTGACATCAGATTAGACAGATATGGGCAGCTATATAATTCTATGTGATGGAAATCATTCTTTGATTTTCTTAGCCAACCATGCAACCAGATTTGCCAAAAATGATCAATCTCATGTGATTGAAATCATTCCTGATTTTTCCAACCATATATATATTTGTAGAGATTTTTATTATATGGACTATATCATTCCTTGATGTAAGATATTGATCACTTTTATGTAGGGATATTGATCTCATATGAAATGTATGTAAATCCATTATTATAGCTAATGAAGAACAAACCTTTTGGCCACAAATTTCCATCTTAACATGGTATCAGAGCAAAAAATTACTCTTCCTTCTGTTTCTTATATTCTTCCTCCATCCAAAATTTCTTTGCTCCTTCCAAGGTTCATCAAATTTCACTTTTTTTTTTTTTTGCAACACTGTATCTCTTACTTGGTTAATCTTTGTATCTTACCACCATAACAGAAAAATTTTGCACCTTCTACTACCTCAGATGATTGTTACTACTATAGAATGGGATTACGACAGCACTTGCTATTGTAGGGTTCTAAAATTACTGTCATAAGAATCTAAGGCAGCGGTTATACCTATCATTATGAATAATCATTGCTACTGATTTTAGATATGGCAGCGATTGATTAACCAATACTATAAATCGAATCTTTGGCAGCGATTAAGTGTAACCACTATTATAGATTCGACCTGTAGTAGTGGTTATAACTAACTGCTATTATAGATTTGATTTATAGCAGCAGTTTTCTGTAACCGCTGCCATAGGTTGACTTATAATAGCAGTTTTTTTGTAACCGCTGCCAAAGATTGATCTATGGTAGTGATTTTCTGTAATTGCTGCTATAGGTTAAGTATATGATAGTAGTTTATTATAACCACTACCTTATATCTTATGGCAGCGATTTTTGAACCATTGCAATAATAAGTGCTATCGTAGCCCCATTCTGTATTAGTGATCCAAGCCTAAGTGAACCCAACGTAAATGAGTAGTATGGCAAACAAACGGTAATGAGCAAAACTATAATTTAAGTCTTGCAAATCGATCACGTCATAATGTCGCATCGTATACCTGTGACATCAACCATCGCCCACGAGCACCGTGAGTGGAGGGATGGCTTTGAAACGGGCGGTAGCACCGCCGGTGAGACTCCAACGATGGAGGATCTAGACTTCCATGCCCCCATAGACGATGCTTGATAAGCGGTATAGCTCTGCTTAGAAGGGAAGGGAATCCTTCACATTATGTACTGCAATTTCTCGGATGTCTACAATGAGTTCAACCTGTTCATGTAGATATATCAGAAAGAATAATCATCTAGATTAACCAAAATGAACTTATAACATAAGTCACAAACCTTAACATTAATTTTCAATGTAATATTTTTTGGATACTGCTTGTTTCCTCTACTAGATATTTGCTTTGGTGAGCAACATTGCTATATAATGCCAAGCTCGATATCGCATACCCGCTTGACCTTTCCTATCAATAGAACATGATGTAAAAATATGGTAAGATTTAAATAGACTCTAGTTAGTTAGAATCTAAAATAAACATACCATAATAGCCTCTCATTTTAGGCAGGATAATAATCAGCAACTGGATATGTTTTTTCCAGTAGATAGTCTTTCCGTAGATTGATTATAGACCACTTTAAGGGCATATTCTATATCAATTGGTAGAAAAATATAGATTGATCACAAGCACATAAATAAACAATATAGACATTATACTAAAAAATAAATAGCAGAGATTCAACTGGAGTAGCAAAAATCATGCCTTAAAAATGGATGAAGAATTTTAAAAAATTCTTAACATTATTAATTTTCATTAATGTTGCAGGTCATGATGGCATTGAAATGCTATCTAACTTTCACCCCCATCCCTTGGCGAGCTACGTAGAGCTCTGAGCTGCTGTCGGTGCATATTCCATCCATCTCCACATCAGCTTTGGCTTCGTCAGCATATATTCCTCCCATTGGCATATCTGAGCCTCCACTGGTAGCTACATCGACGGTCTATGCATCTTTGGCACGTACTCCACCCACCAATCTAGCTCTACCAGCATCCACATCGCATAATCCCAGTGAGAGTAGGTTTTCATTGTGTTAATTATTTATTTATTTTTTGTATAATTATTGCACACTCTTATATATTCGTAATGTATTTTCATTGCAGGTGTATCATCCAGTAAGACATTTTAAGGTTCCACACGTATGCTGCATGTGTGGAACCACTCGCATCAGATCATGGTGGAGTACAATCAAGAGAGGAGGCTAGTATGGAAGGCCGCATGGAAAATGCATTTTTTTTAGAGTGCTTGTGAGGTGGTCTAACATCATTCCAATACTATCCATAGATGACGATTGATGGACGCTGGTGTCAGAAACTGGATGTTGGAAAAGATATGGATAAGTGTATATTAATTATATTTATACATTTGATATGTTTTCATTATGTTTGATTAGAATAATTTCGTAACTAACTTCTGATAACTTTGTGCAGAGGGGGTATGACTTTTCAGATCATGAGAGGGCTCAAGATGTCCAATTAAAAAAAATTAAGAAGTTGTATCGGAACTATAAGGTCAAGCTTCATAGAGGATGGCTAAAGCACCATAGGGACACTAAGGAGGAGCTTGTTTCTTGGATCCAGAGCTATCCTTTGAGTTAGTGGGAGGGGATGGTCAGACATTGGAGGAGCAAGTAGTTTCAAGTTTAATTTGTAACTTATAAATTTTTCATTCACTGACAAATTATATTTGATTTTAACTTATGTGATTTAAATACATTTTAGGCTACATCTTGTCAGAATTGGAAGAATTTGGCTACTCAGAAGTACACGCATATTCTTGGCCATGAGTCTATGGCCAGTCGTGTGCATAGAAAGATAATGAGTTCTAACCATTTAGTTTATAAGTTATTGAATTATAGTTTTTTAGCAGGTTTGTAATAAGCTGATTGATTGTTATAGCTGATAAGAGATGGGGTGATGCTCAGCCATAGCGACATCTTTCGATCGAGTTGTATGGACAAGAAGGGCAAGCTGATAAGCACTGCGATCGAAAAAATTTTTGTAAGTAATAACTGAAGTATGATTAGTATGATTACTATTATAATATTTTTTATGAGATTTATTTAAATTTATAATTATAGGAGCAATTAAACGAGCTTGTGAGGGAGGGCTCGAAGACCTCTGGCTCCCATAACCATTTATCTCATGTCCTATATGATGGAGGGCCCGGACACCTCTAGCTTTCATGACCATTTATCTCAGGTCTTAGGACCTGAGCACTCTGAGAGAATTTATTGTAGGCCTGGACATATGCTGACAAGCTACTGATCTCAGGCGAGCATCTCCTCATGTGCTTTTGGGGCCGTCAGCCAGGAGTAGCTTGACAAAGCTTTGACGTAGGCAACTTAGGCTCAGGAGCATGCATCACAAGTGGAGGAGTGCACATCTTAGGCCTAGGAGTGCGCAAGCCAGGCCTAGCAGCACGTAGACCAGCTATAGAACGTCATGTCCCTTATGGTGTCACAACTCTTCGCTCATCTTAGAGCTAATTTTTTGAACATTCAGGATATGTTGGCTAGCATTCCAGCTCCTCCAGCTCTAGCTCCAGCTCCAGTCCCTCCAACTTTTACTACAGCCCCTCCTAGTAATGATGAGATGCTTGGAGAGTGATTTTGATTTAGCAATTTTTTTATGTATTTTATTTTATTTAAAAAATATTATAATATAATTTGATCAGTAATATAATTTGAGTTTTATGTAAAATTTTTTATTCTTTTAAGTTTTAATTTGAGTAATTATACATTGAACTACATCTATCAGATAAAAAAAGATAAAAAATGATGAATTTAATTTTTTTAGTTTCAAAGACCTTCAATCGCTGCCGTAACTATGCCAACTACTATCGTAAGTACATACCAACCACTTTCATAATTTATGGTAGTAGTTATAAAACTGCTGCTATTGATTCTATAACAGCGATTCTGAAACCGCTACCATAGTTTAATTATGATAATGGTTAAGTAACTACTGCTATAGACATCTATAGTAGCGGTTCTGTAACCACTGCTATAGATATATTATAGTAGCGATTGAATTCAACCACTGCTATAAATCAGTTATAGTAGCAGTTATCATAATCACTATAGAAACCGCTGTCATGGATCTACGATGATGGCGATAGTGGCAGCAGTTAAGCAACCGGTATCGTAGAATACAACAATAATTTTTTAGATTATGACAGCAGTTCTGAATCGCTGCAGTAGCCTTTCCTATAGTAGTGTTTATTTTTTTATTTTTTATTTGAGATAATTGTATGTAATAATTTTGCAATGCTTCTCAATTTCTTTAAAATATCATACTAAAGAATCTTGTAAATGTTAATGAATGGGCTACTTTGGTGGTCACCTTCCAATAAAATCTATAAATCTTCAAATCAGGGATCAACTAGTTATGCTCATGAATCCATTCATTCAACTTAATACACCATGGCAAATAATGTATCAAAAATTAACATGTCTAATCCCCTAAAATATCAAATAGAGAAATCCTATAAATCTTAATGAATGAGTCACTTTGATGATCACCATCCATTGAAACCCACAATCCTCTAAATTAGAAAAAATATAAAAATATATCATTATTCAAACTAAATGTGAGAACACAAAATTTGCAATAGCATATAAGGGTCTTTATGTAATTAAATTATTTTGCAAGAAGCACAACATAATTATTAGATCAGCATTATGTAATAAACTTTAGGACATGGACTAAACAATAATCCATACATTTCAATATATAATAAAGTTTCATCTCAGGGACTAAAAATAAATTTTTTGAGGACTATTATTAGATAATAAACTTCATCAGGGGATAAATAACAATATAGGGAGCTTTATGTAATAATTTCATTATAGGGATTAGAATGTAATTTTCTAAGCATTGCTATCAAATAATGTATTCTTTAGGGACTAAAATAATTTTTTTTTCTTTTCCCTTCAATTGGATTTGGATTTCGGGTTGAAACCCAAAACTTGAAACCTAGGAAAGTCTACTCCTCCTCGTGATCGGGCGGAGGATAAGGGGGCCTTAACCGATCCCCCCCCCACTCCTGACTAGCAGCCACCAGAAAAGCCTCATTTGGCGGACCACTGCCATCTCCCATCCACCTACTATCGTTATCCACCAACAATTCAAGAGAAATCATTGGTCAATGGAGATTCGATGTTCCTTTTTTTTATTTTTTTATTTGATCTTTCAAAAGAAAAATGGGAGGAAGTAGGAGGGTCGGCCCTAGCACCCTGCCCATTGGGATCACTGGTGGCCTATCTCACACAATCACCAGCGACTAATCTAACCACCATATGGGAGTAGGGAGGAGGGCATGGTGATAGAAACCACTATCCCACCTTTTTTTTTATTTTAGATCTGAATGGGGACTCAGCGAAAATCACTATCGGCTCGTCTAGGGCTACCGGAGTTCGATCCTGCCATGTCGATGAAAAGAAGAAGAGAAGAGGAGACGGCCATAGGAAGGTCCATCCATCTTCTTCCTTTTATTTATTTATTTATTTAATTGAATCTAAAACTTTGATTCTAATCTCCTATAAAATCCTGACTTTGATACCAAATGTTAGAAATTTTCTCATATGAAATCAAGTAGGAGATTAGAGCATAAAATCATTCAAAGAAATCAAAACAATATTCAATCATAACTTGGGAGTCCTAAGCAGCCATTAATGATTGCTGTGACAGTGTCCTGCAGAAGAAGAAAATAAAGCAGGATAGATCTTTCTCTCCATCTTCATTTTATATCTATCTTCTTAATGAAATAGGTGTGCTCTAGCTAAGAATATAGAGATCTTAATATCTTAGGATTTCTTTATAGGTGGATATATATAGAGTTGCATTTGGTAGCTAGCAATCTATCCAAATTACTAGTAATTTAAAAGGATCCTACTAGATTATCATATTTGATATATTTTTTAAGTTGGTAATTCAGATTATCAGATAATTCAGATTATCTCTCATGAGATAATCTGGATTACCAAAAAAAGAGATGGCTATCTAGATTATCAAATATTTGATAATCTAACAATGACATATTTGGAAAAAAATGCTCTCATAAAAAATATAATATAATATTATATCATAATATAATATAATATTATTATATTATATTATAATAATATATTATAAATATAAATATATATATATATATATATTTATATATAATATATATTGGTGGAGAATCTGATTAACGTCGGATCGAGCTGGAGTCGAGAAAGACGAGATTGCCGTCGATGATCTACAAAATAAAGTATCATTTAGAGTCGATGGTGGTGGCTCCGATAGGATCCTCCGATAATCAAGTCAGCTTTTCTAACCAACAGAAATGGAGTGCTTAGAAAAAAGTTTGACAGAGTTTTGAGAAGAAGAAGAGAGCTTAGAGAAAATATATCTGAAGGATTCTTTTTTATAGATGGAGCTTAATTGATAGTGACGGCCATATCGTCCGGTAGTGGATTGCTTGGGATCGCATAGAATTTGATATGGAGAGAAAGGTATCGTCAGACTGATAGTGACAGCCATACCGTTCGGTAGTAGGCCGCTCGGGGTCGCATAGAATTTGCTATGAAGAGAGAGACATCGTCAGACTGATAGCGATCATTCATCGAGATTTAATGGCCGTAGTTCGAAGGAAGCAAGCATTGATTGATGAAGAACTTTGACATATATCCATTTCAGAGGAGTTCGGACTCCTAAAGGAGATATGGCTGAAGGAGGAATCCGACTGAAGGCGAGGTCAGGGAGGAGTTTGACTCCTAAAGAAGTTTGACTGAAGGAAAAATCTGAAAGAAGTTTGGCTTTCATAGAAATCTGACTGAAGAAAAGTTCGGAAGGAGTTCGGCTCCTGTAGAAATCTAAAATTTGACTAAAGGAGGAGTCTGGAAGGAGTTCGGCTCTTGTAGAAATCTAAAATTTGATCAAAGAAGATGTCTGAGAGAAGTTCGGCACCTGAAAAAGCCCGATCAAAGAAGAAGTCTGAGAGAAGTTTGGCTCTTGGAGGAGTTCGGCAGGAATTCAATCGTTGGGGGAGTTCGAGAGGGGTTTGATCAATGGAGGAGTTCGGTTGAGGCTCGATCGCTGAGGAGTTCGGCTGGAGCTCAGCTGCTGAGGGGTTCGGCTAACTGAAGAAGTTCGATTAAGGTTTGGCCGTTGGAGAAGAATTTTCAATCGAAGCTCTTTCATGATTATCGGTTGCATTACGCTAAACATCAGGCTGGACTTTGGCGGAAGTGGAGTTTATCCCCAACAATAGTCTCTTCCACTTTCGAGTTTAAAATTCGAAGAAAGAAAGTACAACAAAGATAACTATCGAAGTTCTTTTCTGGACTCTGCATCCATTGAGGTTGAACCTCATGGAAGATCTTGTCTCCAATCGAAGTTGATGTTGAAGTGGAAGCTCGGAGGAGATCTTATCTCTAGCCGAGGTTGAAGGAGATCTTGTCTCCTGTTGACGTAGACTTTGAAGTTCGGAGGAGATCTTATCTCCAACTGAGATTGAGAAAACTCTTATCTTCTGTTGACGTAGACTTTGAAGCTTGGAGGAGATCTTATCTCCATCCGAGATTGAAGAAGATCTTATCTCCTTTTGATGTAGACTTTGAAGCTCGAGAAAGATCTTATCTCCAGTCGAGGTTGAAGAAGATTTTATCTCCTGTTGATGTAGACTTTGAAGCTTGGGGGAGATCTTATCTCCTATTAACGTAGAAGCTTGGGAGAGATCTTATCTCCAACCAAGATTGAAGAAGATCTTATTTTCTATTGACGTAGACTTTGAAGCTTGGAAGAGATCTTATCTTCAGTCAAGGTTGAAGGAGATCTTATCTTCCGTTGACGTAGACTTTGAAGTTCGAAAGAGATCTATCTTCAGTCGAGGTTGAAGGAGATCTTATCTTCCTATTGATGTAGATTTTGAAGCTCGAAAGAGATCTTATCTCCAATCGTGGTTGAAGAAGATCTTATCTTCTATTGATGTAGAAGCTCGGAGAAGATCTTATCTCCAGTCGAGGTTGAAGGAGATCTTATCTCCTATTGACATAGACTTTGAAGCTCGGAGAATATCTTATCTCCAACCGAGGTTGAAGGAGAGATCTTATCTCCTATTGACGTAGACTTTGAAGCTTGGAGGAGATCTTATTTTCAGTCGAGGTTGAAAGAGAACTTGTCCTATTGACGTAGACTTTGAAGCTCAAGGGAGATCTTATCTCCAACCGAGGTTGAAGAAGATCTTATCTCCTATTGACGTAAAAGCTCGGAAGAGATCTTATCTTCAGCTGAGGTTGAAAGAGATCTTATCTCCTGTTAACATAGATTTTGAAGCTCGAGAGAGATCTTATCTCCAGCCGAGGTTGAAGAAGATCTTATCTCCTATTGACGTAGAAGCTCGGAAGAGATCTTATCTCCAACCGAGATTGAAGGAAAATCTTATCTCCTATTGACGTAGACTTTAAAGTTCACGAGATATCTTATCTCCAACCGAGGCTGAAGGAGATCTTATCTTCTATTGACTTTGAAGTTCGGAAGAGATCTTTATCTCCAGTCGAGGTTGAAGAAGATCTTATCTTCTTTGACGTAGACTCCAGCTGAGGTTGAGAAAGATCTTATCTCCTTTTGATATAGACTTTGAAGCTCGGAGGTGATCTTATCTCCAGTCGAGGTTGAAGAAGATCTTATCTCCTATTGACATAGACTTTAAAGCTCGGGGGAGATCTTATGTCCAGCCGAGGTTGAAAAAGATCTTATCTTCTGTTGATGTAGACTTTGAAACTCGAAGGAGATCTTATCTCCAGCCAAGGTTAAAGGCCTTCGACTTGCTCATGTTAGGATGAGATTCTCCTCCTGTTCCTAATAGGGCCAACTATTGATTGCTTCTTTTCTGTCATCATATAGTTTTTGCACCAAGAAATAATAATACTGCAATAAAAAAGTTTTATTGAAGAAAAATTATCGATAGTACATCCTCAGATTTTCTGAATTCAAAGATCGTGCGAGCGTTGTTCCTCCAAACTCCTTCAGACAATAAGTTCCATGTCGAACGATCTCCTCTACTTCAGACCAGCCTTCCCGATCTGGGGTAAGTTTTTTCTGACTTTGAGGTTGAGAGATGGTGGCTCACCAAAGCACTAAGTCTCCTAGAGATAGGATTGATGATGTTGAGAGATGGTCGATCTCCTTATTATTTCTTTTTTATTAGTGGTTCTTGCTATGGTAGTACCCTTGGTCGATCTTCTCTTACTTCAAACCGACGTCTGAGGAATCGATCCAGCTGGCCTCTTCTAATGAGCTTCTCAATTTTGTCTTGAAACTGAATACATTCTTTAGTATCGTAGCTGTGGTCATGATGGTAGAGGCAGTACTTACTTCGATCTCGCTTATTTAGGAGAGATCGTAATTCTTCCAGTCTTGGTAGCTGATTCTTAATTTCCATCAAAACTTGAGTTTTAGGCATATTAGGAGGGCGTAGTTGTGAAACCTTTCGGAGGGAGGACTTTTTCGTATCCTTCTGTCGAAGCTTCTTTGATGACGAGCTCGATGAGGAGTTCGAACTTGCCTATATTCGGAGGGAGTCCGTGAGTGCGGTCGAACTTCATTCGATCCTCCATCAGCTGTGGGTTTACTAGACTCGTCCGTCTGTCGCTCTCCTATGGCTTCTTCATCCTTCAACTTGAAGGCTTTTTCTGTGCAGGCATATCTTTCGGCCCGAGCTAGTAGATCGCCAAAATCCCTGAGGTACTTCTTCTCCAGAAAGCATAGCAAATCATTCTTCTGAAGGCCATCCTTGAGTGCGATCATTGCAACAGACTGGTCCAAGTTCCAAACATCCAAAGCAGCAGCATTAAATCGGATGACATAAGTCTGAATGAATTTTTTCTCCTTCTGCTTGATATTCATCAAAAAATTCGAATCTTGGCGCGGACGTCAGCTGCTGACGAAGTAAGCCACAAACTGATGACTCATCTAGTCAAAAAAGAAGATCATACCCGATTTCAACATCGAGTATCAATTTTTTGCTGCTCCCTTTAAGGTAGATGAAAAAGCTCAGCATAATATGGCATCTCGCGCACCATGGAGCAGCATCATGATTCAAAAGACTTTCAGATGATCGATCAGATTAGAGGTTCCATCGTAGCTTTCAAGTTGAGGAAGCTTGAAGTTCGGCGGAATGGACTCTTGCACAATTTGGGAAGAGAAAGGAGGATCGGTGCAGACGTCATCATGAAAAATCAGGGCGACGTGGTAGAGTTCTTCAATTCGCTGGTCCATCTTCTGTAGTTTGTGATCGAGGATGTCGTCTCGATCATAGATCTTGGATGGCTTTCGATTGTAAATGAACAAGATCTCTTTTAGAGGAGAATCATGATCTGAACATGGATCCTCTGTTCTCTATCTTTTCTTTCCAAGGGCGACGGGTATGCTAGGCCAAATGCTCTTTCTTAAGATCGATTTTTGACATCTTGATGGCAGATTTTCTGACAAAATCACTATCGAAGGCTGTTGCATGATCTGCACCATTTCAATAAGGCCCTAAATCCACTACATTAGCATGTTAAACTGCTTCAGATCTACCATGATCATCGGTGGAGTTGGTGGTTGAAGCACCGATGATGGAGCATTAATAGATGGATCTGGCTCAAACCTGATGACAGAAATGGTAGATCTCCAGATAGTCGCCTTTTTTGAAGGCATTTCTTGGGATCAAGAAAGAGGATGGAGATGAACTTTGAAGAAGGTCGGCAGGATCGACTGAGCACTCCTTTAAGAATAAGGGTACCTCAGGAACAGAGGTTTCTTCCTCCAGCGTCAATTCTGTTGGTGCAGAATCTAGTTGGCGCCGAATCGAGCTGGAGTCAAGAAAGATGAGGTCGCCATCGGTAATCTACAATATAAAGTTCCATCTGAAGTCGATGGTGGTGGCTCCGATAAGATCCTCCGACGATCAAGTCAGCTCTTCTGGCTAATAAAAATGGAGTGCTCAAAAAAAAGTTCGGCAGAATTTTAGGAAGAAGAAAAAAGCTTAGAGAAAATGTATCCAGAGGATTTCTTTTTATAGATGGAGCTTGATTGATAGTGACGGCCATACCGTTTGGTAGTGGGCCGCTCGAGGCCGCATGAGGTTCGGTACGGAGAGGAAGGTGTCGTCAGGCTGATAGTGACAGCCATACCGTCCGATAGCACGCCGCTTGAGGCCGCATGATGTTTGCTACGGAGAGAGGAGCATCCTCAGACTGATAGTGATCGTTCATCGAGATTTAATGGTCGTAGTTTGAAGAAAGTAGGCGTTGGTTGGTGAAGAACTTCGATATATATCCATTTCAGAGGAGTTTGGACTCCTAAAGAGGATACAACTGAAGGAGAAATTTGATTGAAGGCGAGGTCTAAGAGGAGTTTAGCTCCTAGAGGAGTTTAACTGAAGGAAGAATTCGGAAGGAGTTCGTCTTCCATAAAAATTCGACTGAAGAGAAGTCCGAAAGAAGTTTGACTCCTATAGAAATCCGACTGAAGAAGAAGTCCGGAAGGAGTTCGGCTCCTGTAGAAATCTAAAATCGGACTGAAGAAGGAGTCCGGAAGGAGTTCGACTCCTGTAAAAATCTGAAATCAGACTGAAGGAGAAGTTTGACTCCTGTAGAAATCTAAAATCCAATCGAAGAAGATGTTGGGAGGAGTTCGGCTCTTGGAGAAGTCCGATCGAAGGAGAAGTTTGGGAGGAGTCCGGCTCCTGGAGGAGTTCAGCAGGAATTCGATCGCTGAAAAGTTCAAGAGGGGTTCGACCGATGGAGGAGTTCAGCTAGGGCTCGACTGCTAAAGAGTTCGATTGGGACTCGATCGTTGAGGAATTCGGCTAAGGTTTGACCGCTGGAGGAGAATTTTCGATCGAAGCTCTTCCATGATTATCGGTTGCATTAGGCTAAGCATCAAACTAGACTTCGACGGAAATGAAGTTTATCTCCAATAATATATATTATATTATATAATATATTATATTAATATTATAATATGATAATTATATAATATAATATTATGTTATAATAATATATTATAATATATATTATAAATAAAAATATATTTTAAAATATAATATATTATATGTAATATCTATTATAATATATAATATATCATATATCTTTTTATATTATAAATATAATATAATAATATTATTATATTAATAATATAATAATATATGATATTATAATAATATAATATTATATATATTATTATAATATATTAAATATATTAAATATAATATATATATTTATATATTATAAATATATATTAATATACTATTATAAGATTATTTGTTATTATTATTAATAAAATATTATAATAATAATAATAATAATATAGTATAATATAATTTAATATTATAATAATATGTTATAATATATATTATCATTGAAATATATATTATTAGAATATAATATATTATATAACATCTATTATATATATAATAATATAATATAATATATATTATATATGTTATAAATATAATATATAACATAATAACATTATATTATGTTATAATAATATTATAACATAATATTATATTATATAATATTATTATCATAATCATGTTATTATAATATAATAATATATGATAATATAATAGAATATATTATAATAATATAATATAATATTATAATAACATATTATTATATATAAATATAAATATAAATTAAAATATGATATATTATATATATTATATATTATATTATTATAATAATATTATAATATAATAATATATGATAATATAATAATATATTATAAATATAAATATATATTATAATATAATATTATATATATTTACATTTATGATATATATTTATTATATATATTTATATTTTATACATAGCATGTGATTTTTAAAAAAATTGATTTAAGAATATTTTAAAAATTTAATATTACATTACCAGTAATCTGATTGTCATACTAAATATGTCAATCAAGATTTTTAGTAATTTTATTATAATATTTTCTGCATATACGAAATATAGTAATCAATATTACGGACAATCTATCTAGATTGTAGGTAATCCAGACTAGATTATCACTACCTGGTAATGCACTAAATGCAACCTAGGAGTGAAATAAGAATCTAGTCCAATTAATAATGTTAATGGGTCCACCTATTACAAAGTTCATTTATCAAATTAGGCCTACACTAATATCTGCAACATCATATGACTAAGACAATAGATCCAAAATAATAATATGATCACGGGCTCCTTAACCATTCATTCCAACAATAAAGTTAGCTTGTATATCATAATAAATCAAAATTAGAAATCAATCCATAATTAATGGAAGCCCACATTATAAAAAATTCTAACAAATACTAGTATTATTTGACTAATTTATAATTTGTCTATATTTTTTACATGTACTTCCATGGGTATGAGAGATATAAAAGGTTTAAAAGAGATATAAAAGGTTTAATATAAGATCCATGATCCTTTACGGTACATGTTTTACACCAAATGTGCCTAATAGTCACCACGAAGAGATGAATAGCTATTAATAGTGATACATCATGTACGGCACGTAAAAATATTTTATTTGATAGCTATCTATTTTTTGATAATAAAAATTAAGTACCGCATGATACATGCATTGCGATGAAAATCATTCATTGCAAAGGATCCATGCTCTATATCCAAACCATACATTTAGGACATATGGGTAACTCATAGAAAAGGTATCAAAGCATCTCAATATATGTTGTCCTACCAAAGCTAGTCAAGTAGGATGGTTGGGAAGGAAATTCTTCATAGAATGTCAACTAACCAGATTAAGCATTGAGCATCAGCACACAACTCTAGACCATAATCAGAGTAAAAGTTAAAATTAAGGTAGTTTTCAATTAGAATACGTGTGATTTTGTATAAATATGAAAGAAAATAACATGCAAGTATGTTTTGAGGGGTTGAGTGCAGAAAATCTCTTTCCCCCATTGAATGTTCATTTACCACTTCCTTCGTGTCGGCGATCATGGTTCCCGGTCCCCCGACTCGTGACTTGCTTATGGAGGAGGAAAAGCCTTGGGGACAAGGAAGACGAAACCTTCCACCCCAACCGTTGGATCGGCATACCGCCGCCAGTTGTTTGGTGTTTCCAGGCCGTATGGGGTACAGCAACAGCTTATGCCGTTCTTCCCAATATTTTGGTGCACAAACCTAGTCACTGTTCTCCTTGAAAAAAGAAATAATAATAATAAATTATATTATAAATAGATGATATTATTTAAAATATATATATATATATATATATATATATATATATATATATATATATATATATATATATATATATTTTATATGTGATGTAAAAGAGTCTGCTTGTTTCGGATTGTAATTATGTCTCTAATTCAATTAACTTTTTTGCTCTCTAATTGTATTTTGAGATCCAAACAAATCTTTTAGGATCTCGCCTTCTATCTTAGACGTATGGATATCTTTAATAATTTTTTTCTTCAAATAATTTTTTATTTTTAGCTTATAAAATTACAACCATCTAACATATAGTTTATGATTTTTCTCTCATCCAAGTTAACTTAAAATTATATAGCTTCATTGGTCATTTTTTCCTGATAACACTAGCCAATTTTTTGCTTAGTTTATATTATCACAACAATTTATGATGTAATTTATAACTTGTTCTCATTTTAATCAAATTTGATTTTATCAAAATTCATCCTATACTTACCTCCAAATTGACTTAGTAAAAAAAAAATTACATGTGCTAAATTTTTTTGTATATATAATATAGGGGTAATACTTTCTACATCGTCTGCGGTGTAAAAAATCAGACATGGAGCACATCATCCCATTCGATTAGTCCATATAGTGCTTTCGTGGCATGACGTGATATATGTTATTTTTCATCTAATTAGACATCTGAAGGTATAAAGAAAATAAAGATATTTTTATCATTTCATCACTAAGCATATTTAATGCATGTCATATTCTGCTTTCCAACTTTAATATGATGAAAATATTCTTTTCCTCTAAGACGAAGTATTTTTACTATTTAGCAGTCAAGTTGAATATTTCAAATGCTACTCTTTTCTCTCTTTTTTTTTAAATTTTGTTGAGCTTCTGCTTAAGCGTCTGGATGTCCAAGATTTAATCTGCAGTGAGAAGTATGTATTCAATTGTGTTGGCTAGTATCTAGATATCATAATATTATCCATCTAAGCAATATATCCCATCTATCAGATAAAATATCATTTATAGATCCTTTAATATATTTTTTTTGTAATTCTTTTGATATAATAGCTTCTTTGATAGCTGTCAATATTATAGCATCATACAGGTAAAATACTTCTCAAATATATTTTTTTAAAATTTTTATGATATTCTACATCAAAATTATGATATTTTATATCAAAATTATGACATCCTATATATAAAATACCTTCAGAAGATAGTTTTGACAATATTATAGCATACTAGATCATAAATATGATATTATATGTTAAAATTATGATATCATGTAGGTAAAACACCTTCTAAATATATTTTTTAATATTTTTATGATATTTTTATATCAAAATTATGATATCCTACAGATAAAATATCTCACAGATCTATTTTTTTAATATTTTTATAACATTCTATGCCAAAATTATAACATTCAATGTTAAAATTATTATATCCTACATGTAAAACATCTTTCAAAGATAGTTTTGACAATGTTATAACATGCTAAATCATAAATATGATATTATAGATTAATATTATGATATTCTGTAGCTAAAATACCTCTCTATATTTTTTGATATTTTTTTATTTTAAGATATCATAATTTTGATCCTTAATATCATAATTTTAACACGGGATGTCATAATTCAGCATTCAGAGATATTTTTATTCTAAGATGTCATAATTTTAATTTTTAATATCATAATTTTAACATAGAATATCAAAATTATAACATCAAAGATGTTTCTATTTTAGGATATCATAATTTTGATTCTTAATATCATAATTTTGATATAGAATATTAAAATTATGACATTGAAGATATTTTTATTCTAGAATATCATAATTTTAATATTCTATATCAAATTATAATATTAAGAATTAAAATTATGACATCCTCAAATAAAAACATCTCTGATATCATAATTTTAATATCCTACATCAAAATTATAATATTAAGGATCAAAATTATGACATTCTGAAATAGAAATAACTTCAATGTCATAATTTTGACATCCTGTGTCAAAATTATAATACTAAGAATCAAAATTATAATATCATGAAATAGAAATATCCTCGATGTTATAATTTTGATATTCTGTGTCAAAACTATGATGTTATATGTTAATATTATGACATCTTATAGGTAAAATATCTTTTAAATATAATTTTTAATATTTTTATAGCATTTTTATGTAAAAAATATGGCATCCTATATGTAAAACATCTTTTAAATATATCTTTCAGCATTTTTATGATATCTAATATTAAAATTATGATATTTAAAGTCAAAATTATGATATTTAAAGTCAAAATTATGACAATCCTGTATGTAAAATATCTTTTGAAGATAGTTTTGATAATATTATAATATATTAGATCATAATTATGATATTATATATTAGTATTATAAAATTTTATAGATAAAATATCTTTTAAATATATTTTTTTGATATTTTTATAGTATTTTTATGTCAAAAATATGACATCTTGTAGGTAAAATACCTCTTAAATATATCTTTCAATATTTTTATGGTATCTAATAT
Source organism: Cocos nucifera (assembly GCA_006176705.1). Lineage (NCBI taxonomy): Eukaryota > Viridiplantae > Streptophyta > Magnoliopsida > Arecales > Arecaceae > Cocos > Cocos nucifera. The sequence goes on from QRFJ01000061.1 coordinate 2,753,924, forward strand.
CAAAATTATAATATTTAAAGTTAAAATTATGACATCCTATATATAAAACATCTTTTGAAGGTAGTTTTGATAATATTACAATATACTAGATCAAAACTATGATATTATATATTAATATTATGATATCTTGTAGCTAAAATATCTTTCAAATATATTTTTTAATATTTTTATAGTATTTTTATATAAAAAATATGGTATTCTATAGATAAAATATCTTTCAAATATATCTTTCAGTATTTTTATAATATTCAATATCAAAATTATGATAGTTAAAGTTAAAATTATAATATCATGCATGTAAAACATCTTTTAAAGATAGTTTTGATAATATTATAACATACTAGATCACAACTATGATATTATATGTTAATATTATGATATTTTATAGATAAAATATCTCTCAAATATAATTTTTGATATTTTTATAATATTTTAATATTAAAAATATGGCATTCTTTATATAAAATATCTCTTAAATATATCTTTCAATATTTTTATGATATTTAATATCAAAATTATGATATTTAAAATTAAAATTATGATATTTAAAATTAAAATTATGATATTCTACATGTAAAATATTTTTTGAAGATAATTTTGATAATATTATAAAATACTAGATCATAATTATAAAATTATATATTAATATTATAACATCTTATAGGTAAAATATCTTTCAAATATAATTTTTGATATTTTAATAGCATTCTTATGATAAAAATATGGTATCCTGTAGTTAAAATATTTTTTAAATATATCTTTTAGTATTTTTATGGCATCCAATATGCATTAAAATGAGTACTTTATGGTATCTATACGTAAAATACCTTCCAAATATAACATCTATTATAGGTATGACATCTTAAAATGGATAATTTATATCTTCTATATATATTTTTTGACTTTAAATAACCTTCTATATATTTTCTACAGAGATTTTTGCAAATGATCAGTTGGATGAGGCTTCATGCGATGATTGCCATGAGAATCCATCTTCTTTTAGTGCATCACATATAGATAATAATTTATGACAAGAAGAGAAGCACAGGAGGAACGAGAAAGGTGATTATCAAGAATGAAATATTATAAATTTCTTATTATTTATAATAATTTGTAAATCAAATGTTTTAATTTTATCAAAATATGAAATATATTATAGCAGATGTTTGAAAAATCTATTAATTTAATTAAATATCATTTTAAATTTCTATAAATATTGCATTTAAGAATATTTTTTGCGATATTATAGATTAATATTATAATATCTGTTAGATAAAATATCTTCTAAATATATTTTTTTTGATATTTTTATAATATTTTTATGTCAAAAATATAGCATCCTATAGGTAAAACACCTTTTAAGTATATCTTTCAATATTTTATGACATCTAATATCAAAATTATGATATGGGATGTCATAATTCTACATTCGAGGATGTTTTGGCTTAAGAACGTCATAATTTTGATCATTAATATCATAATTTTGATATAAAATATAATAATTTTATATTTAGAAATGTTTCTATTTTAAGATGTCATAATTTTGATCCTTAATATCATAATTTTGATACAAAATATCATAATTCTGTATTCGAAGAAGTTTCTATTTCAGGATGTCATAATTTTGATCTTTAATATCATAATTTTGATACAGAATATCACAAGATGTCATAATTCTATGTTTGGAGATATTTCTATTTCAGAATGTCATAATTTTGATCCTTAATATCATAATTTTAATACAAGATGTCATAGGATGTCATAATTTTACATTCGAGAATGTTTCTATTTCATGATATCATAATTTTGATTCTTAATATTATAATTTTGATACAAGATGTCATAATTCTTCATTCAGAGATATTTTTATTTTTGATTATCATAATTTTAATTTTTAATATTATAATTTTGATACAGGATATCATAATTCTACATTAGAAGATATTTTTATTCTAGGATATCATAATTTTAATTCTTAATATAATAATTTTAACACAGAATATCATAATTCTTTATTCGAAGATATTTCTACTTTAGAATATCATAATTTTTATTCTTAATATTATAATTTTAATTTAGAATGTCATAATTCTATATTCGGAGATATTTTTATTATAGAATATCATAAAAATACTATAAAAATATTAAAATAATATATTTAAAAGATATTTCATCTATAAGATGTTATAATATTAATCTATAATATTATAGGAAACATCCTTGAACGTAATATTTACAAAAATTTAAGATGATATTTTATTAAATTAATAGATTTTTCAAACATCTGCTACATTATATTTCATATTTTATTAAAATTAAAATATTTAATTTATAAATTATAATAAATAATAAGAAATTTATAATATTTCATCCTTGACAATCTCCATCCTCATTCCTTCTGCACTTTTTTTTTTGCTATAAATTATTATCTATATGTAGTATACTAAAAGAAAATGAATTCTCATGACAGTCATCGTATGAAGCCTCATCCAACTGATCACTTGCAAAAATCTCTGTAGAAAATGTACAGAAGGTTATTTGAAGTCAAAAAATATATATATAAGATATAAATTATCCATTTTAAGATGTTATATCTATAATAGATGCTATATTTGAAAGATATTTTACTTACAGATGCCATAAAGTATCCATTTTAATATATATTAGATGTCACAAAAATACTGAAAGATATATTTGAGAAATATTTTATCTACAGGATGCCATATTTTTATCATAGAAATGCTATTAAAATATTAAAAATTATATTTAAAAGATATTTTACCTATAAGATATTATAATATTAATATATAATATCATAGTTATCATCTAATATATTATAATATTATCAAAACTATCTTTAAAAGATGTTTTATATATAAAATATCATAATTCTAATTTTAAATATTATAATTTTGATATTAGATGTCATAAAAATACAGAAAGATATATTTGAGAGATATTTTACCTACAGGATGTCATATTTTTGATATAAAAATATTATAAAAATATTAAAAAATATATTTAAAAGATATTTTACCTATAATATATCATAATATTAACATATAATATCATAGTTATATTCTAGTATGTTATAATATTATCAAAACTATTTTCAAAAGATATTTTACATGCAAGATATCATAATTTTAATTTTAAATATCATAATTTTAAAATTAGATATCATAAAAATGCTGAAAGATATATTTGAGAGATATTTTACCTATAAGATGTCATATTTTTTATATAAAAATATTATAAAAATATCAAAAAAATATATTTGAGAGGTATTTTATGAAGAAAATTTTATAATATTAATATATAATGTTATAGTTATGATCTAATATGTTGTGATATTATCAAAACTACTTTCAAAAGATGTTTTACATGCAGGATTATCATAATTTTAACTTTAAATATCATAATTTTGATATTAGATATCATAAAAATGCTAAAGATATATTTGAGAGATGTTTTACATATAAGATGTTATATTTTTTATATAAAAATACTATAAAAATATCAAAAAATATATTTGAAAGATGTTTTATCTACAAGATGTCATAATATTAATATATAATATCATAATTTTGATATAGAATATCAAAATTATGATATCGAGAATGTTTCTATTTCAAGATGTCATAATTTTCATCTGTAATATCATAATTTTAATTCTTAATATTATAATTTTGATACAGTATATTAAAATTATAACATCGATGATGTTTTCATTATAGAATGTCATAATTTTGATCTTTAATATCATAATTTTGATACAAGATATCAAAATTATGACATCGAGAATGTTTCTATTTTAGGATGTCATAATTTTGATTCTTAATGTTATAATTTTGACATAAGATATCAAAATTATGATATTGTAGAATAGAAACATCTCTGATGTCATAATTTTGACATTCTATATCAAAATTATGATATTCTATAATAGAAACATCCATAATATCATAATTTTAACATCTTATGTCAAAATTATGATATTAAAAATTAAAATTATGATATCCTAGAATAGAAAGATCTCCAATATCATAATTTTGATATTCTATATCAAAATCATAATATCCTAACATAGAAACATCCTCGAACATAGAATTATGATATCCTATAGCAAAAATATGACATTAAGGATTAAATTTCTAACATCGTGAAATAAAAAAAAATAAAAAATATACTTAAGAGATATTTTAGCTATAAGATATCATAATATTAATATATAATATCATATTTATGATCTAGCATGTTATAACATTGTCAAAACTATCTTTGAAAAATATTTTACATGTAGCATGTAATAATTTTAGTATTGAATATCATAATTTTAATATAAAAATTCTATAAAAATATTAAAAGATATTTTTGAAAGATGTATTACTTATAAGATGTTATAATTTTAACGTATAATATCATATTTATGATCTAGTATGCTACAATATTATCAAAACTACCTTTGGAAGATATTTTATATATAGGATATCATAATTTTGATATAAAATATTATAATTTTGATGTAGAATATCATAAAAATATCAAAAAAATATATTTGAAAGGTATTTTACCTATATGATGCTATAACATTGACATAGAATTTTACGTGCAGGCGTTTAACTATTAAAGAAGCTGTTGTATTAAAAGAACTATAAAAAAAAATATATTAAAGAATCTATGGATGACATTTTACTTGATAGATGGGATATATTGCTTGGATGGATAATATTATGGCATCTAGATACTAGCCAACAAGATCGAATGCATACTTCTCGCTTCTTAGACATCCAGATGCTTAAGCAGAAGCTCAACAAAATGAGAAAAAAGAGAGAAAAGAGTAGCATTTAAAATATTCAATCTGACTGCCAAATAGTAAAAATACTTCATTTTGATTTTCATCATGTTAAAGTTGGAAAGTAGAATATGACGTGCATTAAATGTGCTCAGTGATAGAATGGTAAAACACCTCCATTTTCTTTATGCCTTTAGATACCTAGTTGGATGAAAAATGATATACATCACGTCATGCCATGAAAATGCAATATGGACTAATTAGATGGGACGGTGCGCTCCACGTCTAATTTTTTACACCGCGGGTGGTGTAGAAAGTATTACCCATAATGCATAAGTGTTAAAAATCAATCACGAGACTCTAAAATTTTAAGCTTTTTCAGAGGCTAAAATATTTTGTTAAAAAAGCTTTACAAACCCTGCAACAATTTGGTTTAAAAATTAAAATTAAAAAAAAAAAAGAAAGGAAAAGAAAAATATCATCATATGCAAAGAATAGGAGTAGCGGACATTTCTAAAGGGGCGTAAAGGGGAGACACAAAAGTGCGAAGAAGGAAAACTAATATAATCATTGCACCAACAACATTTGTCCAATGACATGGAAAATTCCTCCTTTGGCTTCTCCCTTGTCATCACAATCCAAGTGATGAGAACAAGAATGGATTCCAAATTTCCCTAGCCATCTTCAATTTATAATTTTTCTTTTTACCATGAGATTTCTATATTACAATACAACTACTCTTAAAGGAATTAGATATCCTATATATAGTCCTATAAGTTTAGGGGAGCATGATAGGGTATTTTGAACAGTGATATAACTGCTTAATGCTACAAATCTATAGGTTGGAGGGGAATGATAGTCTCTCTATTCACTAGCAAACATGGTTGAGAGTCGCCATTGCATCCTCTAAACTATGAAAATATCGTATATGACCAAAAATTTACCTTTTTTTCTTCTTATTTTAAGAAAAGGAAGCCATGTTGTTATCTGGATTGCAAATTGAACACGAAGGCTAAAAGAGGATTTTGTTTGGGACTCCTTTATCATACCTACAGAGGTGACTATGCGTTACATATAAGTGTGATTAATTGTTCTTAAGAAGAACTTAAGAATAAACAATTAAGCTTGCCAAAAAAATGCACACACATAATAATAGTAATAATAATAATAATTATAATAATAATAATAAAATATGTAAATAAATATATTTACTATAATATATTATAGTATAGTACGGTCTAATCTAATATATTGTGAGAACATAATATGACCATTTTTTATTGTATAGGATAGTAGGACAATGTTTTCATAATATATTATATCATATATTATATACGGTATTACTTGCATGCAGGTAACAATAGGCTTCCTTTGGAATGGGTCGGTTTGGTATCAACCCAACCAATGTTGTGCCAGGAGTCAAAAAGTTCTCAGGCCATATTTGTTAGTCGTTGGGTTTCAATTGGATTGGCTTGGGCACAGAATTTTAAGGCCCATTGCTCAAGGTTTTATGTCAGCTTGATCGTGACAAGGCACCAGACCATAATTAAGGTGCAAAGGATGTAGAAGGCTTTATATTATCTAAACAAAAAATGATCTAGAAGGTTGACAAACATCAAGTACAGTTTCTAACATATTGATATTACTTAAGTAATCAACGTTCATGGAGGGTTTTAGATTAATAATTGACAGCAAAAGACATTAGTTTCTCCTGTTTTTTTCTCTCCATGGTGATACTATGCTTCTCTGATACATGTATGCATGAAGAATTTTAGAGCTATCATGGGTTGATCTTAACTTGTAGTTGGTTCATGCATGCACGTAAGAGTAAAAATGAGACATCAGTGCTATGTAAAGGCTCGGTTGATTATGGAATTATTATATCAGCATTTCTAGGTCCGGTAAACTACTCTTGTATGCATAACACCCACAATTTCTCGCATGAAAAGCCACCCCAACTATGATATGACCAACTCTTTTACTATTATATAACTTGATAATGTACTTCCTCCTTAATTTGGTTTGTTGTGTTCTATCGTTTCTACTTACAAAAAAGGAAAGTGAACATAAAAATAATGTATAAAAGTGGGTAGAAGCATGGTGGACATGGATGAGTGAACCCATGAAAAATGAATGATTTAGCATTCATTGTATAAAATTAATCTATTCTGCAAAAAGTAAGTATTTTTGGCAATTAACCTTTTATCCCATGATTATCTCCAAGAAAACACACACACATAACTATCATATGTGTCTATGATCCTCTAATCTAATTATCTTTTATTATTTATGTAATTTGATAATTAAAATTCTAATTATGATGAGTGTGCTATTTATTCTCTCTTTAAGAGAAAAACTAAATTAATTATGATATATATTTGTTTTATATGGAGTTGCTTTAATTAGTAGTTGGACTAGGGATGATAATTTATGATCCGACCCATTACCTCAGTCCCCGTGAACGATCTGATTTAAGTAGATTTGGATTTAATATATATAGGTTTGAATCATAAATAAAATAACCTGTTTAATAAATGGATTGGGTTTATATTTAAATATTTAACTAACTTAACTCATTTTGATTCATTTAATAATTGAGTTGGGTCGTAACCTTATCTATTTAACTTATTTAAGATGTTTAGAACATGCTAAACATATTTCTATCTTATTTAATCCAACTCGTTTAACCTATTTAATTCATTTAAATCTATATAATTTATTTAAAATCTACTTAATATGTTTAACCCATTGACTAACTTGATCGATTTAATAAACAAGTTATACGGATGAGATCAGATTACTTATTTAATAAATAAATTAAATTTAGATATAAATTTTCGACCTAATTCTTATTCAACCTAACCTTTATGTTATCCGATCCAATTACCAGCTCCTAAGTGAAACACCTTAGAGATAGATTATTGGAGACTCACACAAGACTTGATGGAGATTGGATTTATATTAATAGAATACCAAATAATTTTAGGACAAAATCTATTATGATGCAATTACTACTTAAAATTACGTGAAAACTAGATTCAACATTTATTCGACAGTTCAACTATATGATGCAGCAAACCCTCCATATGCTTGAGGGACTAATTAAGCATGTGGGGGCTCTCAGTCAAGTATATGATGCCTCCTCAAATCACTAGAAGCTTAACACGTGTTCAATACTTCTTTTAGATGACCAAGATGTCCAATAATTCAGCACATTTTTCATCCCTACTCCATTTCTTGTCCCCGAAACATGTTGAGAAGTGCCATTACCACCCTTTATAATTAAATAAAACATGCAATATCTTTCTTGGAATGCTTGTTGGTGGTCTCTTAATAGTATTATTTCATAAATAAATCTAAATCCTTTCTTTATTGGATTTGCAAAGTTTATTGATAGATGATTGTCTCTGTCCAGAGATTAATTTCTGATCAAAAGGAAAACAAATATAATAGCTAGCATTATGTATTGAATCACCTTCTAATTTGCTTCTTATTTTCTTGTATCAGCCTGGAGTATTTATGCATCTCTCTCCTAAATTCAAAAAAAACAACTACTAATCTTTTTTTCGAATCTTTCCAGAAAAATTATAAAAGTAATATTCTACTTTACAAATTATAGCCAAAGATGGCCGGAAAAAAAAAATAGCATGATGCCATTATTCTTGTCGTGCTAAAGTTATCCTCTCCTTTGTTCCACCATTTATGACTGCAACTCCAGTGAGTTTCCTGTGATGGAATCATGTCAAGGTCTCGATGCGTACGCCAACTTTCACGTCAAGTTGTGGGAATTAAAATCCAAGGCAAAAAGTGGCGGATGCAAGTTGTCTCCTTCCACCAAAGGGTCGGCATCTACGTTCATAGCATGGGTTCAACTGCATGCTAAATAATACAATTGTTGACTTGGGGCACAAAGAGAAGCCTTAAAGTCTGCGGGCACCGTCCGACATTCCATTATTGTGCTCATCAAATTAGCATCATCTTCAGTATCCAATGCCGCAAGCCATCTTCGCTTTCCATCATGTCTTTGGCTTGTAACTAATTTTATTCAACTATTTTTCCTTTTCTAATTGACATGCCTCCAAGGTATCGCTTATGCCCTTCAGCATCTGAAGACTGAATCTGAGCCCAAATCTAATCATCTTAAGTCTACCTCTATATAACATATTATACATTACATGACTTACATAAATATTTTTATGAGAATTAGAATATAAAATTTTTCAAAAACATAAAAGAAAAAGCTGTGCTGAGATCTCTCAAGATAGTTTGGTACTGCTGTATGATTTGCTGAGTAATATTTTGTGCATCACATATGGTATAGCAAAATTGATGTGAAGCACATCATTCAATCATCTTGGACCACGCAGCAAAAGTAATAATAATAGAAGAGCATTTAATGTCGCTTCAATTTTATTGCTCAAATTTTTTATAACAATGCCCTTTACCTCTATAGAATAACGAAAGAATGATATTATAACTTCCTAATGCCATATAATATTATAATAAGATAACAAAAAGTTATAATAAACAACAAGAAGTTATATAAAGAAAGAAGAAGTCATATATTGTTCAGAATATTATTATATTAATAGGAAGTCATATTAGATATCAAAAAGCATAACTAATATTTACGATATCATATATATTCATAAAAAGTTATATATATTCTTAAGGATGTCATATATATTTACAAGAAGTCTTGTAAAGCACCAAGAAGTCATATATAATATTCATGATATTATATATATTCATAAAAAATTATATATATTGCTCAGGATGTCATATATATTTACATGAAGTCATATAAGACATTAAGAAGTCATATATGATATTCAGGATATCATATATATTCATAGAAAATCGTATATATTGTTCAGAATGGCATATATATTTATAAAAAGTCATATTATAAGGCATCAAAAAGTTATATATATTATTTAGGATGTCATATATATATTCACAAGAAATTATATATATTATTCAGAATGTTATATATATTCATAGAAAATCGTTCATAAAGTCATAATATATTCACAAGAAGTCATATTAATCATAGAATATCATATAAAGAAACATAAAGTCATAAATATTGCCCAGAATATCATAGAAAGCCATAAATAATATTCAAGATGTTATATATACTTACAGAAAGTCATAAAAGATATCATGGAGGGAAAGGATATTTTTGTCATAAAAAATCTAATGAAAAAAAAGCTGAGCGACATTAAATGCTTTTTCATTATTACTTTCGCTACGTGGTCCAAAATGATTGGATGGTGTACTCCACGTCAATTTTACTATACCGCATGCTTGCGATGCACAAAATCTTTCTCCACATAAGATGCAACTTAATTTGCATATAAATTATTATGATATCTTAAAATTTTAAGAAAATGAAAACAATTAAAAATAGCTCATGTGCCATGGATAATTTTTCTCCCAACGTGCTAGCACAGAAGTCTCCTAAATGGATTTCATCCATCTGACCAATGCTAGAAAACTCTAATTTATGCATACTGAACATGTATGAGGTCATTTGGGTGATCCATCATGTGCTTCATCTTCATATGATCCGTTGTGCCCAGCAGTGATTGATAAAGCGATGGTGGACGGTGATGCAGGCATCACAGTGTTGTGTGCTAGCATCTAAGCATAACTTGGAACCCCTTCATGTGTCTGTAAGTTAGAAGGGGCTGTGTTTTATCCAGGTTGCTACCAAGAGGCTTGAATATTCTGGCACTTTTTATGTATTTTTTGGACTATACAATCCCTCCTAATCTGCAATGTAGTTTATCTTGTTCTCAACCCCCCTCACCGCCCCCCCCCCAAACACACACACACACAAAAAAAAAAAAAGAAGAAAAAAAAAAAAAAGAAAAAAAAAGAAAGAAAGGCATAACTCATGAAGCATGATCAATTTGTGTTTTTTTTTTTAAATAAAAATTACTTAAATTAGCTTATTGAGTTGAATGAGATTTATATCTTGTTTTGATATATTTTTGACATTTTGAACTCTTTATTTTTTGGGTTGAGTCCAACAAAGTTAGGTTCGATTTTGCAAATCTATAGCTAATTAAACAAATTCTCCAACTGAATTTGATTTGAAACCTATATTAAATCTATCATGCCCCGAACCCAATATTTGAAATCGCACACTTTCTAGAATAAGATCTTAAAGAACATGCAAAATCTTAAAATCCATTGTAACTTTAATATCTATGAACACTAATGATCTCAATTCATAACAAAATATTGTATATTAATAAATAACAAAACTTATATGATTTATCAAACTCAATCACCCGTATTGATGATACTTTATATATTCAATCCTTTCAACCATGATTCCAACTATAGCCAAGTGCATGCATCCTATACCTTTGAAAAGAAAAGAGAAGGGAGTATGAGCTTTAGAGCCTAATAAAAATCCTTGCATACTCATATTAATATAATAATATTATTCAAAAATAGCAAGTAAACAATATTCAAGAAAAAAAGTATAATCAAGAAATCTTTTGTCAAGCATCTAGTATAACTTAATAGTTATAGGCATATAATTCAATCCATATAGTATCATAAATCCATATTTTATTAACATGATCCAGATCAATCAACAGTTATTTTTAGGATTTTGAACTAATTATGATCATGTTCTAACTCGTGACTAACAAACTCAAATATCATGTTCCTGCTCATGTTCGAGCTATCCATTATGTCATATTTCTGCTTGTGATGGGCTATTCACAATATCATGTTCCTACCTACGGCAAGCTATCCATAATGCCATATTCTAGTCCATGATGAGGCTATTCGTAATTTAACATAGCTAGTCTAAACATTCATTTTTTTATTATTAATTTATTCAATCTCAATTATGCTAGAAAAATATGATATAATATTATATTTTTTTTTAAGATTTTCAATAGCCAACATCGTGATCTAAACTATCTGAAAAGCCATCAATATATGATATAAAAAAATAAGTAATCATTCCATCAATCACATATGCATAAAATTAGCAACTAAAAATCAAAATCATGTAGTGCATAAATAAACAGTTGACCGTGTCTAAGGGCTTATCTTTATGCAATACTACCTATCCATACATAATTTGTCCAACTAAAAACCAATATAAATTAGCCTATCCTTGATCAATCCTTAATAATAATAATTAATAAATAATTGTTAAGTTTCTGATTTCAAAATTTTTGATGCCTAAGTTATCCTTGTCTCTAATTTTTTAATCCCATATAATACATAACTAATTAAATAAAAAAAATTAAAAATTTATCTTAATTTAAAAATTAAAATATAAATCATCTTGCTCAATAATTTCTCATCCAACTAGAAATAAAGAAAATCAATAATTAAAATTAATTATGAAGAAAATCAAGAAATAAAGAAAGGACGCAACTAGCAGCATCCAACAGTTTGAATGATTTAGATCAAGAAATGAGTTAGATTAGAGTAAGATAGGGCAAGATAGCTTGTCAATCATGAAGTTTGAGGATGACCAATACTGGTTGGGTAGAACTCAACATGCAAAATGGTCAAAAAGTTGTAGTCCAAAATCTTCTATAGGGGTTCACTAGGATCTACCATTAAGTCACGTGATTCCCTCTCCCACAAATCTTTTGATGTAACCAGAGAGCGAAAGGAAGGGAAAGAAAGAGCGAGGGAGGAGAGAGAGAGAGAGAGAGAGAGAGAGAGAGAGGGAAGAGAGAGAGGAGAAAGCGCTCTCTTCTCCTTCAAAATATGGAAAGAAGAACAAAAAAAAATAGGGGATTGGCGTATTACCATTGATCCGAGCCTCAACCACTCACATCCAGCTAAGCTCTAGAGTCTCATCCTAGCACATCAATATAGAGGCTCTGCAATGTTGGAGACAAACGAGAACAAAAAAATAGAGTAAGAAGAAAGGAGCCTCGTTCAATCGAATCCAGTAACCTCCTTGCTCCAATCAGCCCGTCCATGATAGCTTTGGGGACTAGAATAAATAATTAGGAAGAAGGAGCTTGAGTTTTACTTCAACTACGGCCACATTGACGAAAAATCTCAATGGGAATCCAAGGAAATCTTAACCAAAACACAAATCCGGGCCAGCTGGAGGTTTGAGGAGGGAACGGGGCTTTTTTTGATCAATCAATTTTGGGGTTTTGAAGAGGAGACGATGGACCTACATGTTCTTCACCGGCGGAACTAGGTAAAAGATGGACTTCTATCAGGAGTCCTCTTCCTCCATTGCGCACGAACAATGGCATGGGTCTCTTCCAGCCAGACCATCTTGTTTGAAAACCCGGCGTCCGTCCTTTCGGCCCCGGCGTGCGGCATCGGGGCGTCGCGAGGGCGACCTCGGCGTCCCGCCGCACGGGGCCCGTCCGGGTGGGGCGGCGCGCCCGTGCGGGTGCGGCGGCTGGGGAGCCGACGGGAGTCGGAGGCGTGCGCGGCGGTCGGGGGCGACGGGCGTCGCTCCGCACGGACGCGACGCCCGTCCCGAGCGGCGGGCCCCGAGACGCGATGGAGCGCGCCAACCTCTACCGCGACGTGCGAAGTCGACGGCGGCACGCGGAGGCGGCGCCAGTTATCACTAAGATCCACGGGCCATAAAATTGCATCTAATTTAGGTTAGAGTCTAGACCTAGCTTAGCCTCTGACCCCTTAACCTCTATGATTATTGATCCAACGAGATCCACCGCTCATCTGGTGGACTAGTCCAAGCGACATGCATGAGAATAGATAAACCATAAAAGAACATAATTAATATATATATTTCTATAAATGTTGCAACGTGGTTGGACTAGACTAGTCCAACGGCTCAATGCCGGATCTGGTCCGACTAAAATTATACCTTGGCCCAATCCTGTGTTGCCGCAAATCATGAATGCAACGCGACTTAATTATTATGGTAGATTTTAGTCAAAAAAAAAAAAAAAAAAGGCATCACCCACATCCATGCAGGTAAGGCTGTCAAGCTTCGAATTAATGATCGAGCTATAGGTGGTCACAGTGAGACAGCGATGCTAAAACTCCTCACGGATCAGCTGGTGTGCTTGATCGCATACCAAAAGCCTTGTGCATGGGTCAAGCAATTGCGTTTCGTCTCAAAGACATCTGTGTGATATTTTCTTAGTTTTCACGTGCACCAGCTAGACCAGCGGTGACTTTGCGTGTATGGTGAAACAAAGACCACTGGCTCCGCCGCATCCCTATCTATGGTCCTTTTCTTTCCTTCTTTTTTTAAAAAAAAAAAATTTCAAAAACTAATATAAAAGAAACATCTTCTTTGATAGAAGAAAAACTTAGCTAAAACTAAGATAGCAGCGCCATGAAACCTGAGCAATGTTTAAAATATGGCGATTTTGCCAACTCAACCAATTGGATTTTTAAATCTATTATAGCTAAATTAGTATAAAATCAAAGATGCAATAAGCACATATTTATTCTACTCTTAAAAGTTTTTAAGGAGAAAGAGAAAGTACGTGTTTTAAATAATTCCTTGAGACACTTTTGAGTTAACTGTGGCTTGCCAGTGGAATAAAAGTCCATGTACAAGTTCAATATTATGTTCGAGCTTTTAATCTCATTATTATTATTTTTCCTAAGAGCTGGGATGGAAAAAATTCCTGTCTAAATTCCAATGAGGGCAGGATTCGAATCCAGGTCCTCGACATCAATCCTACGATACTTCATCAACCAGATCAGTTAGTATCCTCAAGCCTTTGATTTTATCAGAAATGAATAATTATATGCTGCACATAAATTTTAATATTGTCGCTCTTCAAAACTTTGGTTGCAATTATTACATGGTAGATTAACTTTCCAAGTAATTATAAAAAAGGAAAAACAAAATAAATACGAAACCATCAAAATAACACTAAGAAACGCTTTACAAATTCCGAGCTCTTTTTTATTATGAAGAAAAAGAGAAACATTTTATATGAAAATTCGTTAAATGTTGAAATGTAGCTGGTTAATCCGTGGACCTATATGCCATGCCTTGACAAATGCAACATGCTGCGCACGACCTCGCCTGAGATCTTATCTCCCTTAACTTTGCGTATCTAACGAGAGGCCTGTTACAATAAAAAATATATTTAATGATAAATTGCTTATGATATTTTTTATTATATATTATTAATTTTTTTACTATATTTTATTAAAAATATTATTATTTTTTAATAAATATTTTTATTATTAGCAGCACTTTACTATAAATATCGCTATGAATTTATATTTTATGGCATATATATAACTTGAAGTGCTAGAAACAAATACTAGTATTATGACATTTAACTAATATATTAATAAATAATATTATATTTTAAAAAATTTTAAAAAATTATTGCTAAATCTTAAATTATTAATTTATATATAAAGCTTATTTAGTTATACTGAATTACATAGAGCTTGATTTAGTCATATTCATCTCATAAAATATATTATTATATATATATTCTTAGTATTACTTGTTTAATGATATGAATGTATATTAATAAATTAAATAAATTATTTTAAGATATTAATAATATAAATTATAGTTTGATGGTTAAGAGCTTGCCATTCAAACAAAAGATCATTGATTTGAGTCCTCTTTTTATTTGAATTCTAGAATATATAGTTTATTTTTTATAATTATTTGTTGATCCCAAGATGATTTTGATG
This sequence comes from Cocos nucifera, assembly GCA_006176705.1. Classification (NCBI taxonomy): domain Eukaryota; kingdom Viridiplantae; phylum Streptophyta; class Magnoliopsida; order Arecales; family Arecaceae; genus Cocos; species Cocos nucifera. The sequence continues at coordinate 2,769,381 of QRFJ01000061.1, forward strand.
ATGATCAAATATTGAAGTATAAAAAGTATACTTATATTCTTCAAGTTTTGTCAAGTATGTTTTTGTTGATATAAAATTCAATTGAAACCTTTTAAGAAAAATTGGAGCTAAAAAACATGAATTGAAGTTGAATTTATTGCAAAAAAAAAGAAGCTTCAAAAGAGGTTTGAATCGACTCAAGATGCGTTAGAGTTGACTCTGGCACGCTTTAGAACCGGCATGAAGGATTGAAATAGGACCGAGTTGACTCCAGAGAGAGCCAAGCCGGCTCTCTCAGTAAAAATAGAAGAATGATTTTATGGTTCATACTGCCGAGCCGACTTGGGAGCTTTTCGAGTTAACTTGGACTATAGGCGAGCCGACTCAAGAAACAGTGTGCCGACTCTCTCAGAGTATACAGAAAGATGATGTTCTGGGATTAATAGGCTAGCTGACTTCATTCGATGTCGAGCTGACTCCATTCTAAACAGAGTCAATTTAAGAGTAGATCGAGTTGACTTCTGAAATTCTGACAATTCTAACAGCTAGTTCTGCAACAGCCAGATTTTGTCCTGATTTGCTCCCAATGGCTAGTTTCAGCCTCCAACTGTCAAAAAATGCTAGTTTTCGGTTCCAAAGCTAAAATCTTTGTGGGAAAACCTTGGATATAAAAGAGAAACAAAAGGAAACATAAAAGACTACTGTTCATGTGATAAAAGTTCAACCTTCAAGCATCAAAGACAACTCAACTACTTCCAATCAATTTTCTTCTGGAGATTTGTGTGAATAATTAAGAAGAAGCAACTGAGCATTCAAAGCTTCTTGGTTCAGCCTTCATGGACAACAAATCAGCTCAACTCAGAAGCATTCTTTATTGCAACTTTTCTTCTTCTTGCCCTGTTATAACAAGTTTTATAAGGATATGAAACTTGGGGAATAGGTTGAATCCAGTCCTAAAATTGGATTGAGGAGCCTTGGGGAAAAGCTTTTAAAGATTTATAGTGGTTCTTCTATGAAAACCAACTGGATTAGTGGATAGTGAGCCCGAAAAAACTATCCAACTATAATCTTGAAAGATTATAGTGAATTTCTATGATGATAGCTTGGAGAGTGGACATATATATAGGTGCTTGAAGTGCATCGAACCACTATAAATTTATTATATTTATATGCATGCATTTTTTATTATTATCTTGCAATTACTTTAGCTTAAATTCACTATACTACACTTGAACTATTTCATAGCAATCGCACATAATTATTTTTAATTTTTTAAAATTTAATTCACCCCCCATCTTGAATTGTCTAGCTAGGCAATATTTTTATCGGTGTATAAAAAAATACTAGCATTAAAATTTTAAAGATATTTTTATATGCCACTAAAATAAAAAATTTTATCAATATTTTTCTTAAAATATTGATAATTAATTGCCAACATCATTTTAAGGCGTGCATGAGAAAATGCCATAAAAATATTGATAAAAGTATTTGTCGTATTCTTTCTGACCTATAATGGTACTTAAAAATGTTGCTAATTGCATAAAATAATTATTAATTTTTTTTTGCAATCTCAACCATTAGATCATAGTTGCATAGACCTTAAAGCACCACAAAATTCTTCATGAATCATGTAGTTTGCATAGATCTCGAGGTAACTACTGCGCAATTCAACAATGGATTTATGCAAAGGTAAACCGTTCTTTCATGCCCTTACCAAGTCACATCATTAGACTATATATATCTCATAAGTTATTCTTGTCATTTTGCCGCTGCCCGTTACATCTAAATGTATATATTAAAATGGAGGGCATCTCAATCCGGATGCCTCCGTTTGACACATGGCTCCTGCTTCGCCCCTTTGATCTCTTCTGTTTTCTTAGGTTTCGATTGGATATTTCAGAAAGAATGGGAGGAAGCCATACGGACCAAAAAAATTCTCCAGGCCAAATCGTTCAACGTGCTTTAAGCGCGGTGGACTTGCCGTCGGCGAGGAAACCGTGGAAGACCTCGTGAGAGGCGCTGCGGCCAAGGTAGCATTTATACATAATTTGTATAAATTATTTTGCTATGCAACGATTTATCAATGTGGCAGCATGTGATTGGAAGCTATTTTCTAATTTAAAAAGTTTTATCCGATCACTTGATGCCATATCAATATATAACATAAAATGTTTAACCACGTACGACTTAATTAAGCAGCAGTCTTTCGGCCCACCACTAACTCTCTTTATTTTTTTAATACAATTTTCAATAATACTTTCCTTAGATCTTATCCAAATTATATGTACAAGCAAAGTTGACGACGACTACTTAAACCTGCACGTATTTATCGATGAAAGGCGCATGAATAAAAAACAGCCTCCTTCCTTCAGTGTAACCACCACATTAAATACACTTGGAGGCCGTGTTCTGAAACAAAAAAGTTGTTAGAAGCAAACACACGAAGATTATAATTATTCCAAGGACCACATAGTGGGTAGAGAAGTCGTTGTTGGTTTAATTTCTTTTCAAAACCTTCCTTTTTTTTTTCTTTTTTCCTTTTTTTTTTTTTTGCTAATATTACCTAGAGGTGCTCCAAATAGGTTTAAGTTGTCCTTCACATTCATGCAATAAATGTATGGCTTTGACATAATATATTTAGTACATTTAATTTACTGTTACTACTAATAACATGTTTTTGGAGATCTATTCAAATACGACAAGCAACGATCCCTCTCTACCCACAGGAAATTCGCACACTATGTCTACACCCTATCCCATTTGGATTTTTCTCTGGTTCAATTTTAATAGAAACTAATTTTGAACCTTTGGTTTGGCAATAATGTGATGATCATTTATTGAGGAAATTTTTATTCTTGATCCTCATTATGACAAACATTTAAAACTTTTAGACATATTATCTTCGCAACATTGGGTTGCTTGCCATTTTATAATTAGTCCATACCCATGTTTTTCAAAGTTTTAATGATCAGTCCGTAGACAACTGTGCTTTGTTAGATACCTATTCATCTTTTGTTTCTATATGTTATGACATGGAACAATGACAAAGATGACATTGATAGCAAAACGAAGGACCAGAATTAAAAACCTCCGTTATGCGGTCCTAATCATCATATAGCAATTAGACCAAGGAACATTTTTTTTCTTTTTTCTGTTTTTTTTTGCTTTTCAAGAAAGATCTCTTCTAACTTTTAACAATTATTTTTTGTATAAATAAAATGAGCATAAGCTTGTATAATATACATATGATAGACCAAAATGAAAATGAAATATATGATCAAAACCTAACATTTAAAAGGTAATTTCAAAATTCTGAATGCAACCCATATATTAATTTTGAAAGAGATTCCATGACGGTTGTTAAATTGTTATCTGGATCCACTCCATTAGAGATTGATTCTCATTCACTTCGACAAAATTGTTGCTAGACGAAGACATCTCTACAATCTTTAAAAGTTATAATATATGTTTACAGGAAGACAAACAATATTACAGATTAGATGATAATATATGTAGTTAATTATATGACTTCTATGCTTTGAAAGTTATTAGATATTTCTATCAATTTTTTTAATATTTTATGTGTTGATTCCCATCAATGTTTTTAGTCTAAATTGATTTAATAAATCTGATTTATCAAAAAAAAAAAAAAAAAAGGCAATCAAGCCAATTCATGAAGTAATTTACTTTTTTGATAAATCAGAATCATTAAATTAATCAAGAATAAATACAATCATGGGATTCAAAAAATAAAATATTAAAAAAATAGATAGTCTATTGAGTAGATTCAAAATGATTAATCATGCAAGTCATCATCCACACAATCGAAGCAAATGAAAGCCGATTGTAAAAGTAATTTGCTTTTGGGAATCCATTTTGCTCAAAAGGAAGGAGCATGCCTATACGTAACCCCAAATCTCTTCTCCATCTGAAAAGAAATATTAAATTCTAAAATCAATGGCGGGGCACCACCAAGAGACGTTTCCATCCAGAATAATAGAGTTGTCAACTTTTCATACTGGCCCTCATCAAAGTTTTCCTCGCATCCAGAAGCCCCTTCAGAAGTTCCATTACGGTACCAAGCTAAAACACCCGGTAGCCAGCCACGAGAGCGAGATTAGCGCTCGAGCTGACCGTTGACCATTGACCAATGTCGCCATCCTTTGACTCCCTCCTCCCACCCCTTCAAAAGCCCACAACCACTCCTCCCTTCCACTGCTGTCGAGAGAGAACACAAGGGAAGAAGGCATGGGGGGAAGAGAGAGTAGAACGAGGAGGAGGGTACGGCCCCTGGAGGTGAGGTTACCGACCTACTTCCGATGCCCGATCTCGCTGGAGGTGATGAAGTCTCCAGTCAGCCTTTGCACCGGCGTCACCTACGACCGCGCCTCCATCCAGCGCTGGCTCGACTCCGGTCACCGCACCTGCCCTGCCACCCGCCAGCCCCTCCCCTCCACCGACCTCGTCCCCAACCTCACCCTCCGCCGCCTCATCCATCTGTGGTCCTCCACCTCCTCTTCCAACTCCGCCGTCGCCAACGAAATCTCCTCCTCCACCGATCCCCTCCCCGCTCTCCGCGACCTCGTCGGCTTCTTCTCCGACCCGGTCATCGAGGACCCCGAGAAGAACCGCCTTCTCGCCGTGGGAGGCCTCGCGCCCGCCCTCGCCGCCCAGATCGTCAAGGAAGACGCCGGATTGGAGACGGTGGAGGCGGCGATCAGGGTCCTTGCCTTGATCCTCTCCATGGATGCCATCAACGAGAGCAACAAAAGGGTCGCGATTTCCACTCTTTTGGCGGATCTGGATGGATCCGCGTCCGCCCTTAGCGCCGTGCTCCAGAAGGGCGGCAGCTTGGAATCCCGGATCGATTCCGCTCGGGTTCTCGATTCGATCCTCTCGTCGTCGTCCGATTGCGTCGCGGAAGAGGCCAAGATCTCGATCGCGGAGAAGCCGGAGCTGATCCCGGAGCTGGTACGGCTGATCGGCGGCGAGACTAAGGTGGATCCAGCGGCGGCCGACGCGGGGCTGCGGTGCCTGACCGGTATCTTGACGGCGGCGGGTCGGCGGCTGCGGGTGCCGATGGTGAGGGCAGGGGTGGTGGCGGCGGCCACGCGGGCGCTGGCGGCTAAGGATGAGGTGACGGCGGGGGCGGCGGAGCGGGCGCTGCGGGTGATGGAGGCGGCAGGCGGCTGCGCGGAGGGGCGGGCGGCGATCTGCGAGTCGGCCGAGGAGAGCGTGGGGGCGGTGGCGGAGCGGATGATGAAGACCGGGAAGGGGGGGGCGGAGGCGGCGGTGGCAGTGCTGTGGGCGGTATGCTGCGGCGGCGGCGGCGACCGGAGGGCGAGGGAGGCATTGACGGGGGCGAGCGGTGGGCTGGCGAAGATCCTGGTGTTGAAGCAGGGGGACTGCTCGCCGGCGGCGGGGAGGATGGCCGGCGAGCTGCTGAGGATCTTCCGGGCGGATGCCAGGGGATGCCCCGCCGGATACGACAGCAAGACCATCCACATCATGCCGTTCTGATCCCCGAAGGGGAGGGAAAGGGTATTAATTTAGTGGATTATTTATGGATAAATTTGATTCCGGTTCGGGAATCAAAAGAAAATAGACAGGGCAGCGGAGGAGGGGGAGGAAAAAAAATACTACCAGACAACTTGTAAATGCCCCCCAAACACACACACCACACAAAAAAAAAAAAGAAGAAAAAGAAAAAAAAAGAAAAAAAAAGAAAAAGCATAATCATGAAGCATGGATCAATTGTGTTTTTTTTTTAAATAAAATTACTTAAATTAGCTTATTGAGTTGAATGAGATTTATAGTCTTGTTTTGATTATATTTTTGACATTTTGAACTCTTTATTTTTTGGGTTGAGTCCAACAAAGTTAGGTCTTTTGCAAAATCTATACTAATTAAAACAAATTCTCCAAACTGAATTTGTATTTGAAACCTATATTAAAATCTTCATGCCCGAACCCATATTTGAAATCGCACACTTTCTAGAATAAGATCTTAAAGAACTGCAAAAATCTTAAAATCATTGTTAACTTTAATATCTATGAACACTTATGATCTCAATTCATAACAAAATATTGTATATTAATAAATAACAAACTTATATGATTTATCCAAACTCAATCACCCGGTATTTGAAATGATACTTTATAAATATTCAATCCTTTCAACCATTGATTCCAACTATAGCCAAGTGCATGCATCCTTACCTTTGAAAAGAAAAGAGAAGGGAGTATGAGCTTTTAGAGCCTAATAAAACCTTGCATAACTCATTATTAATTATAATAATATTATTCAAAATAGCCAAGTAAAACCAATATTCAAGAAAAAAAGTATATCAAGAAATCTTTTGTCAAGCATCTAGTATACTTAATAGTTATAGGCATATAATTTCAATCCACTATAGTATTCATAAATCCATATTTATTACATGAATCCAGATCAATCAACAGTATTTTTAGGATTTTGAACGTAATTATGATCATGTTCTAACTCGTGACTAACAAACTCAAATATCATGTTCCTGCTCATGTTTCGAGCTATCCATTATGTTATATTTCTGCTTGTGATGCGGCTATTCACAATTCATGTTCTACCTACGGCAAGCTATCCATAATGCCATATTCAGTCCATGATGAGGCTATCGTAATCTTAACATAGCTAGTCTAAACATCATTTTTTTATTATTAATTTATTCAATCTCAATTATGCTAGAAAAATATGAATAATATATATTTTTTTTAGATTTTCAATAGCCAACATGTGATTCTAACTATCTGGAAAAGCCATCAATATTATGATATAAAAAATAAGTAATCATTCATCAATCACATATAGCATTAAAATTTAGCAACTAAAAAATCAAAATCATGTAGTGCATTAAATAAACAGTTGACCGTGTCAAGGGCTTATCTTTATGCAATACTACCTACCATACATAATTTGTCCAACTAAAAACAATATAAATTAGCCTATCCTGATTCAATCCTAATACTAATAATTATAATAATAATTGTTAAGTTTCTGATTTTCAAAATTTTTGATGCCTAAGTTATCGCTTTCTCTAATTTTTAATCCCATATAATACATACTAATTAAATAAAAAAAATTAAAATTTATCTTAATTTTAAAAATTAAAATATAAATCATCTTGCTCAATAATTTCTCATCCAACTATGAAATAAGAAATCATAATTAAAATTAATTATTGAAGGAAAATCAAGATAAGAAAGGACGCAACTAGCAGCATCCAACAGTTGAATGATTTAGATCAAGAAATGAGTTAGATTAGGAGTAGATAGGCAAGATAGCTTGTCAATCATGAAGTGGGATGAACCAATACTGGGTTTGCGGTAGAACTCAACATGCAAATTGGGTCAAAAAGTTGTAGTCCAAAATTCTTCTTATAAGGGTTTCCACTGAGGATCTTACCATTAAGTCACGTGATTCCCTTCCCACAAATCTTTGATGTAAACCAGAGAGCGAAAGAAGGGAAAGAAAGAAGCGAGGGAGGAGAGAGAGAGAGAGAGGAGAGATAGAGAGAGAGGAAGAGAGGAGAGGAGAAAGCGCTCTCTTCTCCTTCCAAAATATGGAAAGAAGAACAAAAAAAAATAGGGGATTTGGCGTATTACCATTGATCCGAAGCCTCAACCACTCACATCCAGCAGCTCTAGAGTCTCATCCTTAGGCCATCAATATAAGCTCTTCAATGTGGATTACAAAACGAGAACAAAAAAAATAGAGTTAAGAAGAAAGGAGCCTCGTCAATCGAATCCAGTAACCTCCTTGCTCCAATCAGCCCGTCCATGATAGCTTTGGGGACTAGAATAAATAATTAGGGAAGATTTGGTTTTACTTCAACTACGGCCACATTGCGAAAAAATCTCAATTGGGAATCCAAGGAATTCCATTAACCAAAACACAAATTCCGGGCCAGCTTGGAGGTTTGAGGAGGGAACGGGGCTTTTTTGATCAATCAATTTTGGTGCGTTTTGAAGAGGAGACGATGGACCTACAATGTTCTTCACCGGCGGAAACTAGGGTAAAAAGATGGACTTCTATTCCAGGAGTCCTCTTCTCCATTTGCGCTACGAAACAATGGCATGGGTCATCTTCCAGCCAGACCAATCTTGGTTTGAAAACCGGCGTCCGTCCTTCGGCCCCGGCGTGCGGCTCGGGCGTTCGCGAGGGCGACCTCGGCGTCGCGCCGCAGCGGGGCCCGTCCGGGTGGGGCGGCGCCCGCCCGTCGTGCGGGGCTGGGGAGCCGACGGAGTCGGAGGCGTGCGCGGCGGTCGGGGGCGACGGCGTCGCTCCGCACGGACGCGACGCCCGTCCGAGGCGGGTGCCCGAGACGCGATGGAGCGCGCCAACTCTACCGCGACGTGCAGAAGTCGACGGCGCACGCGGAGGAGCGGCGCCAGTATCACTAGTCCCACGGGCCATTAAAATGCATCTAATTTAGTAGAGTCTAGACCTAGCTTAGCCTCTGACCCCTAACCTCTATGATTATTGATCCAACGAGAATCCACGCTTCATCTGGTGGACTAGTCCAAGCGACATGCATGAGAATAGATAAAACCATTAAAAAGAACATAATTAATATATATAATTTCTATAAATGTTTGCAACGTGGTTGGACTAGACTAGTCCAACGGCTCAATTGCCGGATCTGGTTCCGACTAAAATTATACCTTGGCCCAATCCGTGTTGCGCAAATCATGATGCAACTCGACTTAAATTATTATGGTAGATTTTAGTCAAAAAAAAAAAAAAAAAAAGGCATCACCACATCCATGCAGTGTAAGGCTGTTCAAGCTTCGAATAATGATCGAAGCTATAGGTGGTCACAGTGAGACCAAGCGATGCTAAAACTCCTCCACGGATCAGCTGTTGTGCTTGATCGCATACCAAAAGCTTGGTGCATGGGTCAAGCAATTGCCTGTTTCGTTCTCAAGACATCTGGTGTTTATTTTCTTAGTTTTCACGTGCAACCAGCTAGACCAAGCGGTGGACTTTGCGTGAATGGTAAACAAAAGAACCAGCTCCGCCGCATCCCTATCTATGGTCCTTTTCTTTCTTCCTTTTTTTAAAAAAAAAAAATTTCAAAAAATATAAAAGAAAACATCTTCTTTGATAGAAGAAAACTTAGCTAAAACTAAGAAGCAGCGCCATGAAACCTGAGCAATGTTTAAATATGGCGATTTTGCCAACTCACCAATTGGATTTTTAAAATCTATTATGCTAAATTAGTATAAAATCAAAGATGCAATAAGCACATATTTATTCTACTCTTAAAAGTTTTTAAGGAGAAAGAGAAAGTTACGTGTTTAATAATTCCTTGCAACACTTTTGAGTTTAACTGTGGCTTGCCAGTGGAATAAAAGTCATGTACAAGTTCAATATTATGTTCGAGCTTTAATGCTCATTATTATTATTTTTCCTAAGAGCTGGGAGAAAAAAATTCCTGTTCTAAATTTCCAATGAGGGCAGATTTTCGGGGAATCCAGGTCCTCGACATCAATCCTACGATACTTCATCAACCAATCAGTTAGTATCCTCCAAGCCTTGATTTTATCAGAAATGAATAATTATATGCTGCACATAAATTTAATATTGTCGCTCTTCAAAACTTTGGTTGCCAATTTTACAGGGTAGATTAACTTTCCAAGTAATGTATAAAAAAAGGAAAAACAAAATAAATAACGAAACCATCAACTAACACCTAAGAAACGCTTTTACAAATTCCGAGCTCTTTTTATTATGAAGAAAAAGAGAAACATTTTATATGAAAATTCGTTAAATGTGAAATGTAGCTGGTTAATCCGTGGACCTATTATTGCCATGCCTTGACAAATGCAACATGCTGCGCACGACCTCGCTGAGATCTTATCTCCCTTAACTTTTGCGTAGTCTAACGAGAGGCCTGTACAATAAAAAATATATTTAATTGATAAATTGCTTTTATGATATTTTTTATTATATATTATTAATTTTTTACTATATTTTATTTAAAAATATTATTATTTTTTAATAAATATTTTTAATTATTAGCAGCACTTTACTATAATATCGCTATGATTTATATTTTAGCATATATATAAAATTGAATGCTTTAGAAACAAATACTAGCTATATGACATTTAACTAATATATTAAGTAAAAATATTTATTTTAAAAATAAAAATTATTGCTAAAATCTTAAAATTATAATTTATATTAAACGCTTATTTATTATACTGAATACATTAGAGCTTGAATTTAGTCCATTATTCCCATCTATAAAAATATATTATTATATATATATTCTTAGTATTAACTTGTTTAATGATGTGAATGTATATTTATTAATAAATTAAATAAATTATTTTAAGATATTAATATATAAATTATAGTTTGAGTGGTTAAGAGCTTGCCATTCAAACAAAGACCTCATTTGATTTGAGTCCTCTTTTTTTGAATTCTAGAATATATAAGTTTATTTTTTATAATTATTGTTGATCCCAAGATGATTTGATGATGATCAAATATTGAAGTATAAAAAAGTAACTTATATTCTTCGAAGTTTTGTCAAGGTATGTTTTTTTGATAATAAAATCAATTGAAACCTTTTAAGAAAAAATGGAGGCTAAAAAACATGAATTGAGTTGAATTTATGTAAAAAAAAAGAAGCCTTCCAAGAGGTCTTGAATCGACTTCAAGATGCGTAGGTTGACTCCTCCTGGCACGGTTTAGAACCGGACATGAAGGATTGAAATAGGACGAGGTTGACTCCAGAGAGGCCAAGGCCGGCTCTCTCAGTAAAAATAGGAAGAATGATTTTATTGGTTCATACGCCGAAGCGACTTGGAGGCTTTTCGAAGTTACTTGGACTATAGGCGAGCCGAACTCAAGAAAACAGGTGTGCCGACCTCTCTCAGAGTATACAGAAGATGATGTTCTGGGGATTAATAGGCTAGCTGACTTCATTCGATTGTCGAGCTGACTCCATCTAAACAGAGTCAATTAAGAGTAGATCGAGTGAACTTCTGAAATTCTGACAATTTAACAGCTAGTCTTGCAACTAAGCCAGATGGTTTGTCTTGATTTGCTTCCCAAATGGCTAGTTTCAGCCCTCAACTGTCAAAAAAAATGCTAGTTTTCGGTTCCAAAAGCTAAAATTCTTTGTGGGAAACCTTGGATATAAAGAGAACAAAAGGACATAAAGACTACTGTTCATGTTGATAAAGTTCAACCTTCAAGCATTCAAAGAACAACCAAACTTACTTCCAATCAATTTCTTTCTGGAATTTGTGTGAATAATTAGAAGAAGCAACTGAGCATTCAAAGCTCCTTGGTTTCAGCCTCATTGGACAACAAATCAGCTCAACTCAGAAAGCATTCTTTATTCAACTTTTCTTCTCTTGCCCTGTTATAAACAAGTTTATAAGGATAGAAACTGGGGAAATAGGTTGAATCCAGTCCTAAAATTTGGATTGGGAGCTTGGGGAAAAGCTTTAAAGATTTATAGTGTTCTTCTATTGGAAAAACAACGGATTAGTGCGATAGTGAGCCGAAAAACTATCCAACTATATATCTTGAAAGATCTATCAGTGAATTTCTATGATTGATAGCTTGGAGAGTGGACATATATATAGAGTGCTTGAAGTGCATCGAACCACTATAAAAATTTCATTATATTTAATGCATGCATTTTTTTATTATTATCTTGCAATTTACCTTTAAGCTTAATTCACTTATACACTTGAAAACTATTTCATACAAATCGCACATAATTAATTTTTAATTTTTTAAATTTAATTCACCCCCCATCTTGATTGTCTAGCTAGGCAATATTTTTATCGGTGTATTAAAAAAAATACTAGCATTTAAAATTTTAAGATATTTTTATATGCCACAAATAAAAATTTTATCAAGATTTTCTTAAAAATATGATAATTAATTTCCCAACATCATTTTAAGGCGTGCATTGAGAAAATGCCATAAAAATATTGATAGAAAGTATTGTTCGTTATTCTTTCTTGACTATAATGGTACTTAAAAAATGTTGCTAATGCATAAATAATTATAAATTTTTTTTTGCAATCTCAACCATTAGATCATTAGTTGCATAGGACCTAAAAGCACACAAATTCTTTCTGAAATCATTTAGTTGCATAGGTATCTCGAGTAACTACTGCGCATTCAACAATGGATTTATGCAAAGGTAAACCGTTCTTCATGCCCTTACCAATCACATCATTTAGACGTATATATATCTCATAGTTATTCTGTCATTTTGCCGCGGCCCGTTCAATCTAAATGTATATATTAAAATGTGAGGGCATCTCAATCCGGATGCCTCGTTGACACATGGCTCCTGCTCGCCCCTTTGATCTCTTCTGTTTTCTTAGGTTCGATTGGATATTTCAGAAGAATGGAGGGAAGCCATACGGACCAAAAATTCTCCAGGCCAAATCGTTCAACGTCGCTTTAAGCGCGGTGGACTTTGCCGTTCGGCGAGGAAACCGTGGAGACTCGTGAGAGGCGCTTGCGGCCAAGGGTAGCATTTATACATAATTTGTTATAAATTATTCTATGCAACGAATTTGACAATGTGCAGCATGTGATTGGAAGCTATTTTCTAATTTAAAAAGTTTTTCCATCACTTTGATGCCATATCATTATATAACATAAAATGTTTAAACCACGTACGACTTAATTAAGCAGCAGTCTTTCGGCCCACACTAACTCTTTTTATTTTTTTTAATACAATTTTCAATAAATACTTTCTTAGATTTCTATCCAAGATTATATGTACAAGCAAATGTGACGACATCGACTACTTAAAACCCTGCAGTATTTATCGATGAAAGGCGCATTGATAAAACAGCCTCCTTCCTTCAGGTGTAACCACCACATTAAATACGACTTGAGGCGTGTTCTGAAACAAAAAAAGTTGTTAGAAGGCAAACACACGATGATTATAATTATTCAAAGGACCACATAGTGGGTAGAGAAGTCGTTGTTGTTTTAATTTCTTTTCAAACCGTCCTTTTTTTCTTTTTTCTTTTTTTTTTTTTTTGCTAATATTACCTAGAGGCTGCTCCAATAGGTTTAAGTTGTCCTTCACATTCATGCCAATAAATGTATTGGCTTTGACATAATATATTTTAGTACATTTAAATTTACTGTTACTGCTACTGAATAAACATTGTTTTTGGAGATCTATTCAATTACGACAAGCACGATCCCTCTTACCCACAGGAATTCGCACACTATGTCTACAACCCCTACCCATTTGGATTTGTCTCTGGTTCAATTTATAGAAACTTATTTTTGAACCTTTGTTTGGCAATAATGTGATGATTCATTTATGAGGAAATTTTTATTCTTGTTCCTCATTATGACAAACAATTTAAATTTTAGAATATTATCTTCGCAACATCTGGGTTGCTTGCCATTTATAATTAGTCCATACCCATGTTTTTCAAAGTTTTAATGATCAGTCCGTAAGAGCAACTGTGCATTTGTTAGATACCTATTCATCTTTTGTTTCTATTATGTTATGTCATGGGAAACAATGACAAAGATGACATTGATAGCAAACGAGGACCAGAATTAAAAACCTCCGTTATGCGGTTCCTAATCATCATATTAGCAATTAGACCAAGGACATTTTTTTTCTTTTTTCTGTTTTTTTTGCTGGTGGTCTCTTAATAGTATTATTTCATAAATAAATCTAAATCCTTTCTTTATTGGATTTGCAAAGTTTATTGATAGATGATTGTCTCTGTCCAGAGATTAATTTCTGATCAAAAGGAAAACAAATATAATAGCTAGCATTATGTATTGAATCACCTTCTAATTTGCTTCTTATTTTCTTGTATCAGCCTGGAGTATTTATGCATCTCTCTCCTAAATTCAAAAAAAACAACTACTAATCTTTTTTTCGAATCTTTCCAGAAAAATTATAAAAGTAATATTCTACTTTACAAATTATAGCCAAAGATGGCCGGAAAAAAAAAATAGCATGATGCCATTATTCTTGTCGTGCTAAAGTTATCCTCTCCTTTGTTCCACCATTTATGACTGCAACTCCAGTGAGTTTCCTGTGATGGAATCATGTCAAGGTCTCGATGCGTACGCCAACTTTCACGTCAAGTTGTGGGAATTAAAATCCAAGGCAAAAAGTGGCGGATGCAAGTTGTCTCCTTCCACCAAAGGGTCGGCATCTACGTTCATAGCATGGGTTCAACTGCATGCTAAATAATACAATTGTTGACTTGGGGCACAAAGAGAAGCCTTAAAGTCTGCGGGCACCGTCCGACATTCCATTATTGTGCTCATCAAATTAGCATCATCTTCAGTATCCAATGCCGCAAGCCATCTTCGCTTTCCATCATGTCTTTGGCTTGTAACTAATTTTATTCAACTATTTTTCCTTTTCTAATTGACATGCCTCCAAGGTATCGCTTATGCCCTTCAGCATCTGAAGACTGAATCTGAGCCCAAATCTAATCATCTTAAGTCTACCTCTATATAACATATTATACATTACATGACTTACATAAATATTTTTATGAGAATTAGAATATAAAATTTTTCAAAAACATAAAAGAAAAAGCTGTGCTGAGATCTCTCAAGATAGTTTGGTACTGCTGTATGATTTGCTGAGTAATATTTTGTGCATCACATATGGTATAGCAAAATTGATGTGAAGCACATCATTCAATCATCTTGGACCACGCAGCAAAAGTAATAATAATAGAAGAGCATTTAATGTCGCTTCAATTTTATTGCTCAAATTTTTTATAACAATGCCCTTTACCTCTATAGAATAACGAAAGAATGATATTATAACTTCCTAATGCCATATAATATTATAATAAGATAACAAAAAGTTATAATAAACAACAAGAAGTTATATAAAGAAAGAAGAAGTCATATATTGTTCAGAATATTATTATATTAATAGGAAGTCATATTAGATATCAAAAAGCATAACTAATATTTACGATATCATATATATTCATAAAAAGTTATATATATTCTTAAGGATGTCATATATATTTACAAGAAGTCTTGTAAAGCACCAAGAAGTCATATATAATATTCATGATATTATATATATTCATAAAAAATTATATATATTGCTCAGGATGTCATATATATTTACATGAAGTCATATAAGACATTAAGAAGTCATATATGATATTCAGGATATCATATATATTCATAGAAAATCGTATATATTGTTCAGAATGGCATATATATTTATAAAAAGTCATATTATAAGGCATCAAAAAGTTATATATATTATTTAGGATGTCATATATATATTCACAAGAAATTATATATATTATTCAGAATGTTATATATATTCATAGAAAATCGTTCATAAAGTCATAATATATTCACAAGAAGTCATATTAATCATAGAATATCATATAAAGAAACATAAAGTCATAAATATTGCCCAGAATATCATAGAAAGCCATAAATAATATTCAAGATGTTATATATACTTACAGAAAGTCATAAAAGATATCATGGAGGGAAAGGATATTTTTGTCATAAAAAATCTAATGAAAAAAAAGCTGAGCGACATTAAATGCTTTTTCATTATTACTTTCGCTACGTGGTCCAAAATGATTGGATGGTGTACTCCACGTCAATTTTACTATACCGCATGCTTGCGATGCACAAAATCTTTCTCCACATAAGATGCAACTTAATTTGCATATAAATTATTATGATATCTTAAAATTTTAAGAAAATGAAAACAATTAAAAATAGCTCATGTGCCATGGATAATTTTTCTCCCAACGTGCTAGCACAGAAGTCTCCTAAATGGATTTCATCCATCTGACCAATGCTAGAAAACTCTAATTTATGCATACTGAACATGTATGAGGTCATTTGGGTGATCCATCATGTGCTTCATCTTCATATGATCCGTTGTGCCCAGCAGTGATTGATAAAGCGATGGTGGACGGTGATGCAGGCATCACAGTGTTGTGTGCTAGCATCTAAGCATAACTTGGAACCCCTTCATGTGTCTGTAAGTTAGAAGGGGCTGTGTTTTATCCAGGTTGCTACCAAGAGGCTTGAATATTCTGGCACTTTTTATGTATTTTTTGGACTATACAATCCCTCCTAATCTGCAATGTAGTTTATCTTGTTCTCAACCCCCTCCACCGCCCCCCCCCCAAACACACACACACACAAAAAAAAAAAAAAAGAAGAAAAAGAAAAAAAAAAGAAAAAAAAGAAAGAAAGGCATAACTCATGAAGCATGATCAATTTGTGTTTTTTTTTTTAAATAAAAATTACTTAAATTAGCTTATTGAGTTGAATGAGATTTATATCTTGTTTTGATATATTTTTGACATTTTGAACTCTTTATTTTTTGGGTTGAGTCCAACAAAGTTAGGTTCGATTTTGCAAATCTATAGCTAATTAAACAAATTCTCCAACTGAATTTGATTTGAAACCTATATTAAATCTATCATGCCCCGAACCCAATATTTGAAATCGCACACTTTCTAGAATAAGATCTTAAAGAACATGCAAAATCTTAAAATCCATTGTAACTTTAATATCTATGAACACTAATGATCTCAATTCATAACAAAATATTGTATATTAATAAATAACAAAACTTATATGATTTATCAAACTCAATCACCCGTATTGATGATACTTTATATATTCAATCCTTTCAACCATGATTCCAACTATAGCCAAGTGCATGCATCCTATACCTTTGAAAAGAAAAGAGAAGGGAGTATGAGCTTTAGAGCCTAATAAAAATCCTTGCATACTCATATTAATATAATAATATTATTCAAAAATAGCAAGTAAACAATATTCAAGAAAAAAAGTATAATCAAGAAATCTTTTGTCAAGCATCTAGTATAACTTAATAGTTATAGGCATATAATTCAATCCATATAGTATCATAAATCCATATTTTATTAACATGATCCAGATCAATCAACAGTTATTTTTAGGATTTTGAACTAATTATGATCATGTTCTAACTCGTGACTAACAAACTCAAATATCATGTTCCTGCTCATGTTCGAGCTATCCATTATGTCATATTTCTGCTTGTGATGGGCTATTCACAATATCATGTTCCTACCTACGGCAAGCTATCCATAATGCCATATTCTAGTCCATGATGAGGCTATTCGTAATTTAACATAGCTAGTCTAAACATTCATTTTTTTATTATTAATTTATTCAATCTCAATTATGCTAGAAAAATATGATATAATATTATATTTTTTTTTAAGATTTTCAATAGCCAACATCGTGATCTAAACTATCTGAAAAGCCATCAATATATGATATAAAAAAATAAGTAATCATTCCATCAATCACATATGCATAAAATTAGCAACTAAAAATCAAAATCATGTAGTGCATAAATAAACAGTTGACCGTGTCTAAGGGCTTATCTTTATGCAATACTACCTATCCATACATAATTTGTCCAACTAAAAACCAATATAAATTAGCCTATCCTTGATCAATCCTTAATAATAATAATTAATAAATAATTGTTAAGTTTCTGATTTCAAAATTTTTGATGCCTAAGTTATCCTTGTCTCTAATTTTTTAATCCCATATAATACATAACTAATTAAATAAAAAAAATTAAAAATTTATCTTAATTTAAAAATTAAAATATAAATCATCTTGCTCAATAATTTCTCATCCAACTAGAAATAAAGAAAATCAATAATTAAAATTAATTATGAAGAAAATCAAGAAATAAAGAAAGGACGCAACTAGCAGCATCCAACAGTTTGAATGATTTAGATCAAGAAATGAGTTAGATTAGAGTAAGATAGGGCAAGATAGCTTGTCAATCATGAAGTTTGAGGATGACCAATACTGGTTGGGTAGAACTCAACATGCAAAATGGTCAAAAAGTTGTAGTCCAAAATCTTCTATAGGGGTTCACTAGGATCTACCATTAAGTCACGTGATTCCCTCTCCCACAAATCTTTTGATGTAACCAGAGAGCGAAAGGAAGGGAAAGAAAGAGCGAGGGAGGAGAGAGAGAGAGAGAGAGAGAGAGAGAGAGAGGGAAGAGAGAGAGGAGAAAGCGCTCTCTTCTCCTTCAAAATATGGAAAGAAGAACAAAAAAAAATAGGGGATTGGCGTATTACCATTGATCCGAGCCTCAACCACTCACATCCAGCTAAGCTCTAGAGTCTCATCCTAGCACATCAATATAGAGGCTCTGCAATGTTGGAGACAAACGAGAACAAAAAAATAGAGTAAGAAGAAAGGAGCCTCGTTCAATCGAATCCAGTAACCTCCTTGCTCCAATCAGCCCGTCCATGATAGCTTTGGGGACTAGAATAAATAATTAGGAAGAAGGAGCTTGAGTTTTACTTCAACTACGGCCACATTGACGAAAAATCTCAATGGGAATCCAAGGAAATCTTAACCAAAACACAAATCCGGGCCAGCTGGAGGTTTGAGGAGGGAACGGGGCTTTTTTTGATCAATCAATTTTGGGGTTTTGAAGAGGAGACGATGGACCTACATGTTCTTCACCGGCGGAACTAGGTAAAAGATGGACTTCTATCAGGAGTCCTCTTCCTCCATTGCGCACGAACAATGGCATGGGTCTCTTCCAGCCAGACCATCTTGTTTGAAAACCCGGCGTCCGTCCTTTCGGCCCCGGCGTGCGGCATCGGGGCGTCGCGAGGGCGACCTCGGCGTCCCGCCGCACGGGGCCCGTCCGGGTGGGGCGGCGCGCCCGTGCGGGTGCGGCGGCTGGGGAGCCGACGGGAGTCGGAGGCGTGCGCGGCGGTCGGGGCGACGGGCGTCGCTCCGCACGGACGCGACGCCCGTCCCGAGCGGCGGGCCCCGAGACGCGATGGAGCGCGCCAACCTCTACCGCGACGTGCGAAGTCGACGGCGGCACGCGGAGGCGGCGCCAGTTATCACTAAGATCCACGGGCCATAAAATTGCATCTAATTTAGGTTAGAGTCTAGACCTAGCTTAGCCTCTGACCCCTTAACCTCTATGATTATTGATCCAACGAGATCCACCGCTCATCTGGTGGACTAGTCCAAGCGACATGCATGAGAATAGATAAACCATAAAAGAACATAATTAATATATATATTTCTATAAATGTTGCAACGTGGTTGGACTAGACTAGTCCAACGGCTCAATGCCGGATCTGGTCCGACTAAAATTATACCTTGGCCCAATCCTGTGTTGCCGCAAATCATGAATGCAACGCGACTTAATTATTATGGTAGATTTTAGTCAAAAAAAAAAAAAAAAAAGGCATCACCCACATCCATGCAGGTAAGGCTGTCAAGCTTCGAATTAATGATCGAGCTATAGGTGGTCACAGTGAGACAGCGATGCTAAAACTCCTCACGGATCAGCTGGTGTGCTTGATCGCATACCAAAAGCCTTGTGCATGGGTCAAGCAATTGCGTTTCGTCTCAAAGACATCTGTGTGATATTTTCTTAGTTTTCACGTGCACCAGCTAGACCAGCGGTGACTTTGCGTGTATGGTGAAACAAAGACCACTGGCTCCGCCGCATCCCTATCTATGGTCCTTTTCTTTCCTTCTTTTTTTAAAAAAAAAAAATTTCAAAAACTAATATAAAAGAAACATCTTCTTTGATAGAAGAAAAACTTAGCTAAAACTAAGATAGCAGCGCCATGAAACCTGAGCAATGTTTAAAATATGGCGATTTTGCCAACTCAACCAATTGGATTTTTAAATCTATTATAGCTAAATTAGTATAAAATCAAAGATGCAATAAGCACATATTTATTCTACTCTTAAAAGTTTTTAAGGAGAAAGAGAAAGTACGTGTTTTAAATAATTCCTTGAGACACTTTTGAGTTAACTGTGGCTTGCCAGTGGAATAAAAGTCCATGTACAAGTTCAATATTATGTTCGAGCTTTTAATCTCATTATTATTATTTTTCCTAAGAGCTGGGATGGAAAAAATTCCTGTCTAAATTCCAATGAGGGCAGGATTCGAATCCAGGTCCTCGACATCAATCCTACGATACTTCATCAACCAGATCAGTTAGTATCCTCAAGCCTTTGATTTTATCAGAAATGAATAATTATATGCTGCACATAAATTTTAATATTGTCGCTCTTCAAAACTTTGGTTGCAATTATTACATGGTAGATTAACTTTCCAAGTAATTATAAAAAAGGAAAAACAAAATAAATACGAAACCATCAAAATAACACTAAGAAACGCTTTACAAATTCCGAGCTCTTTTTTATTATGAAGAAAAAGAGAAACATTTTATATGAAAATTCGTTAAATGTTGAAATGTAGCTGGTTAATCCGTGGACCTATATGCCATGCCTTGACAAATGCAACATGCTGCGCACGACCTCGCCTGAGATCTTATCTCCCTTAACTTTGCGTATCTAACGAGAGGCCTGTTACAATAAAAAATATATTTAATGATAAATTGCTTATGATATTTTTTATTATATATTATTAATTTTTTTACTATATTTTATTAAAAATATTATTATTTTTTAATAAATATTTTTATTATTAGCAGCACTTTACTATAAATATCGCTATGAATTTATATTTTATGGCATATATATAACTTGAAGTGCTAGAAACAAATACTAGTATTATGACATTTAACTAATATATTAATAAATAATATTATATTTTAAAAAATTTTAAAAAATTATTGCTAAATCTTAAATTATTAATTTATATATAAAGCTTATTTAGTTATACTGAATTACATAGAGCTTGATTTAGTCATATTCATCTCATAAAATATATTATTATATATATATTCTTAGTATTACTTGTTTAATGATATGAATGTATATTAATAAATTAAATAAATTATTTTAAGATATTAATAATATAAATTATAGTTTGATGGTTAAGAGCTTGCCATTCAAACAAAAGATCATTGATTTGAGTCCTCTTTTTATTTGAATTCTAGAATATATAGTTTATTTTTTATAATTATTTGTTGATCCCAAGATGATTTTGATGATGATCAAATATTGAAGTATAAAAAGTATACTTATATTCTTCAAGTTTTGTCAAGTATGTTTTTGTTGATATAAAATTCAATTGAAACCTTTTAAGAAAAATTGGAGCTAAAAAACATGAATTGAAGTTGAATTTATTGCAAAAAAAAAGAAGCTTCAAAAGAGGTTTGAATCGACTCAAGATGCGTTAGAGTTGACTCTGGCACGCTTTAGAACCGGCATGAAGGATTGAAATAGGACCGAGTTGACTCCAGAGAGAGCCAAGCCGGCTCTCTCAGTAAAAATAGAAGAATGATTTTATGGTTCATACTGCCGAGCCGACTTGGGAGCTTTTCGAGTTAACTTGGACTATAGGCGAGCCGACTCAAGAAACAGTGTGCCGACTCTCTCAGAGTATACAGAAAGATGATGTTCTGGGATTAATAGGCTAGCTGACTTCATTCGATGTCGAGCTGACTCCATTCTAAACAGAGTCAATTTAAGAGTAGATCGAGTTGACTTCTGAAATTCTGACAATTCTAACAGCTAGTTCTGCAACAGCCAGATTTTGTCCTGATTTGCTCCCAATGGCTAGTTTCAGCCTCCAACTGTCAAAAAATGCTAGTTTTCGGTTCCAAAGCTAAAATCTTTGTGGGAAAACCTTGGATATAAAAGAGAAACAAAAGGAAACATAAAAGACTACTGTTCATGTGATAAAAGTTCAACCTTCAAGCATCAAAGACAACTCAACTACTTCCAATCAATTTTCTTCTGGAGATTTGTGTGAATAATTAAGAAGAAGCAACTGAGCATTCAAAGCTTCTTGGTTCAGCCTTCATGGACAACAAATCAGCTCAACTCAGAAGCATTCTTTATTGCAACTTTTCTTCTTCTTGCCCTGTTATAACAAGTTTTATAAGGATATGAAACTTGGGGAATAGGTTGAATCCAGTCCTAAAATTGGATTGAGGAGCCTTGGGGAAAAGCTTTTAAAGATTTATAGTGGTTCTTCTATGAAAACCAACTGGATTAGTGGATAGTGAGCCCGAAAAAACTATCCAACTATAATCTTGAAAGATTATAGTGAATTTCTATGATGATAGCTTGGAGAGTGGACATATATATAGGTGCTTGAAGTGCATCGAACCACTATAAATTTATTATATTTATATGCATGCATTTTTTATTATTATCTTGCAATTACTTTAGCTTAAATTCACTATACTACACTTGAACTATTTCATAGCAATCGCACATAATTATTTTTAATTTTTTAAAATTTAATTCACCCCCCATCTTGAATTGTCTAGCTAGGCAATATTTTTATCGGTGTATAAAAAAATACTAGCATTAAAATTTTAAAGATATTTTTATATGCCACTAAAATAAAAAATTTTATCAATATTTTTCTTAAAATATTGATAATTAATTGCCAACATCATTTTAAGGCGTGCATGAGAAAATGCCATAAAAATATTGATAAAAGTATTTGTCGTATTCTTTCTGACCTATAATGGTACTTAAAAATGTTGCTAATTGCATAAAATAATTATTAATTTTTTTTTGCAATCTCAACCATTAGATCATAGTTGCATAGACCTTAAAGCACCACAAAATTCTTCATGAATCATGTAGTTTGCATAGATCTCGAGGTAACTACTGCGCAATTCAACAATGGATTTATGCAAAGGTAAACCGTTCTTTCATGCCCTTACCAAGTCACATCATTAGACTATATATATCTCATAAGTTATTCTTGTCATTTTGCCGCTGCCCGTTACATCTAAATGTATATATTAAAATGGAGGGCATCTCAATCCGGATGCCTCCGTTTGACACATGGCTCCTGCTTCGCCCCTTTGATCTCTTCTGTTTTCTTAGGTTTCGATTGGATATTTCAGAAAGAATGGGAGGAAGCCATACGGACCAAAAAAATTCTCCAGGCCAAATCGTTCAACGTGCTTTAAGCGCGGTGGACTTGCCGTCGGCGAGGAAACCGTGGAAGACCTCGTGAGAGGCGCTGCGGCCAAGGTAGCATTTATACATAATTTGTATAAATTATTTTGCTATGCAACGATTTATCAATGTGGCAGCATGTGATTGGAAGCTATTTTCTAATTTAAAAAGTTTTATCCGATCACTTGATGCCATATCAATATATAACATAAAATGTTTAACCACGTACGACTTAATTAAGCAGCAGTCTTTCGGCCCACCACTAACTCTCTTTATTTTTTTAATACAATTTTCAATAATACTTTCCTTAGATCTTATCCAAATTATATGTACAAGCAAAGTTGACGACGACTACTTAAACCTGCACGTATTTATCGATGAAAGGCGCATGAATAAAAAACAGCCTCCTTCCTTCAGTGTAACCACCACATTAAATACACTTGGAGGCCGTGTTCTGAAACAAAAAAGTTGTTAGAAGCAAACACACGAAGATTATAATTATTCCAAGGACCACATAGTGGGTAGAGAAGTCGTTGTTGGTTTAATTTCTTTTCAAAACCTTCCTTTTTTTTTTCTTTTTTCCTTTTTTTTTTTTTTGCTAATATTACCTAGAGGTGCTCCAAATAGGTTTAAGTTGTCCTTCACATTCATGCAATAAATGTATGGCTTTGACATAATATATTTAGTACATTTAATTTACTGTTACTACTAATAACATGTTTTTGGAGATCTATTCAAATACGACAAGCAACGATCCCTCTCTACCCACAGGAAATTCGCACACTATGTCTACACCCTATCCCATTTGGATTTTTCTCTGGTTCAATTTTAATAGAAACTAATTTTGAACCTTTGGTTTGGCAATAATGTGATGATCATTTATTGAGGAAATTTTTATTCTTGATCCTCATTATGACAAACATTTAAAACTTTTAGACATATTATCTTCGCAACATTGGGTTGCTTGCCATTTTATAATTAGTCCATACCCATGTTTTTCAAAGTTTTAATGATCAGTCCGTAGACAACTGTGCTTTGTTAGATACCTATTCATCTTTTGTTTCTATATGTTATGACATGGAACAATGACAAAGATGACATTGATAGCAAAACGAAGGACCAGAATTAAAAACCTCCGTTATGCGGTCCTAATCATCATATAGCAATTAGACCAAGGAACATTTTTTTTCTTTTTTCTGTTTTTTTTTGCTTTTCAAGAAAGATCTCTTCTAACTTTTAACAATTATTTTTTGTATAAATAAAATGAGCATAAGCTTGTATAATATACATATGATAGACCAAAATGAAAATGAAATATATGATCAAAACCTAACATTTAAAAGGTAATTTCAAAATTCTGAATGCAACCCATATATTAATTTTGAAAGAGATTCCATGACGGTTGTTAAATTGTTATCTGGATCCACTCCATTAGAGATTGATTCTCATTCACTTCGACAAAATTGTTGCTAGACGAAGACATCTCTACAATCTTTAAAAGTTATAATATATGTTTACAGGAAGACAAACAATATTACAGATTAGATGATAATATATGTAGTTAATTATATGACTTCTATGCTTTGAAAGTTATTAGATATTTCTATCAATTTTTTTAATATTTTATGTGTTGATTCCCATCAATGTTTTTAGTCTAAATTGATTTAATAAATCTGATTTATCAAAAAAAAAAAAAAAAAAGGCAATCAAGCCAATTCATGAAGTAATTTACTTTTTTGATAAATCAGAATCATTAAATTAATCAAGAATAAATACAATCATGGGATTCAAAAAATAAAATATTAAAAAAATAGATAGTCTATTGAGTAGATTCAAAATGATTAATCATGCAAGTCATCATCCACACAATCGAAGCAAATGAAAGCCGATTGTAAAAGTAATTTGCTTTTGGGAATCCATTTTGCTCAAAAGGAAGGAGCATGCCTATACGTAACCCCAAATCTCTTCTCCATCTGAAAAGAAATATTAAATTCTAAAATCAATGGCGGGGCACCACCAAGAGACGTTTCCATCCAGAATAATAGAGTTGTCAACTTTTCATACTGGCCCTCATCAAAGTTTTCCTCGCATCCAGAAGCCCCTTCAGAAGTTCCATTACGGTACCAAGCTAAAACACCCGGTAGCCAGCCACGAGAGCGAGATTAGCGCTCGAGCTGACCGTTGACCATTGACCAATGTCGCCATCCTTTGACTCCCTCCTCCCACCCCTTCAAAAGCCCACAACCACTCCTCCCTTCCACTGCTGTCGAGAGAGAACACAAGGGAAGAAGGCATGGGGGGAAGAGAGAGTAGAACGAGGAGGAGGGTACGGCCCCTGGAGGTGAGGTTACCGACCTACTTCCGATGCCCGATCTCGCTGGAGGTGATGAAGTCTCCAGTCAGCCTTTGCACCGGCGTCACCTACGACCGCGCCTCCATCCAGCGCTGGCTCGACTCCGGTCACCGCACCTGCCCTGCCACCCGCCAGCCCCTCCCCTCCACCGACCTCGTCCCCAACCTCACCCTCCGCCGCCTCATCCATCTGTGGTCCTCCACCTCCTCTTCCAACTCCGCCGTCGCCAACGAAATCTCCTCCTCCACCGATCCCCTCCCCGCTCTCCGCGACCTCGTCGGCTTCTTCTCCGACCCGGTCATCGAGGACCCCGAGAAGAACCGCCTTCTCGCCGTGGGAGGCCTCGCGCCCGCCCTCGCCGCCCAGATCGTCAAGGAAGACGCCGGATTGGAGACGGTGGAGGCGGCGATCAGGGTCCTTGCCTTGATCCTCTCCATGGATGCCATCAACGAGAGCAACAAAAGGGTCGCGATTTCCACTCTTTTGGCGGATCTGGATGGATCCGCGTCCGCCCTTAGCGCCGTGCTCCAGAAGGGCGGCAGCTTGGAATCCCGGATCGATTCCGCTCGGGTTCTCGATTCGATCCTCTCGTCGTCGTCCGATTGCGTCGCGGAAGAGGCCAAGATCTCGATCGCGGAGAAGCCGGAGCTGATCCCGGAGCTGGTACGGCTGATCGGCGGCGAGACTAAGGTGGATCCAGCGGCGGCCGACGCGGGGCTGCGGTGCCTGACCGGTATCTTGACGGCGGCGGGTCGGCGGCTGCGGGTGCCGATGGTGAGGGCAGGGGTGGTGGCGGCGGCCACGCGGGCGCTGGCGGCGGATGAGGTGACGGCGGGGGCGGCGGAGCGGGCGCTGCGGGTGATGGAGGAGGCGGCGGTGTGCGCGGAGGGGCGGGCGGCGATCTGCGATGCGGCGGAGGAGTGCGTGGGGGCGGTGATGGGGCGGGTGATGAGGGTGGGGAGGGAGGGGAGGGAGACGGCGGTGTTGGTGCTTTGGGCGGTATGCTGCGGCGGCGGCGGCGACCGGAGGGCGAGGGAGGCATTGACGGGGGCGAGCGGTGGGCTGGCGAAGATCCTGGTGTTGAAGCAGGGGGACTGCTCGCCGGCGGCGGGGAGGATGGCCGGCGAGCTGCTGAGGATCTTCCGGGCGGATGCCAGGGGATGCCCCGCCGGATACGACAGCAAGACCATCCACATCATGCCGTTCTGATCCCCGAAGGGGAGGGAAAGGGTATTAATTTAGTGGATTATTTATGGATAAATTTGATTCCGGTTCGGGAATCAAAAGAAAATAGACAGGGCAGCGGAGGAGGGGGAGGAAAAAAAATACTACCAGACAACTTGTAAATGGACAGGAATTTTGACTTGATAAAGAAAAATAAGGTGTACATTAGAAAGAAAACTTGTTCAATTTTTTAGTTGGCAAACATCATCAGCTTTGAAATTTGTTGTGCTATTGACAAAATACTTCATTAACATCGGCCATAAAAAACCAAAAACTTGGCCATCTCCCAAGGGCTTAAAGTCTAGTTTGATGGTTGGCTCAGCAACAGTGATGCAGGAATTGGTTTTCCTATATGCAGCATCAAGGGCTTTCAAGGCAAAATTCATATCCATGAGTAATATTAAAAGGGTTGGTCAGGAATGGAGGAAGGTGACTCTGCAACAGTGGTACTGAATGAACAATATGAATGCTTCGTCCATGGGAGATCACACATTTCTTGCAGATATTTCTTGCAGATATTAGGAGTAAAGAGTAATCTCACGTTTATAGAGAGGCAAACGAGATGGCAACGTTAAGAAGGTCGAAGCAGGACTTCTTCACTCAAACATGCATCCCTCAAAAATCTCTCTTGTAGTTGATGCAGATGGTTATTGAGCTTCCTGACCTCCCATTGTGCCACCCCAAAAAATAAAAATAAAAAGCCCATGTATGAGAGGATGATCTCCTCCTTGGAACGTGATCCTAATGGAGAGGAAATAAAGAAATTCCTTCAATTCACGCAGCTCAGGCCTCTCATATAAAATATTATTAAAATAATAGAATTTTGAAAGAAAGCTCTAAATCTATTTTGCTTTCATTGATTATTATAATTGGTACATAGAGCCTCAAGTCCCCTAGGTTGAATTTTTTAAAAGAGACTAAAATTATTATAAGATGATATGTAATTCCTAAAATCATACGGTCATTCTAACAAAAAAAAAATATTATGATTTGATATGTGATCCCGACAATTATGCTAATACTCCTCAAACTCAAAGTGGTGCTATAGGTGCTGATTTGAGTTTGAAAATTATCATTTTTTTTATAGATAAAAATACTATAAAAGAGAAGGTCGATACTTAAAATAAAAGAAAGCTGAAGGATAATAATCCTCATAGACAAAAATGCTATAGAATAGAATAAAAGCTGGTACTCAAAGAGAAAATAGTCGAAGGTTGATAATCATTGTGGACAAAAATGCTATAGAAGAGAATGCTAATGCTCAAAGAGATGATAATCAAAAGCCAATGATCCTCATAAAGAAAAATATCATAGAAGAGAAGAAAAAGATCTTAAATTGGACAACAAAGGAGCCAAAGATAAAAAACTGTCCAAAGAGAAGAAAAATATCTAGCAGCAAGGAATTAGAGATAGGAAAACATTAACAGTAGAAAAATACCTTAAACTGGCAGTAAGGAACCAAAGATAGGAAAACATCCAAATAAAAAAAAAAAGATTTCAAATTGAGATGCGAATGAGCCATAGGTGAAAAAATATCCAACAAAAAGGAAAATGCCTTAAATTAGGCGATAAAGGAAATAGAGATAGAAAACATCCAAAAAGAAGAAAAAGACTCTAAATTAGGATGGTGAAGAAGCCAAAGATAAAAAATACCCAAAGAGAAGAAAAGACCACAGATTAGATGGTAAATAAGCCAGAGAAAGAAAAACATCAATAGAAAAGACTTTAAATTGAGCAGTGAGAATCTTTAGGTATTAATGTACCAAAAAGTAGATGATCTACAAGTTAACTGAAAAATAGAGGATCCAAAGGGAAATAGAGATTGATAGATTGGCAATGAAATCTCCAAAACTTATAGATATGGTAACGATTACCATATCAAAGAAAAAAAAAAAATGACACCTTCATATTAGATGATCGATGACTCTAATACCATGTTAAAATATTTGTTAAAGAAGAAAAAACAAAAAAGAAAGGTAGAGAGAAAATTGATTTTATTATCTCTATTTAAATCTCATTCAATATATTTTAGGGGCAATTTATGCTAGTATATAGATTCTATACAAGAAAAATAATATAAGCTTGTTGCCTAGTAAGACAATCCAAGAGGGGAGGGGGGGATGAATTGAATTTTTCAAAATTTAAACAAGTTATATGCTATTTTTGATAATTAGTGAGATATTGAAGTATGCTCAAATATAATGTATATAAGTATATAGAAATGTAAATACAATAAAAAGCAATAACCAAAGCAATCACAAATACAAGAGATTTATAGTAGTTCAGTGCCTCTTGCACCTACGTCCACTTCCCAAGATTTACTTGAAAATTTTACTATAATCTCTCCAAGATTACAGTCGGATAATTTTTCAAAACTCATTATCCAAAACCTAGTTAGTTTTACACCAGATCATCAACCACAATCAAATTCTAAGTCAATCCTTGACTTGCAATCCAATTCTTAGGCTTGGATAGGCCTTTTTCTTAGCTTCAAACCCCTATTGAAGTTAGTTACAAGAAATACAAAAGTTGAACAACAAAAATAAATACAAAACTCCTTTGATGAGCAAGTAGGTCGATGAAGCTTTTGGAATCTTCTTTGATGAAGGCTTTTGAGCTTATGAGCTTGTTTTTCTGTTGAAAGTGGAATCCTCTCTTTTCAAATGCTATTTGGCCTTTTTTACTTCACTTATGATTGCTTTCAATGATTAGATTGTCAAGTCCCTTCTTTCAGATGTTTTGTAACTTTATTCCAACGTTTGCTAGGCTGTAAGAAGGTTTTTGACCATTGAAAGACTGAATTTGGCCGTTTGAAAGCAATCTGCATAGTTCTGAATATTTTACAGAAAACTAGCTATTGAAGCTCGAGTCGACTCGTCGTTTTCCTCGAGTCGACTCAATGGTCCTATTCCGAAAGTCATACTCTCTGTATTTCTCTCAGATCTCGACTCAAAAAGCTCGAGTTGACTCAGTCTTCTGCTCGAGACCATTTCGAACTTTATCCCAAAAATCATATTCTCTGTATCTTCATGAGACTTCGACTCGAGGATCTTGAGTCAACTCGATCCTCTGCTCGATCCGATATATTTTTTTGCTTTGAAAAATTATTTTTATACCATTGTTCACTCAAGTCGACTCGAGCTTAATCATGAGTCGACTCGAGAGTGTGCCAGCTGAAATATTTGTATGCTAAACTTCTTTTTCGTCCCGTTTCAGCTCGAGCTGAATAGCCAACTTCAGAGGTTGACTCGAGGTCTTTTCTGCTGAAATTTTCTACTTTATCTAATTTACTCTTTTCAATTTTGGTCTTGAAATATCTTCTTTAAGCCTTGCTTTGGGTGTGTTTCATGCTTCAAAAGCTTTCAACATCTTCTTATAGATTCTCAAATATATTTTTTTGGATTTATTCTTTTGATACTCTACAATTCATCCTGAAATACGATCTCAAGCAGCTCATTAATCCAAACATATACTCAAATATTTTGTTACTCATCAAAATCAATCCTTAGAGGTCAACAAAACTAATATAGGATCATGCTAATAAAAAAAATTATTATAGTTTAATATGTGATCCTTAAAATCAATCAAGTACGCTCATGCACATGAAAGATCGCGAACCCTCTATTATACAAGTATGCATAAGATGATACGTTGAAAGTCTAACTTGCATGTTCTTTTCCCATTAGAAAAATGATGGAGAATCAATCTTCTGAAAACCTAGAAAATTTACCGAATATCCTCTAAATTGGAAGAGGGCTCTGATGATTGGATATTTCTCCGGTCCATAACTTGTATTATCCAATTGATTAGATTGGTTTTTCTAAATTTGTTATCAAGAGGATAATGACAACAAAAACAAATTATTTTAAATGCTAAAATCCTTTTTACAAACTTTAGGTCCTATCCTTATTGTAGTTGACTTGGAGAGGTCCAGTTTTCTACCACAAGTTGTTCATGTATTGCACAATGATCTAGGTGATGGCGTAGTATTAGCCCACTTCATCACAAACTATTACAAGATACACGGACAGTCTATGATCGCAAACTAATGTCTCAATTTCCCACTCTACAATGGTTGTTGCAAGATACATGGACATTATGATGGAGCTGACTTTTGTAATTCCATTATAAACTAAATAAGATTTTTTTCTCTTTTTCTTTAAAATGAAATAAAATATATTAAAAGGTGATAAACTAAATAATACAATGGACCTTTTATCCAAACATCCCTAACCCATAAAATATTAGTGAAGCATGCAACCACCAAAAGACTTTATTAGCAAGGTGAAACACCTCCTTTGATATGATCTATTTTTCATAAAATGGATTTTTTGATTTTTCTATTAATTTTATAGAGTATTTTATTAGACTTCTTATAGACCTATTTAGTAACATCCGAAGCCAAATGACCCCCAGGTCACCATACTAAAATGAAAAATTAAAATATTTGCATCAAACCCTTACTTTATTATTTTCTTCCTGGATATTTCAGACAACTTAGAACAACATGAAGTGCATGACATGGCAACTCAAGAGAAAAATATGGATGCAAGACTCCTGTTTTACCTCCTCAAATCTCTACTACGATGTATGGAGACGAAGTTTGTCATGGAACAAAAAGTTGATGGCTTTCGAGACTCCTAATTTATCCATCAAGTAATTAAAAAAAAATATGGCTTCATGTGATCTAAATTATCTAATTTTTTTACCACTTGATATATAAGTTAGGAATCACTAAATGCGATGATGTTTTATATGCAAACAATTTAGAGATGATAGCTCACATCTAAGATCATTGGTGTTGTGGCCAAATCCCCTATTGCGCCTATCGTCGGAGGAAAAATACCTATAAAAAAAGTTCGCACTGATTGAAAGTATTTTCACTGGAGACCCTCTGATGATTAAATTAATAGGAGAATGGTCGAATAGGTAAATAGAATGAAAGTATGACAGAATCTAGCCCAGAATTATCTTACCAATACTGCTCATTTTATCTTTTTTTATAGACAGATTGTTGGTAATCATTCGTAATGGTTAGTAATCATAGGTCTCGCTTGCTCTGGCATTAATTAATTATGGGGTAGGTAGTTAATACCCACGATAGGCCGTTACATGCATTTTACGCTGGTAGTTTCTAATGTGCCGACTATACTGTCTGTATGTCGGTGTGACTATTGTACTAATTCACTATCAGTATCTTTATCATACTACATGACCATCGGATGATGGTTCTGATATTTTGATTGGTCGGTGATTATACATAGTTGTCATAGTCATCATGTTCATTTGAGAAACATTGAACGTCGCCGACTATCAACAGGTTATCGATTGATAATTGGTTATCTTTTCTTCTTGTCGATGATGAGTCGGGCACTGGAATCGATTTGCTGTCGGTTATTTGCTTCTTGAAGCCTATGGTAGTTCGACGTAATACGACAATCAATTGGTTATCCAATTGGCAGTCGTCTTATCGTCTGTTTTTGGTTCATTGTCGAGAAGATTGATAATCAGTCGGGAAGATTGATTATCAATCAAGAATCTGTTATCACTATTGCATTGTCGGTATTACCGATTGTAAGTTAGAATGTTGACATAATCAACTTGGTTCTTCAAGAGCTTCATTCTTCTATCGGTATTATCAACTATAAGTTAGAATTCTAATATTAAATCGGAGGGAGCAGATTCGATTGTCCCAATAGTTGCTCCCTACTCTCAAATTCAAAGTGAAAAGACACGTGGTTTGACAGGTGGGCTAACATATTGAACGATGAGAGTTTTCACATGTTATCTAGAGCTCCAATTTGGCAGCTGCATTATTTTCAGGCATTAATGATTGCTTCAAAAGTTAAAATATTTTAGTTATTTTATCATTTTAGTGATCGTATAACCATCATTAGCATGTTCAGTCAAAAAGTTGATTTGACAGCCAAACAATCTGATCAATTTGATTTTGGATCAATCGATTGTTGCCACGTGTCAAGCAATTATTGGATTTTGATTATTCTCATGGATAGTGATGATGTAGCTTGATCTGATGATGGATGCGTCAAAATGTTCAACTGATGGTCGATCCATACATCACCATGTGTCAAGATCTGGACGATCTTAATTTGAACAAAGTCATCCTGACCATCAGTGGTTTCTATATATAGGGTTGCTTTCATTTGTTTTGAACTTTCTATTGTAACTGAGAGTTTTTGTGGGTGTCCAAAGCTTTCTTTCATTCTTCCTTATCATTGCAGTGTTTTTCAAGTTTCTTTCAATTCTTAGGTTAGATCCCTTCTCCTTCTTCTCTTTCCTTGAGCCTTTTTCATCATGAACAATGGCGTATAGGAGTAGAGTTAGGGTAGGTAGCTCTATGGATAGACAATCTAACTGACAATCTTCTAGGGGTAGTCGGCCGACTAGTTTGGCCAGCATTTTTTTCTTGGATCTGGTAGTGGAGATCTCCTCTTTGAACAAATCCACTATTGACCATTTTCAAGATCAGTACCATATCCCAGAGCAGTTTCAATTGTCCACGCCTAGTCCGGATGGTTGGATGATTTTTTCATCTTGAGATTAGGTCGCATTTTATGTCGAAAATCTTAGATCGGGCCTTCGCTTTTCCATCCCGAAGTTCATTCGAAACATCCTGAATTACTATCGGATCTATCTAGCCTAACTTACGCTGAATTTCATTCAGCTTCTTATTTCTTTTGCACTGTTGTACAACTCAATACCGACCGTCCCTCGGCTTTCTCTCTTTTGACCTTTCTTCATCCTTCGTCCACACCCTAAAATCGAGGGTTGGTGGTTCTTCGCCTCAAGAAGGGGTCTGTTATTTATTACGGATCTTCCTTCTTTCATTCATGATTGGAAGACCTAGTTTTTCTTCATTTCTTTTATTTGGCCTTGGGATTTTTCTTTTATTTGAAAAAATCCAAATACCAGCCCGAATGACAATAGTCAAATTGATGCTGCTAACAGAGAAGACTTTCTCAAGATGAACGATATAGAAGTCTTAGTATAGAAGGATCTATTGACAGATCAAGCCTTATATAATGCCGAACTTGGTTTAGTGCCAGTTGTAGGTATAATTTAACATGACTTTCTTTTAGATTTTTCATACTCGTCTGACTTTGAACCTATAATAAAATTGTATCATCTTTGTTTTCAGCTATATGGCCTATAGCACCTATTTCGATGGCTGATGTTCATTGATTTGCTGTAAAGAAAAGGCTTGCTGCTGGTGCTGGGTCATCCTGAGTGCCGAAAAAGAGTCGGCCTGATACACCCTCAGTGACTGTCAATCTGGCCAACATACCATCGATGGTCATCAGTCTGACTGACATTCCATCGGTTGTGGTTTTTGGGATTGCCAGTGAGGTGGTCATTGCATTGGCAGTTCTAACAACCTTTTCGATAGTCGAAGTTTCACTAGTCGAAGCTTCTCTGGCAGTTGAAGAGCCGGATGATGATGTCGTCGTCGTAGAAGTGTCGATCGACCATGTGGACCCAATATTGTCTCGGGCTCCTTCAATGCCCAAAGTAGGATCGACTGAACAGTGGTCAACAGTATCTCAACTGACACTCACGCCCGAATGGATATCGGCTCTGATTGAACATCCATCGAGTCAGAGGTGAGGTAAGGTGCCTGGAATGTCTGTCGGAAGTGAAGCTTCAAGTGATTCTACGGGGCTTTTGGATATCAGAATTTCTATTGGGGAGTCGACTTTGGCAAACCCAACATTGGCAAAATGGCTTATCGAAGTTGTTCTTCTGCTGACCGATAGGAAGAATAGGAGGAGTCGGACAGTGTTTGAAATATTCTTGTTCGTTTATCCAACGATCCTCAGTGTATGTTGATTAAAACTTTCCATTCAATTTTCTTTTGCTTATTTTTCTGACCCATATTCTTCTTTTCTTCAATTGGTGCACAACATGTCGGTGCTAGAGAAGGGGTATCGATCATTTGGTGACTTGCATCGGGCTTGGTCTGACAAAGTCACGGCAACCAATGAAGAGAAGTCTGCTGCTTTGGAATGTCTCCAAGGGGCAATTGATCGGGAGAAGTAAGCAACGGAGTGGGAGAAGAAGCAAGAGGAAGAGATCTCCCAACTGAAGAATGAGCTAGAGTTAGCCCGCATCGATTTAGAGTCAGCCCGTGCTAAGTTACAGTCATCTCATTTTGACTTAGAGTCAGTGCAGTGGATAGTTTAGACCCACGAGTCTCAAGTCAAAAAAAAAAGACACGAAGTTAGTTGGCTCTGAAAGGAGCGCGATGGTTGTGTCAAAGAACTAGAGGAGCAGAAGATGCTCCAGACTGTTGAAGTAGAGTCAGTATCCACTAAAGAGGAGACGAAGTCGGCTTAAGTGGCTCTCAGTCAGATGCGAGAGGAAGCCATTGAGGATTATCGAGATTCAGAGGAGTTCAAGGAGGCGATCCTCGAAGGTGACAGCATATCCTACTGGATTAGATATGAGGATGGTAGGGACGTAGTCGAAAAATTCTTTTTTGACTTAGATTTAAGCTATGTCACCATCCCAGAGGCTGATGGAGAAGATGAGCCAACTGATGCAGTAGAGCCTAATTCTAATGAAGCTGCACCAATGTCAATTGATGTAGAGCCGGTTGTTGTTGAAAATCAGAGAATCAAAATTATGCCGGCGACTGACACTACAATGGAAGAAACTGATGGTTGATCAGTGTCCTTTTCTTCTTTTTTCTTTTCATTTTGTAAGTAGATGATGATTTGATCTTGTAACTAGGCCTTGGCCTAATTTTGTAGTGCTTTCGAATATGAATGAAAGAAAATTTTTTCTAAGTGTTGAACTTTCTAAGTGTTGAATCTTTGCTTATGGTAGATGACTGTCATTTGATGTTTTATTCGACAACCGAATACCAATCTATTTACCGAACATCAATATGTAGTAATAATCGAAGAACTTGCCATCTAATCAGGTTTCAATCGACTAGACTTTAGGTATAAATTTTCTAAGTATTTGATAAACGAGGGATTAGCTGAATATTCTTTGACTAACCAGAGTCAAATTGGTATATTTTCTACTAAGTTAAAATAATATAGGCATAGAATTTCTCTTAACCTTGGTTGAGTCGGCATAATATTCCGCTCAGCTGTAGTTGACTCGGCATGTTGAATCATCTGCCTGGAGTTGGGATGTCGAATTGTTTGATTGTAAGTCGGTTGGAAATGTCATTCAACTATAAGTTGGTTTGTCGTTGTATGACTATTAGTCAATTTATAGGATTGTCTTGAGTCAGTAATTTGTAGAATTATCTGACTTTGAGTCGGCTAGTCTAGTCATTTGACTGATGGTTAATCAAAGAATATTTTGGATGATGAGTCATCGATGAAGTATTATTTATACTTCATCGAATATTGAGGAAAAGTCATGATCCAATCATTTTATTAAAAAATCGAAGGTACACGTAGCCTCTTTTCCTTCTTAATGCTATAACGATGAGAAGAAGAAGCGGACCGCTGTGTGGGTGGCATAGTGAGAGTGCTAGGATGGTGATGCTTCGACATGATGAGAATATCATGCCGGTTGTTGTTCTAATGATGGAGATAAAGATCATTGCGGGGCATGGCGACTATGCCTAGATGATACTACATGTGCCACCGGCTCCACTACCCATTGCTATTGTTGTTGGAGGCTATGTATTGCCTCTATCAGTACCTTCATTTACTGCATCAATGTAGCAAGTTGTTAGGTTTGGGCATCCGTTGTGATAGTCGGATGTAAAGAACTGGGCTATGCCATTGGAGGTGGAGGAGAGAGATCTTTCCGGCAGGAAGATTGCTTGATGGAGCCGATGAAATTTTAGGCTTTTATTTTTGCCATAATTGGTTACGGATTCAAAATGTTCTCTCTTCCTTCTTGGTGCATCAATCTGTTGCGGCCAATCCCCTGTTGCACCTATCGTTGGGGGAAAAACACCTATAAAAAAGTCTGCACTGATCAGAAGTATTTCCGGTGGGGATCCTTTGATGTTTAAGTTAGTAGAAGAGTAGTCGAACAGATAAATAGAATGAAAGTATAGCAAAATCTAGTCCAGAATTATCTTACCAATACCACTCATTTTATCTCCTTTTATAGATAGATTGTTGATAACCGTTCGTAACGGTTAGTAATCATGGGTCTTGCTTTCTTCAGCATTAATTGATTGTAGAGTAGGTAGTTAATACCCATGATTCGCTATTACGTGCATTTTATACTGGTAGTTTCTAATGTGCTGATTATACCAACTATATGTCGATGTGACTGTTGTACCGATTCACTATCAGTATCTTTATCGTACCGCATGACCATTGGATGGTGGTTTTGATATTTTGATTTGCCTGCGATTATACAATTGTCATAGTCATCATGTTCATTGGAGAAACATTGTATGTCGTCGACTGTCAACAGGTTACTGATTGATAGTTGGTTATCTTTTCTTTTTGCTGATGATGAGTCGGGCACTGGTATCGGTTTGCTATCAGTTATTTGCTTCTTGATGCCAATGGTAATTCAACGTAATACAACAATCAATCGGTTATCCGATTGGCAGTCTTCTTATTATCTTTTTTTGATTCATTGTCGAGAAGATCGATAATCAATCAAAAATTTGTTATCACCATTGCATTGTCGGTATTATTAACTATAAGTTGGAATACTGACATAATCGACTTGGTTCTTCAAGAGCTTCATTCTTCTGCCGGTATTACCGACTGTAGGTCAGAATATCGATATTAAATCAGGAGAGCAGATTCGATTATCCCAATAATTAGTATGGGACTTTCGGTATCCCATCTACACCTAACAAAATCTGAATGGGGATCCACTCGAATATAGCAAAATCTTGACCTCAAAAGAAAAGCATCTCCATGTTGCGTCTCAGTCCAAAGTTGGAATAAAGATGCATCGTGAAACCAAAGGAGGTATATTGGATAACTAAAACAAGCCTCAAAAATGGCACCCACTTATTTTGTGGCCAGAAGAATTTCCTTCATTTGGTTGAACGAAATGAGATAAAACTTTTCCTTTTTCTTTTCCTGTCTCTTGACTATTTTCCTATGATGAAACATTAGCTTGGCTTGCTCGTACTAATTCCCTGTGGCCTTCTCTGTGCACCTGTACCAAAAGGAAGCCTATCTATTGCAGGCCATGTTCCATCTAGGCTTGTGTTGGTCACCACATGCCTACCACCTTTTGGGCAGAGACCACCAGGAAACCATTCTCCATAAACATGGAAAGGTTGCCGGAATTGCTGAATAAGTAGCCGACCGGATGCAGACTACCCGGCCGATGCTTTTGATCCTACGACCCAACTAAGGGAGAGAGAATAAATAATGTTGAGAAAGAGGATTCTTTGGGTACAAAAATTCTTTGTGATGACGGAAGGACGTGGAAAAAGATTGGTAGATTGAAGTTTTCAGCAAACTCAAACATCAACTTATGCTTTCGTTTTGACCACGCCGTTCTCTTCGATGTTTCTTTAGTATTACATGCTTTACAAAACACCAAGAAGAGCCACGAAGAAGACCCGTGGTTCTGCTATTAATATAATTGCATGACGTGTTGGTTCCACCTAATGAATTAAACAATGAAGAGATCGAGGTTTTTTCTTTTCGTTCTTTCAAAGTGCTGGAATCCATTAAGAGACCGCAATAAGTTGCGTTTCAGTTCCTTTCTCTCCTTTCTTTTTTTCCCAGCCCTTTTTTTTCCTGTTGTTCATTACGAAAAACACAATTTGCCCAATGGGCACTTTGGACTTGTTTAGTTCGCACCTAGACTTTTAGCTTACTGAAATATATTTCTAAACAAATTAATATTTAAATATATTATATATAAAAAAATGATTTGATGTTCAGTTGGTTGATTATGGTAAAATAGCATAGAAAGGATGCTTTCCAAAATGATTTATATTAGGTTGGGCATCTACTTTTCTGAAAAAGTTATATAAAATAATTTTTAAGTCTTTAATGATTAAATTGGTGACAAAGAGGAAAAAACTTAAGCCACTAAAATTAAGAGTATGTTTGAAAAATAAATAATTTTATCTTGATTCCTGGCCGTGGAAAAGTGAACAAAAATCATATGAGATGGGCATCATAGAAGAAAATATAGAGTGAACTTTTGATTTTGCCATGTGCTGTTCCCCTCTTAAAGAAGAAATCTAAAAGTCAAAAACTTCTTCTACAAATAGAATTCAGTATTCTCTTTTTTTCTCAATTTTTATAACATATATATCTTTTACTACTTCATACTATATAATCAGGTGATATATATAAAAAAAATTAATCATCAAATAAGTTAATACACATATCTAGATAAATTGATAAATAATTTATGAAACATAGAATTTATTGTACAGTATATTGGGCATTTAAGCATCGAAAATTTTACTCCTGATGCAATTTCAAGCGTCGAAAATGTGTCGATAAATGAAAAGTGGAAACCACTCTTCTCGATGCTGGGGCAGAGCATTGAAAAATATCGACTTTTTCTTACTAATGCTTAGCTGCATCGAAAATGTAGATATTTTCTGGACACTTTTAAAAGTGTTGGGAAGTAGGGATGCTAATTTACATTGCAAACCCCTTGGATCCGCCGATGTGAATTAGCATGGGTGATTTGCCATCCGTAACTAAAACCATTACCGATGCGGTAAGTAATCTAATATCGATGCTTTAAAGCATCGGTAAGTGGATCTAGTACTGATGTTTTAAAGTGGTGGCAATGTTCTATTCACAAAAAAAATACTAATAAAATTACTAATATGTACAAAATATATATACCTGTTTAAAATTTATAACAAATTTTAAAGACATCAATATAGTCACAAGAAATACTACAAAACATCATATTCAATACAAAATTTATCCAAGATTTATAATAAAATTCAAATACCAACATACTTTATATATAATATAATAAAATCATGATTACATTTTCCATTACGTTTATGAAGTACAACCTATAACCCATAAGCAAAAGTAATTTCTAACACTTAAAAAAAAAATATCGGGCTATTAATGATCCATAGGAGCATGATCGTCATTGTCTCTATGACTGTTGGAACCACCGAAAGCCTACAACAAAGATATTAAAATTTTAGTAGTTGGGAATACAAAAAAATAACATAAATTAAATGATATATAATGCACAACTAAATGATACATATATAATAAATTAGTCATCTAGTAGCTCTGATATACCTAAGATGGGCCATCCACCATAGCATTGATAACCCAATGGCAGCCCAACACGTATCCTTGGTAAAAGGTGATAGAGCAAATATTGCCCAGTCTCTACCACATAATCTTTTACAATCGTGCAGTAGGAGTACTAAAGTTTTCGACTTGCAAGACGACAAGTAGCTTGCCTGCTCGCTACTCCAGTTTCTCCTCTACTAAGTGAGATTAATAATCGCAACAACTCTTGAATATGCACGCCATATTCATTAACAATCAGAGCACGTCTCTATAACCACTATTCTCTGGCAGATGGTGCACATCCTCGAAGATGATAGGTACCTACCTTCATTTATAAAACTCTACTCTTTGGGACCCTCCAAATAAGATGAACACTTACTTTGCATGCCTACTTTCAGAGATGAACTCCATACAAACTAAAATCTGACTTCCATACAGAACTCTAAGTTCTTCCTACTCCATCTTTGAGATCTCCATTCTCCACATGACATCCTCTCTATCTTCCATTCTTTACTCTCCTATATCGATCTTCCATGCTCTACACTCGATACCAATTCTAATTTCTATCTGAAGCTCAGACCTCTTCTGTTTGCTTCCATGGAAAATAGACTTAGGCATCGGAGAGTCCACCATTAGGAAACCTCTTAGCATGAAGACTTTCTTATCTTTGTTGGTTTTGTAGGATTCAGCTGAGGGGATCGATCGAGGATTCGGCACCACCATCTGACTTAGAAGATCTCAACTAGTTGTCCTGTAGCCACTACTCTCTCCCAGCTTTAGCTTAGCGGTCCAAGCTAGCTTGATTTTTCGGCAGCAATAGATTGATGCTGGAGAAAGGGTATATGACCCATGTTTGAGGTCTAGAGCTTTCTTTCTTCGTTGTTTGAGTATGAAGAACAAGGAGATTTTGGCAACGTCATCCACCACCCTCTTGGAGGTACCTGTAGAACCCGCTAACCCCAACCAGGATCATTGTGATCTCAATGTTTTGGAGGTATCAACTATCCTGATTATCAACTCCGAGCATTCCAGTAGCTACTACAATAGGTCCAAGCACTAATTGTTGTAATGCAAGGCCAGCTACAAGCGGCTCATCATCTAGCTCCGGCACCATGATTACCCGACCATGGTGCATCCTGATCTTCCTCCCTTAAGAAGCTTGAGGCAGAGCAACCAGTCCCACCCCACCAGCTCAGAAGAAGCTCCTTGGTTGTTTTGATTAGTCCATCAGAGTCTTGTGCAGGCTTCCCTTCATTATCATGCTCAACTGTCTAGTTCGAGAGGAGCGACCCGAATCCCTCGATCTTGCCCTAGGGATAGAGAAAGAAATAAGAAGTATAAACCAACTCTTTCTCTTTCACTCTCTTCTTCCTCATAGAAATCCTCCACGAGTGGATCTACGAGTCATCAACCCAAGAGAAATTTGGTCAACAAGATGAGCTGGATCAAAAGCTCCAAGAGATAGATCGCTATATCGAAACCTGGCTCTGATACCAATTGAAAGAAAGATCCTATTTTTCACCATAGGATCGTGCAGATCTGATCAAATTTGAGATGGATTTTTCTAAAAAAATTCTAAATGATCTGATCAGATCTTAGAGTTCTCAGATCTAATCATGATGATCTAATATTAAAAATAAAAATAAAAATTTAATTTAATTTAATTTCATACCTTGTTTGAATAATTTGATTATCCTACGATGATCCTGATATTTTTTGAGATTTTGGAAGGAGCCATGCACGCACTTGGCCTCTACCGATATCCACTTGAAAAGGATCTGAACATCTTCTCCTTGCAATTTTTTTTTCCAAAAATTAGATTTGAATCTAATCTAAAAATTCTTTAAAAAATTTTTGAAGACAGCATGTCCGTCTTACGAACACCGTCGCGTAGATGCTGAACTCTTCACAAATTTGATTGGATCTTCTTCTCAAATTTGTGCCTAACTTTTTAGGCATATAGAAGAGAGGGAGAGAGAGGATAGAGAGGGCATGGGATATCTGGAATGACAGCCTTTGGATATGAAAAATATTTCTACATGAAGAGCCTTGGCATAAGGATTCTTATACAAAAGCATAGCGCCAAGTTAGAGTCCCTCTTTGACCAAGCAGTTCTTCAGATCTATCTTAGATCTATTTATTTTAATTTATGATCTAATATTAAAAGATTTTAAATATCACATCAGATATGATTAGATCTGAAATCAAAAAATTAAAAGTTAAATAATTTAGATCTAATATGTATGAGATGCATGACTAGACTAGGTATAGAATAGTTCTATGTGTAGTCTAGTATGATCATGTACTTATTTTGATTAAATATAATTTTAAATCTATTTAATTTTTATTTTTTAATATTATAATTATTATAATTAGATTTAAAAATAAAAAATAAAATTTTTAATTTTTAATTTATTCATATGAGATATGAAAGATGCATGCTTAGACTAGTCATAGAATAGTTCTATAAGATATCTAGAATAGTTTTATTTTTGATATGATCAAATTTAAAATTTTATTTTTTAAATTTAATATATAATATTTTAGATATGAAAGTATACATATTGATGATACATGAGATGTATGCAAAACATGTATTAGTTAGATTTTTTTATATATGATATATGATCTAACTAGTTTTATAGTAAAAAATTATATTTCTGATTAAGAAGTTCTCCATGACCTTCTGATTATTAGAATAAAGTAGGATTTAAAAATCCTCTCCTCCCATTCGATGGAATGTTCTTATAGCGTGTTGGGATACTGCGCATTCGTTCTTAATCAGAAATCAAAACTTATTTTTTTGTAAAATCCTAAATCCTAAAATTCTAGAATTTTTATTACATGTTTTGTTCATAAATCAAAAATTTAATTAAAAATTAAGATTATAAAATTAATTAGATCTAAAAATTTTAAATTTTTAGATCTAAGATATATTCATAAAATTGAGTTCGGGCTTGGATAGCTCAATTAGGTCTAGCGATTGATCAAATCGAATCAAGAGTTAGTTAGGTGGGATCAATGAAAGCTTAGATTTGACCAACCTAATAGGATTAAGTCTGAATCAAGATCGAATCACATTAAGATGTGATTCGATCAAGTCAAGACCTAATTTGGCTCCATGGTTCGAGCCTGAATTATAGGCTAACCCAATTGGTTTTGATTCAATAATTTATTATCTAAGGTAAGTTTGATAGATACGATCGACTGATTTTTAATTGGAAGCTACTCGATCTGAATGTATTTTTATCAAGTTAATGGCATATTCCTTCCATCGATCTGACTTACTTGACCATTTGTGTCGATCCAGTTCTGATTTGAGGTGGCTAACAATTCGAGCTAACCTATGCCACTAGGTTAGTCATAATTATTATGACTAAGTCAAGTTAAGTTTAAAGAGACTTAAATTAAATCTCTTTAAGAAAATATTAAGTCTAAGATCTTCCATCATTATAAATGTGCGGATTCTTTCCGGAGTTGATTGTTCTCAATTAGATACAGTAGTTCAGTTGCATCGAAAAGACGCAATCATATCTATTAGATATTGGATGCTACGCGTTGGAGGATGGATTAGGCTCAATATTTCGGATATGATGAGGGACCCAATCAAAAATTCAATCTATGCAAATGGTGGGTTTGACTTAACTAAGGAGTGGATTAATATTTCGGATACGATGAGATTTATGAATTAGAGATCAGGTTAGGATGCACCATGATTAGAGAATCAGTAGACAAGAGTTATCCACTCATCGATTGATCCGTCATCAATAACTGTTAGGTAAGATGGTGAGTTAGTTGATGGGATCGCACCATCCACTAAAAATCAATAATCATGAAGATTTTTACATCTCTGCCAAAAAAAGTATAGAAATTTGAGTAAATAGTGAAAGTCTAATTTATTTAAAAATAAAATTTTTAAATAAATTAATTAAGTCTAATTATAAAATATATCTAGAAACTTTGACTCTCTACAGAAAAATATCCGCGTCCAATCCACTAGCCCATATCCTTG
This sequence comes from Cocos nucifera, assembly GCA_006176705.1. NCBI lineage: Eukaryota > Viridiplantae > Streptophyta > Magnoliopsida > Arecales > Arecaceae > Cocos > Cocos nucifera. Next base: position 2,813,122 of record QRFJ01000061.1, read on the forward strand.
ACACCCATAGACTGACCAGATCCAACTATAAGAATTAGCTCCAAAATTTTAAAATTATTTTGGATTTTAAGAAGTTAGACTCACGTGTTGGAACAGGATCCTCGCACTTTACCTGCTCGTCTATCCGCTGATCAGAGAGCGTCTTTCAAGAAGTGGATGGATGAAGATAATAAAGCCGGATATTACATGTTGGGCTCGATGTCTGATGAGCTCTAGCACTAACATGAAGATATTAAGACTAGCCGTCAAATGTTGGCTCACCTGCAAGAGTTGTTTGGTGAACAGAGTCGCACAGCTAAATATCAAGTTACTAAAAGAATGTTTAAGACTCAAATGCATGATGGACAGTCGATCTAAAATCATTGTCTGATGATGATCAAGGACTTAGAAAAGCTTGAGAAGCTCGGTGTCAAATTAGATTAGGATCTGTAGACTGACATAATCCTATAGTCCTTGACTGATGCGTATGGGCAATTCATCTTGATCTACCATATGCATAAACTTCAAAATAACTTGGCTGAGCTCATGAATATGCTGGTTACTGCTGAGCTTTCTATGAAAGATTTTAAAGGCTCAATACTTGCTATGGAGCGGACTTCTTTCAAGAGAAAATCTTTTGAAAAGAAGAAGTCCATGAAGTAGCAGAAGATGGATGGTGGGAAGAAGAAAAAGGCAGAGCCAAAAAAGAAGGTCGCTGATAAAGTAAAATATTTTCATTGTAGTACTGACGGCCATTGAAAGCGGAACTGTCCTCTTTACCTGATCAGCCTGAAGAATAAGAAGGATGCAGGTCCTTTTGGAGGTATGCTTGTTATAGAATCTAATCTTATAATTTCTTCTGCATCCAGTTGGGTGCTTGACTCTGGTTCTAGTGCTCACTTATGCACTTCTATACAGGATCTTAAGAATAGCAGAAGATTGAGGGATGGTGAGATTGTCCTACGCATAAAAAATAGAGCAATAGTTGCTGCTATGGCCATGGAATCCTACCCTCTATGATTACCATCAGAATTAGACTTAGTACGTAGGGACTATTTTTTATGTGCCTATAGCAAGTAAGAATTTGATTTCTCTTTCATATTTAGTACAGAAAGATTATGTAATTAGTTTTCTTAAGGATCATTGTAATATTCTTTATGAAAAAAATAAAATTATAAGTGGTTTTCTTATAAATGGTCTCTATCAGTTACATATTGATGTTTCTATTTTTAATATCGAGCAAAATATGAATGCCATAGGATCAAAGCGACCTAGGAATAGTCTAAATGATAGGTATCTTTGGCACCTAAGACTAGGTCATATAGCTGAAGACATGGTTAACAAATTGGAGAAATTCAGGCTATTGAGTCCATTGATTTCTGAGTCATATACGATTTGTGAATCATGCCTTCATGGTAAAATGACCAACCTTTCTTTTATGGGACATAGGGAAAGGGCCACAAACCTGCTTGCCCTAGTACATACTGATGTATGCGATCCATTTGATGTACCAGCTAGGAATAATTATATCTACTTCATCACCTTTATCGATGATTTATCTTTGTATGGGTATGTATATTTGATGCGACACAAGTCTGAAGATTTTAAAAAATTTAAAAAATTCAGACTCGAAGTAGAAAAATAAATAAAAAAATTAATTAAGATTCTTCAATCAGATCGAGAAGACAAATATCTTAGTCAAAAATTTCTAGACTATCTTAAGGATAATGGCATAGTCTCTTAATGGACTCCACCTAGAACGCCTCAACTTAACGAAATTTCAGAATGAAGAAATCGAATCCTATTAGATATGGTTCAATCCATGATAAGCTTCACAGACTTTTCTAAATTTCTTCAGGGACATAGTCTGTTGACCACTATATATCTACTAAATAGGATTTCATCTAAAATCATTCCTACCATACCGTATGAGATATGTCATGGTAAGAAATCAAGTTTGAGTCATCTCAGAATTTGGGATTGTCTGACCCATGTCAATAGACAACAAACAGATAAATTAGAGACTAGGTCCTTTAGAGCTCAATTTATTGGATATCCTAAAGAGTCATTAGGATATTTTTTCTATCTCTCAGAAGATCATAATGTGATTGTGAGTCGACACACCATCTTTCTTAAAAAATAGTTTATTTAAGATGGTAGCATCGAAAGAAAGATTAGGCTTAAGGAGAAAGTCTTCCAAGAGCCATGAGTCAAGAAATCTATGAAATCCAATCAGATTAAGCCAGTCCAATCACTACCTCGTCCACCTTGTCGATCAAAAAGAATTTTTCATCCCTTTGAAAGGTAGGTACTATTTTAGAGGATGTAGAGAAAATATTCCTCACAGAAAAAGAGGTTCATGGTGATGATCCCAAAATCTATGATGAGGTGATATTAGATATCGACTCTGAGAAATGGTTAGAGGTAATGAAGTTAGAGATTGACACAATGCACTTAAACCAAGTCTGGATCTTAGTAGATCCATCTGAAGGTATAGTACCTATTAAGTGTAAATAGATCTTCAAGAGAAAGATAGGTACGGATGGAAATGTAGAGACATTCAAAGCAAGACTCATAGCAAAAGGGTATAGTCAGCACGAAAGCATTGACTATCAGGATACTTTTCGTCAGTAGCCATGCTCAAATCAATCCATACATTACTTGCTATTACAGCCTATTTTGATTATGAAATATGACAGATGGATGTGAAAATGACATTCTTAAATGGATATCTTGAGGAAGATATCTATATGGAATAGCCACTGAGTTTCACATCCAGTGATATCGATCATAAGGTCTGCAAGTTGCAAAGATCCATATATGGACTTAAGCAAGCAACTCGAAGCTGGAATGCTCATTTCAATGATGTGATCAAATCATTTGGATTCATTAAGAATAAGGAGGAGTCCTGTATTTTCAAAAAGATTAGTGGGAGTATTGTTGTCTTTCTCATACTGTATGTGGATGACCTCCTCCTAATTGAAAATGATATTTTCATATTGACTATGGTTAAAATATAATTGTCTAAATAATTCTCCATGAAAGACTGAGAAAATATTAGATATGTGTGCCCTAAAAGCCAGAATTGGCTAACACTTATAATACACATCTAAGGGCAAAATTATAATTTTGACTATAAATAATAAAATAGATTATTTTCTATCACAGTGTGTAGTTGAAAGTGTCTATGATACATCCCTTGAGTTAATAGTAATGATAGTTCATATTTTCAAGAGTTGAAAATTTAAGACATGAATTTTCATTATTAACTCATAAAATTCTTCCGATCGTAGGATAATCATGAGGATGGTGATTGATCCAGAAGATTGGCGTACGATTGCTTCTTTAGGATAGATGAGTCTTGAGTCTATGGTGTAGAGACACCGAAGTGAGAGTACAGATACTCGTTAAAGAATGAGTGTACTAAGCATGATCACCTTGAGCAGTCATTAGGAAGTCTATCTTCTCGTCAATGACTGGCTCGAAGCTGTAGTAGTGTATCTGATTCTTTGACCTGAGGTACATCGATAGTTCACCTTAAGAGTGTTATAGTTTGACTACACCATAACTTGGTCTTCTAGCCATTTGGAATTCTGAGGTGTATGTTGGCTATAGCATGTTCATTATTGGAATTGGATTGCACCAATAGGAGATCTATCTACCTCGGTAGATGAGGAGCAGCCCTATGATGATCATGAGAATCAAGCCCATAAGCCCATGGCTATGGTAAAGTGAAATGATAGAAAATATTTCTATTAGAGTTTTCATATTAGACTTGAATCGAATGATTAATTCATATGACAGAAATTAGGGATTGACGAGATCACCTTAACCCTAATCTGATCGGAGCTCAAGATAGAGGAACTTAATCATATAGGTAACTACACGGAGAGATTCATTTTCAATTTTGATGGGTTGCCACCATATGCTGCTAGGTGTCATTGATGGATTTTGAGAGCAATTAGAATGATTTGGATGATCAATCATATTAGTTGTCTGAATCAGAAAAGTTCTGATCCATTAGAAGGTATTTCGATGATGACAATGATAGAGATCATGACATATCCCATTATCATATGAAACTGAACCTAACTGGATCACACAAACAAGGATTTAGATCTGGATATCATCAATTGGACTAATCTAGTTCAATTGATTTGAATAAGATTCAATTAGGTTCAAAAAAATCGTGCTAGCACACGATTGAGCCTGATATTCTCCTTCAACAATCATTAAAAATTATCTCGACCGAGCCAAATATGTTTGGACTCACTTAGAAATTTTTACTTGATCTGGCTGGAGCTTATCCAAGTCAGAAAAGGGTTGTCTTAATTTATAAGATAAATTTGAGACAATACCTGCCATTTTCCTTCACCTGCTAAAATTCTTTGATTTTGGTCAAACGTTGACCTTTTAACACTTAGACAACTGTCCATGTGTCATGCACCCATAGGAGAGTAGATGGGGCTTTGTCTTCTTACTAAAAGGAGGAAAGAAAGGGGGTGCATGCCTAGAGAGGCGTGCATCCAAAGAGGATAAAGATTGGAGTCCCATACGGATGGGACCCCAGTTGCTTTATGCTCTCTACTTGGATGGCGCCAAAGACTCTTCTTTGACCAATCTTGGCGCCACCTAAGGAGGTTTGTGAGGGACTCTAATCTGATTGGATTAGATAATATCATCCCACCAATCAAATTTATATCTAATTGCACAAAGAGCCATGATTGGTCGGGATGATGTGGCACTACATAACGCAACAGGATCTATATAAATTATGTCTGCGCCTAAGATTGCGAGCTTCTGCCCTTTGCCCATGCCACATAGCCCTTTTTTCTCCTTCTCCATGCCTCCTTCAAATTCTCTCTCTCCTCTCCATGCCCAAAAGTTTTGGGCTTCAGTTTGGTGCGATCCAAGCAAGACAAAGACGACAAAAAGTAAGAAGGCAGCACTGCTGCAAGAGACAACACTCGATCTTCAAAAAGATATTTTGAAGATCTTCAAGATCAGATCCAAATCTGATCTTTGGAGTATAGATTGAAAAGGAGAAGATCTTCAGATCCTGCTCGAGTGGATATCGGTAAAGGTTAGGCACTTGCGTGGCTACATCCAAAATCTTAGACAAACATCGAGATCATCATAGGATAATAGGATTACCCATAACAAGATATAATTAAATTAGATTTAATTTATTTTTATTTTATTTTATTTTATTAGATCAATAAAATTAGATCTAAAGAGTTTTAGATCTAATTTGGATCTAAATTTTTTTTTTAAAATATCCCTCTTGATCTAATCAGATCTAAACAAATCTGATCCGAGAAACATAATTTTTTTCTTCAACTGGTATCAGAGCAAGGTTTCATATTTATTTAGATCTAATTTTAATATAATTTTAATTTAATAATTAGATAATTTTAGATATCACATTAGATGTGATTAGATCTAAAATTAAAAATTAAAAAAATTAAATAATCTAGATCTTAGATGTATGAGATGCATGACTAGATTAGGAATATAATTATTCTATGTATAGTCTAGGATGATCATAATTTTAATTTGATTAATTATAATTTTATATCTATTTATTTATTATTTTTTAATATTATAAATATTATAATTAGATCTAAAAAATAAAAAATAAATTTTATTTAATTTTGTTGATATGAGATATGATAGATGCATATTTAGACTAGTTATAGAATAGTTCTATAAAATTATCTTAAATAAATTTAATTTGATATGATTAAATTTAAATTTTATTTTTTAGATATTTATGTGATAATTTAGATATAAAAACATGCATGATATGATACATGAGATGTATGCAAAATATATTTTTAAGTTAGAATAATTTTATATATATGATATATATGTAGATCTAACTAGTTTTATAGATTCATCATATTTCTGATTAAGATATTTTCTTTGACCATCCGATCATAAGAACAAAGAAGAATTTAAAGATCCTCTCCTTTCATTCGATGGAGTGTTCTTATGACGTGTAGGGATGCTGTGCATTCGTCTTTAATCAGAAATCAAAAACTTATTTTCTATAAAATCTTAAATCTTAAAATTCTAAAATTTTATTTACGTATTTTATTTATGAATCCTAAACTTAATTAAGAATTAAGATTATGAAATATATTAGATTTAAAATTAAAAATTTTTTGATCTAAGACATATTCATAAAATTAGATTCGAACTTGGATAGCTCAATTAGGTCTAGTGGTTGATCAAACCGAATCAAGAGTCGGTTAGATGGGATCAAGAGTGCTTAAATTGACCAACCTAATAGGATTAAGTCTAGGTTAAGATCGAGTCACATGAGTGATCGATCAAGTTAAGACCTAATTAGGCTCAGTGGTTAGAGTCTGGATTGTAGGCTAACTCGATTGATTCTAGCTCAACAATTTGGTGTCTAAGGTAAGTTTGGTAGACACGATCAACTAATTTTTAATTGGGAGCTACTCGACTCGAATATATTCTTATCGAGTTAATGACATATCCCTTCCACCGGTCTCACTTACCTGACCATATTTGTCGGCTCAGTCTTGATCTAAGGTGGCTAATAATCTAAGCTAACCCATGCCACTAGGTTAGTCATAATGGTTATGACTATGTCAAGTCAAGTTTAAAGAGACCTAAATCAAATTTTTCTAAGAAAATATTAAGTCTAAGGTCTTCCACCATTATAGATGTACGGGCTCTTTTCGGGATTGATTGTTCTTGGCTGGTCACAGTGGTTCAGTTGCACTGAAAAGATGCAACTATGTCTATTAGGCATTGGATGCTATGGCCTGGAGGATGGATTAGACTCAATATTTCGAATATGGTGAGAGATCTAATTAGAAATTCAATCTATGCAAATGATGGGTTTGACTTAATTAAGGAGTGAATCAATATTCTGGGTACGATGAGATTCATGAATTAGAGACCAAGCATGGGTGCACCATGATTAGAGAATCATTGGATAAGAGTTGTTCACTCATTGACTAACCCATCATCAATAACTGGGTGAGGTGATGAGTCAGTTAGTGGGATTGCACCATCCACTAGAAATCATTAATCGTGGAGATTTTTGCATCTCTACAGAGGAAGTATAGGGATCCAAAAAAATAGTGAAAGCTAATTTATTTAAAAATCAAAATTCTAAATAAATTGATCAAGTCTTAATTATAAAATCTAACTAAAAATTTTGACTCTCTGTAGGAAAATGTCTGCATCCAATCTACTAGCCCATATCCTGGACACCCATAGACAAACCAGACCTAATTACAAAGATTGGCTCCAAAACTTCAAAATCATTTTAGATTTTGAGAAGTTAACTCATGTATTGGATCAAGATTCTCCCATCTTATCAGTCTGTCCGTCCACTGAATAGAGAGCATCTCTTGACAAATGGATGGATGAAGATAACAAGGTCAGATACTACATGTTGGGCTTAATGTCTGATGAGCTTCAGTGCCAACATGAAGATATCAAGACTGTCTGTCAAATGTTGGCTCACCTGTAAGACTTGTTTGGTAAACAGAGTCACACAGCCAAGTATTAGATCACTAAATGACTTTTTAAGACTAAAATGCATGATGGATAGTCAGTCCAAGATCATTATCTGAGATGATTAAGGACTTGGAAGAGCTTGAGAAGCTTGGAGTGAAGTTAGACCAGGATCTGCAGAATGACATAATTCTGCAATTCTTGACTGATGCGTATGGATAGTTCATCATGAACTACCATATGCATAAACTTCAGAGTACTCTGATCGAACTTATGAACATGTTGGTTACTGCTGAACTTTTTATGATAGGTTCTAAAAGCTCAGTACTTGCTATGGAATGGACTTCTTCCAAGAAAAATTCTTTTGGAAGGAAGAAGAAGTCTGTGAAAAGGCAAAAGATAGAAGGTGGAAGGAAGAAGAAGGCAGAACTAAAGAATAAGGCCATTGATAAAGGAAAGTGTTTCCATTGTAACACAGACGACCATTAGAAGCGAAACTGCCCTATATACCTGGCCACCCTAAAGAATAAGAAGAAGCAGGTCCTTCTGGAGGTATGCTCGTTATTGAATCTAACCTTATGATTTCTTCTACATCCAGTTGGGTGCTTGATTCTGGTTCTAGTGCTCATTTGTGTACTTCCATGCAGGGTCTTGAGGATAGTAGGAGGCTGAGGGATGGTGAGATGATCTTACGCATCAGAAATAGAGCAAGAGTTGTTGCTGTGGCCGTGGAAATCTATCCTCTTCGACTACCGTCTGGCTTAGATTTAGTACTTAGGGATTGTTACTATATGCCTGCTGCAAGCAGGAATTTGATTTCTATTTCATGTTTAGCATAAGAAGGCTATGTAATTAGTTTTCTTAAGGACTATTGTAATATTCCTTATGAAAGAAATAAAATTGCAAGTAGTTTCCTCATTAACGATCTCTATCAGTTACATATTGATGTATCTATCTTTAATATCGAGCCAAATGTGAATGCCATAAGATCAAAATGACCTAGAGATAGTCCAAATGATAGGCATCTATGGCATCTAAGGCTAGGTCATATAGCAGAAGATAGGATTAACAAATTAAAAAAAATCGGACTATTGAGTTTGTTGACTTTCGAGTCATATCCAATTTATGAATCATGTCTTCATGGCAAAATGACTAAGCTCTCTTTTGCAGGACATGGGGAAAGGGCCACGAATCTAATTGTCCTAATACATACTGATGTGTGCGGCTCATTTGATGTGCCGGCTAGAGGCAACTTTGTCTACTTTATAACCTTTACCGATGATTTATCTCAATATGGATATGTGTATCTTATGAGATACAAGTCTAAAGCTTTTGAAAAGTTTAAGAAATTCAGATATGAAGTAGAAAAGTAAACTAAAAAATTCATTAAGATTCTTCGATCAAATCGAGGAGGTGAATACCTTAGTCGAGAATTTCTGAACTATCTCAAGCAAAATGGCATAGTCTCTCAATAGACTCCACTTGGAACACCTCAACTCAATGGAGTTTCAGAAGGAAGGAATTGGATCCTATTAGATATGATCCAATCCATGATGAGCTTCATAGACCTTCCTGATTTTCTTTGGGGACATAGTCTGTTAACTGCTATAAATATACTGAATAGGGTTTTCTCTAAAATCGTTCCTACCACACCGTATGAGATATGACATGGTAAGAAACCAAGTCTGAGTCATCTCAGAATTTGGAGTTGTCCGACTCATGTCAAAAGACAACAAGTGGACAAGTTAGAGTATAGGTCCTTTAGAGTTCGATTTATAGGATATCCTAAAGAATCATTAGGATATTATTTCTACATTACAAAAGATCACAATGTGATTGTGAATCGATATGCCATCTTTCTTAAAAAATAGTTTATTCAAGATAGCGGCATTGAAAAGTAGATCAAGCTCGAGGAGAAAGTCTCACAAGAGCAACGAGCTAAGAATCCCATGGAACCAAATCAGGTTGAGCCAATACAATTAGTATCTCCTCTACCTCATAGATCGGAAAGGATTTCTCATCCTCCTGAGAGGTACTTAGGTACTATTTTAGAGGAAGTAGAGAAAATGTTCCTTGTAGGTAATGGGGTTCATTGTGATGATCCCAAAACCTATGACGAGGCAATATCAGATATCGACTCCAAGAAATGGTTAGAGGCAATGAAGTCAGAAATTGACTCGATGCACTCAAACCAAGTCTGGACTTTGGTCGATCCACCAAAAGGTATAGTACCTATTGGATATAAATGGATCTACAAGAGAAAGATTGGTACAGATGGAAATATGGAGATATTCAAAGCTAGATTAGTGATAAAAGGATATAGTCAGCGTGAAGGCATTGACTACCAGAATACCTTTTTGCCAGTAGCGATGCTAAAGTCCATCCGCATATTGCTTGCTATTGCAACCTATTTCAATTATGAAATATGGCAAATGGATGTGAAAACGGCATTCTTAAATGAAAACCTTGAGGAAGATATCTATGTGGAACAGCGCTAGGTTTCATATTTAGTGATGCTGATCACAAAGTATGCAAGCTGCAAAGGTCCATATATGGACTTAAGCAAGCATCTCGGAGTTGGAATACTCATTTTAATGATGTGATCAAATTATTTGGTTTCATCAAAAATGAGAAAAAACCATGTGTTTTTAAAAAGGTCAGTGGGAGTGCTATTGTCTTCCTCGTACTGTACGTGGATGATATCCTCTTTATTAGGAATGATAGTCCCATGTTGACCATAGTTAAAATGTGGTTATCAAAAGAATTCTCCATGAAAGACCTAGAAGAAGTATCCTTCATTCTAGGAATTAAGGTCTATAGAAATAGACCGAGTAGGATGCTAGGTCTTTCGCAAAAGATATCCATAGAGAAAGTACTAAAAAGATTTAGCATGGAAAACTTTAAGAGGAGTTTAGTACCCTTTAGACATGATATTCATCTCTTCAAGAAGATATGCCCTAGCACACCTGAGGAGATAGAATGCATGAGCAAGATCCCTTATGCTTCAGCAATAGGAAGCCTCATGTATGCCATGTTATGTACATGATCTGATATAGCCCATGTTGTGAGTGTCACGAGCAGATATCAATCGAATCCAGATAAAGAATACTGGACTTCTTTGAAATGTATCCTTAAGTACTTGAGAAGAACTAAGGATATATTGTTGATTTTTGGTAATGGAGAACTCCAAGTTCAGGGGCATATAGACTCGAATTTTATGTCCGATATAGATGATCGAAAGTCGACATCTGAATGTCTATTTGTGTGTAATGGTGGTGCTGTCAGTTAGAAGAGTTTCAAGTAGACAGTGATAACCGATTCCATCATGGAAGTAGAGTATATTGTTGCGTCAGAAGCTATGAAGGAGGCATTCTGGTATAAAAAATTTACCGTAGAAATCAAAGTGATGTCATTAGATGTCATTCCTCTTTACTGCGACAACAATGGTGCCATAGCCCTTGCTAAGGAGCCAAGGTCAAATCAAAAAATCAAGCACATCGAACGGTGATACCACCTCATATGCAATTACCTCGAAAAGGGTTATGTCGAGATCACGAGAGTCAACTCCATAGATAATGTGGCAGGCCCACTCACAAAGTCATTGGGCCAGTAGAAGATCGAAACCCACCTTAAGAAGATGGGACCTAGAAGTGTAGCCAATTGGCTTTAGGTCAAGTGAAAGTTTGTTAGATATATATGTCTTAGAAGCTAGAATTGGCTAACACTTGTAATACACATCTAAGAGAAAAATTATAATTTTGACTATAAATAATAAAATGAGTTATTTTCTTTCATAGTGTGTATTTGAAAGTGTATGTGATACATCCCTTGAGTTAATGGTAATGATAGTTCATATTTTCAAGAGTTAAAAATTTAAGATATGAATTTTCATTATTAACTCATAAAATTCTTCCGACCATAAGATCATTATGAGGATGGTGATTGATCCAAAAGGTTGGTGTATGATTGCTTCTTTAGGATAGATGAGTCTTGAGTCTACGGTGTAGAGACATCGAAGCAAGAGTATAGGTACTCGTTAGAAAATGAGAGCATTGAGCGTGACCACCTCGAGCAGTCATGAGAAAGTCTATCTTCTCATTGATGACTGACTCGATGCTGTAGTGATATGTATAGTTCTTTGATCTGAGGTGCATCGATAGTTCACCTTGAGGGTGTTATAGTTTGACTGCACCATAACTCGATCTCCTAGCCATTCAGAATCTTCAGGTATATGTTGGCTATAGCATGTTCATTGTAGGAATTGGATTGCACCAATAGGGGATCTATCTACCTCGATAGATGAGGAGCAGTTCTATGATGATCATGAGAATCAAGTCTATAAGTCCATGGCCATGGCAGAGTGAAATGATAGAAAGAGTTTCTATTAGAGTTTTCACATCGGACTTGAATTGAATGATTAATTCATATGACAAAAATTAGGGATTGACGAGATCATCTTAACCCTAATCTGATCGGAGCTTAAGATAGAGGAACTTAATCACACAAGTAACTGCACTGAGAGGTTCATTTTCAGTTCTGATGGGTTGCCACCATATGCTGCTGGGTGTTACTGATGGATTTTGGGAGTAATTAGAATGATTTGGATGATCAATCATACTAGTTGTCTGAATCAAAAAAATTCTAATCCATCGGAAGGTGTTTCGATGATGGCAATGATAGAGATCATGACATATCCCATTACCATACAAAACTAAATCTAACTAAATCACACAAATAAGAGTTTGGATCTTGATATTATCAATTGGACTAATCCAGTTTAATTGATTTGAATAAGGTTCAATTAGGTTCAAGGAAATCGTGCTAGCACACGATTGAGCCTGATATTCTCCTTCAATAATCATTAAAAGTTATCTCAATTAAGCCAAATATATTTGGGCTCACTCAGGAACCTTTACTTGATCTGACTGGAGCTTGTCTAGATTAGAAAAAGATTGTCTTAATTTATAAGATAAATTTGAGACAACACCTGCCATTTTCCATCATCTGCTAAATCTTGTTCTTTGACTTTGGTCAAACATTGATCTTTTAACATTTAGGCAACTGCCCATGTGTCATGCACCCATAGGACAGTAGATGGGGCTTTGTCCCCATGCTAAAAGGAGGAAAGGAAGGGAGTGCATTCCTAGGGAGGCATGCACCCAAAGAGGATAAAGATTGGAGTCCCATACGGATGGGACTCTAGTTGCTTCATGCTCTCTACTTGGGTGGCACCAAAGACTCTTCTTTGATCAGTCTTGGCACCACTTAAGAAGGTTTGTGAGGGACTCTAATCTAATTGGATCAAATGATGTTATCCCATCAATCAGATTTAGATCTGATTGCACAAAGAGCCATGATTGGTTGGGATGATGTGGCACTGCATGGTGCAGTAGGGTCTATATAAATCCTGTTTGTGCCTAGGATTGTGACATCTGTCCTTTGCCCACACCACATAGCCCCTCTCTCTTCTTCTTCATGTCTTCTTTAGATTCTCTCTCTCCTCTCCATGCTCAAAAGTTTTGGGCTTCAGTTTGGTGTGATCCAAGCAAGAGAAAGGAGACAAGAAAGTAAGAAGGCAGTACTACTGCAATAGACAACACCCGATCTTCAAAAAGATATGTTGAAGATCTTCAAGATTAGATCCAGATTTGATCTTTGAAGTATCGATTGAGAAGAAGAAGATCTTCAGATCCTATCCGAGTGGATATCGGTAGAGGCTAGGTGCTTGCATGGCTACATCCAGAACCTTAAGCAAACATTAGGATCATCATAGGATAATAGGATTACCCATAATAAGATACAATTAAATTAGATTTAATTTATTTTTATTTTATTTTATTTTATCAGATCAATAAAATTAGATCTGAAGAGTCTCAGATCTAATTTGGATCTAAGAGAAAATTTTTGAAATATCTCTCTTGATCTAATCAGATCTAAATGAACCTGACCTGGGAAATAGGATTTTTTCTTCAAGAAAGGCATCATTTATTCTAGAAATTAAGGTTTATAGAGATAGACCAAATAGGATGCTGGGTCTCTAACAGAAGATGTACATAGAGGAGGTGCTAAAGAGGTTTAGCATGAAAAACTCCAAGAGGGGATTGGTGTCCTTCAGACATGGAGTTCATCTTTACAAGAAGATGTGTCTCAACACACCTAAGAAGATTGAATACATGAGTAAGATTCCTTATGTTTCAGTAATAGAGAGCCTCATGTATGCCATGCTATATACACGACCTGATATTGCCCATACTGGAAGTGTCACAAACAGGTATCGGTCGAATCTAGACGAAGAGCACTAAACTTTTGTGAAATGTATCCTTAGGTACTTGAGAAGGACTAAGGATATATTTTTAGTTTTTGATAATGGAGAACTCCAGGTCTAGGGGTATACAGACTCAAATTTTATATCTGATATAGATGATCGAAAGTCGACATCTAGAAGTCTGTTTGTTTGTAATGGTGGTGATGTCAGTTAAAAAAGTTTCAAACAAACGGTGATAGCAGATTCCACCATGGAAGCAGAGTACATCACTTCGTCGAAAGTTGCAAAGAAGGTATTTTGGTATAAGAAGTTCATCGCAGAGCTTGAAGTGATTCCATCAGATGTTGTTTCTCTGTACTGCGATAATAATAGCATCATAGCCCTAGCTAAGGAGTTGAGGTCTCATAAAAAATTCAAGCACATCGAGCGGTGATCCCACCTCATCCATGATTACATCGAGAAGAGATACGTCGAGGTCAAGAGAGTCGACACTGTAGATAATGCGGCTGACATACTAACAAAATCTTTGAGCCAACAGAAGATCGAAACCCACTTTGAAAAGATGGGACTTAGATTTGTATCCAATTGGCTTTAGGTTAAGTGGGAGTTTGTTAGATGTATGTCCTAGAAGTTAGATTGGCTGTCACTTATAATACACTTCTAAGGATAATTTTATAATTTTGACTATAAATTAATAAATGGGTTATTTTTCTATCACAGTGTATATTTAAAAGTATCTGTGATACATTCTTTGAGTTAATAGTAATGACAATTCATATTTTCAAGATTTGAAAATTTAAGATATGAATTTACATAATTAACTCATAAAATGCTTTCAACCGTAGGATCATCATGAGGATGGTGATCTATCCAGAAGATTGGTGTACGATCATTTTCTTAGGATAGACATATCTTGAGTCTATGGTGTGGAGACACCAAAGTGAGAGTATAGATACTTGTTAGAGAACGAGGGCATTGAGCATGACCACCTCGAGTAGTCATAAGGAAGTCTACCTTCTCATCAATGATTGACTCGATGCTGCAGTGATATGTATGATTCTTTAATCTGAGGTGCATCGATAATTCATCTAGAGGGTGGTATAGTTTGACTACATCATAACTCGATCTCCTAGCCATTCAAAATCCTGAGGTGTATGTTGGCTATAGCATGTTCATTATAGGGATTGAATTATACCAATAAGGGGATCTATCTATCTCGGTAGATGAGGAGTAGCCCTATGATAATCATGAGATTGAGCCCTTAAGCCAATGGCCATGGTAGAGTGAAGATGATAGAAAGAGTTTCTATTAGGATTTCACATTGGATTCAAATTGAATGATTAATTTATATGACAAACATTGGGTTTGACTTGTTCACCTTAACCCTAATCTTGTCGGAACTCAAGATAGAAGAACCCAATCATGCAGGTAACTACGCCCAGAGGTTCACTTTTAGTTCTGATGGGTTGCCACCATATACTACTAGGTATCACTGATAGATTTTGAAAGCAATTAGAATGATTTTATTGATCAATCATTCTAATTGTATGAATCAAAAAAGTTCTGATCCATCGAAAGATATTTCGATGATGTCGATATTGGAGATCGCGATATATCTCATTACCATATAGAATTAAATCTAACTGGATTATACAAATAAGGTTTTAGATCTGGATGTCATCAATTGAGCTAACATAATTCGATTAATTTGGATTATATCTAATCAGGTTCAAGGTAATCGTGCTAGCACACGATTGAGCCTGACTTACTTCTTCTGAAATTTTTTTGATTTATCGCTATCAAGTCAAATTTGATTCAACTTATTTTTATATTTTGAATGAGTTTATTTTCATCTGATTGGAATAAGTTTAGGTTAGATTAATTATAAAAATTAAATCCATTCATAGTCAAATTGGACTAGGGTCAAAAGTAGACCTATTTGAGAGAATTGAGGGTCACCTGATCAGATGCTTCTAGAAAATTTTTTAGAAATTATTTTAATCTAATTTTTGGATATATGATAGAGAATGAATTATACATTAGATGTAACAAATTTTGTGATTTTTGGAGGTGTCTAGACTAAATTATGATAGAGTTTAATTTAGATCAAACTCTTATGGGAAGAGTTCTAGGTGCAGTGGAATCTTCCTTATCTACTCATGTCGCCACCTTCTAAATTGATTTTTGGTGTCAAAATTAGATGAGATCTAGAGATTTTCATGGAGATTAAGTTCAGGAGTTCCAATGGTTGAAAAAATAAGGATTTTAGTCAAAGAGGGTCTCTAACTTGGCACTATGCTTTTGTATAAGAATCCTTGCACCAAGGCTCTTTACATAGAAATATTTTTCATACCTAAAGGCTACAATTCTAGATATCCCATGCCCCCTCTATCCTCTCTCTCCTCTCTCACCTTCTCTTCTACATGTTTAAAAAGTTAGGCATAAATCTAAGAAGAAGATCTAATCAAATTTATGAAGAGTTCAGCATCTACGCGATGGTGTTCGTGAGACGAACATGATGCCTTTAGAGATTTTTTTGAAGGACCTCCAGATCAGATTCAGATCTGATCTTTGAAAAAAATTTACAAGAAGAAGACGTTCAGATCCTTCCCAAGTGAATATCGATAGAGGTCAGGCACATGCGTGGCTCCTTCTAGAACCTCAGAAAACATCAGGATCATCGTAGGATAATCAGATTATCTAAATAAGGTATGAAATTAAATCTGATTTAATTTTAATTTTAATTTTTAATATCAAATTATTATGATTAGATTTGAGAACTCTTAGATCTAATCAGTTTATTTAAAAATTTTTAAAAAAATTCATCTCAGATTTGATCAGATCTGCTCAATCTTATGGCGAAAATAGAATTTTTTCTTCAACTAGTATCAGAGCCAGATTAGCAATTCTTTAGATCTACCTTAGATTTGATTTTATTTTTATTTATGATCTGATATTAAAAGATTTTAGATATCATATTAGATGTAATTAGATCTAAAATTAAAAAATTAAAAATTAAATAATTTAGATCTAATATGTATAAGATGCATGACTAGATTAGGTATAGAATAGTTCTATGTGTAGTCTAGTATAATCATATTTTTATTTTAATCAAATATAATTTTAAATCTATTTAATTTTTATTTTTTTAATATTATAATTATTATAATTAAATTTAAAAATAAAAAATAAAATTTTTAATTTTTGATTTATTCATATGAGATATGAAAGATGCATGCTTAGACTAGTCATAGAATAGTTCTATAAGATATCCAGAATAGTTTTATTTTTTATATGATTAAATTTAAAATTTTATTTTTTAAATTTAATATATGATATTTCAAGTCTAAAAGTATGCATATTAATGATACATGAGATGTATACAAGATATGTATTAGTTATATCTTTTTATATATGATATATGATCTAACTAATTTTGTAGTAAAAATTATATTTTTGATTAAGGAGTTTTCCATGACCGTTCGATCATAAGAATAAAGTAGGGTTTAAAGACTCTCTCCTTCCATTCGATGGAGTGTTCTTATGGCATGTAGGGGTGCTGTGCATTCGTCCTTAATCAAAAATCAGAACTTATTTTTTTGCAAAACCCTAGATCCTAAAATCCTAAAATTTTTATTACATATTTTATTCATGAATCCAAAATTTAATTAAGAATTATGATTATAAAATTAATTAGATCTTAAAGTTATGAATTTTTAGATCTAAGATATATTCATAAAATTGGGTTCGGGCTTGGGTAGCTCAATTAGGTCTAACGGTTGATCAAATGGAATCAAGAGTTGGTTAGGTGGGAGCAAAGAAAGCTTAGATTTAACTAGCCTAATAGAATTAAGTCTGGGTCAAGATCGAATCACATTGAGATGTGACTCGATCAAGTCAAGACCTAATTTAGCTCCATGGTTTGAGCCTAGATTGTAGGCTAACCTAATTGGTTTTGATTCGATAATTTGATATCTAAGGTAAGTTTAGCAGATATGATCGACTGATTTTTAATTGGGAGCTTCTTGATCTGAATGCATTCTTATCGAGTTAATGGCATATCCCTTCTATCGATCTCACTAATCTGTCTATTTGTGTTGACTCAGTTTTGATTTGAGATGGCTAATAATTTAAGCCAACCCATGCCACTAAGTTAGTCATAATTATTATGACTAAGTCAAGTCAAGTTTAAAGAGACATAAATTAAATTTTTTTTTAAAAATATTAAGTCTAAGATCTTCCACCATTGTAGATGTGTGGACCCTTTTCAAGGTTAATTATTTTTGACTTGATACAATGATTCAGTTGTATCGAAAAGATACAACCATGTCAATTAGATATTGGATGCTACAGGTTGGAGGATGGATTGGGCTCAATATTTTGCACACGGTGAAGGATCCAATCAGAAATCTAATCTGTGCAAATGGTAGGTCTGACTTAACTAAGAAGTGGATCAATATTCCAAATATGGTGAGATTCATGAATTAGAGATCAGATTAGGATACACCATGATTAAAGAATCATTGAACATGAGTTGTCCACTCATTGATTGATCCATCATCAATAACTATCAGATGAGGTGGTGAGTCAGTTGGTGGGACCGCACCATCCACTATAAATTAATAATCATGGAGATTTTTGTATCTTTGCCAAGAGAGTGTAAGGATCCAAATAAAAAGTGAGAGCCTAATTTATTTAAAAATAAAAATTTTAAATAAATTAGTTAAGTCTAATTATAAAATCTAACTAAAAACTTTAACTCTCTATAGAAAAATGTATGCGTCTAATCCACTAGTCCATATCCTGCACACTCATAGACTGACTGGATCCAACTATAAGGATTGGCTTTAAAATTTTAAAATTATTTTAGATTTTGAGAAGTTGACTCATGTGTTGGAATAGGATCCTCCCATCTTACTAGCCCATCCATCCACTGATCAGAGAGCATCTCTCAAGAAGTGGATGGATGAAGATAACAAAGCCAGGTATTACATGTTGGGCTCGATGTCCGATGAGCTCCAGTGTCAATTTGAAGACTAGCCATCAAATGTTGGCTCACCTACAAGAGTTATTTAGTGAACAGAGTCGTGCAGCCAAATATCAAGTCACTAAAAGACTGTTTAAGGCTTAAATGCATGATGGACAGTCGGTCTAAGATCATTGTCTGATTATGATCAAGAACTTAGAAGAGCTTGAGAAGCTTAGTGTCAAGTTAGATCAGGATCTACAGACTGACATAATTCTGCAGTCCTTAACTGATGCATATGGACAGTTCATCATGAACTACCATATACATAAACTTCAAAATACCTTGGTTGAGCTCATGAATATGCCGGTTACTGCTGAGCTTTCTATGAAAGATTCTAAAGACTCAGTACTTGATATGGAGTGGACTTCTTCCTAGAGAAACTCTTTTGGAAAGAAAAAAGTATGTGAAGAAGCAAAAGATGGATGGCGGGAAGAAGAAGAAGGTAGAGTCGAAGAAGAAGATCACTGACAAAAAAAAATATTTCCATTGCAACACTAACGGCCATTGAAAGTGGAACTGCCATCTTTACTTGGCTAGCCTAAAGAACAAGAAGGAGGCAAGTCCTTCTGGAGTTATGCTCGTTATAGAATCTAATCTTACGATTTCTTCTACATCCACTTGGATGCTTGACTTTGGTTCTAGTGCTCACTTGTATACTTCTATGCAGGGTCTTGAGGATAGCAAGAGATTGAGGGATGGTGAGATGATCCTACGCATCGAAAATAGAGCAATAGTTGCTGCTGTGGCCATGGGATTCTATCCTCTACGATTATCGTTAGGATTAGACTTAGTACTTAGGAATTATTTTTATGTGCCTGCAGCAAGCAGGAATTTGATTTTTACTTTATATTTAGCACAGGATGACTATGTAATTAGTTTTCTTAGGAACTATTATAATATTCTTTATGAAAGAAATAAAATTGCAAGGGTTATCCTTATAAGTGGTCTCTATCAGTTACATATTAATGTTTCTATTTTTAATATCGAGTAAAATATGAATGCCATAGGATCAAAGTGACCAAGGGATAGTTTAAATGATGTGTATCTTTGGCACCTTAGGCTAGGTCATACAGCTAAAGATAGAATTAACAAATTATAGAAATCTAGACTATTGAGTCCATTGACTTTCGAGTCATATTCGATTTATGAATCATGCCTTCATGGCAAAATGATCAAGCTCTCTTTTGTGGGACATGAAGAAAGGGCTACAGACCTACTTACCCTAGTACATACTGATGTATGCTGTCCATTTGATGTGCCAGTCAGTGATAGTTACATCTACTTCATCATCTTTATCGATGATTTATCTCGGTATAGGTATGTGTATTTGATGCGACATAAGTCTGACGCTTTTGAAAAGTTCAAGAAATTCAAATTTGAAGTAGAAAAATAAATAGGAAAATTCATTAAGATATTTTTATCAGATCAAGAAGGTGAATACCTTAATCGAGAATTGCTAGACTATCTTAAGGATAATGGCATAGTCTCTCAATGGACTTCATTTGGAATGTCTCAACTCAACAGGATTTTAAAATGGAGAAATTAGACCCTATTAGATATGGTTCGATCCATGATGAGCTTCACAGATCTTCCTAAGTTTCTTTGGGGATATAGTCTGTTGACCGCTATATATCTATTGAATAGGATTTCTTCTAAAATAATTCTACCACATCGTATGAGATATGGTATGATAAGAAATCAAGTCTTAGTTATCTCAGAATTTAGGATTGTCCGACCCATGTCAAGAGATAATAGATGGACAAGTTAGAGTCTAGATCCTTTAGAGCTCGGTTCATAGGATATCCTAAAGAGTTATTAGGATATTATTTCTATCTTTCAATAGATCACAATGTGATTGTGAGTCGACACGCTATCTTTCTTGTAAAATAGTTTATTCAAGATGGTGGCATCGAAAGATAGATTAGGCTCAAGGAGAAAGTCTCCTAAGAGTCACGAGCCAAGGAACCTTTGGAACCCAATCAGATTGAGCCAGTCCAATCACTATCTCGTCCACCTCATAGATCAAAAAAGATTTTTCATCCCCCTAAAAGATACTTAGGTACTATTTCATAGGACGTAGAGAAAATGTTCCTCACAGAAAAAGAAGTTCATGATGATGATCCCAAAATCTATAATGAGGCAATATCAGATATCGACTCTGAGAAATGGTTAGAGATAATGAAATCAGAGATTAACTCAATGTGCTCGAACCAAGTCTGGACTTTGGTAGATCCACTAGAAGGTATAGTATCTATTGGATGTAAATAAATCTTCAAGAGAAAGATAGGTATCGATAAGAATGTAGAGACATTCAAAGCAAGGCTCGTAGCAAAAGGGTACAGTCAGCGCAAAGGCATTGACTATCAGGATACTTTTTCGTCGGTAGCCATGCATAAATTCATCCGCACATTGCTTACTGTTGCAGCCAATTTCGATTATGAAATATGATAGATGAAAATAAAAATGATATTCTTAAATGGATATCTTGAGAAAGATATCTATATGGAATAGCCACTGGATTTCACATCCAGTGATACCGATCATAAGGTCTGCAAGCTGCAAAAGTTCATATATGAACTTAAGCAAGCATCTCGGAGTTGGAATGCTCATTTTAATGATGTGATCAAACATTTGGATTCATCAAAAATGAGGAGGAGCACTATATTTTCAAAAAGGTCATTAGGAGCGCTGTTGTCTTTCTCATACTGTACATAGATGACATCCTCCTAATTAGGAATGATATTCCGATTTTGACTATGGTCAAAATATCGTTGTCTAGAGAATTCTCTATGAAAAATCTAAGAGAGGCATCCTTATTCTAAGAATTAAGATCTATAGAGATAGACCAAATAGGATGCTGGGTCTCTTACAGAAGATGTACATAGAGGAGGTGCTAAAGAGGTTTAGCATGAAAAACTCCAAGAGGGGATTGGTGCCCTTCAAATATGGCTTTCATCTCTCTAAGAAGATGTGTCCCAACACATCTGAGAAGATTGAACGCATGAGTAAGATCTCTTATGTTTCAGCAATAGGGAGCCTCATGTATGCCATGCTATGTACATGATTTAATATTGCCCATGCTATGAGTGTCACGAGCAGGTATCAGTCGAATCCAAATGAAAAGCACTAGACTTCTATGAAATGTATCCTTAAGTACTTGAGAAGGACTAAAGATATATTTCTAGTCATTGATAATGGAGAACTCCAGATCCAGGAGTATACAGACTTGGATTTTATGTCTGATATAGATGATCGAAAGTCGATATCTAGAAGTCTGTTTATTTGTAATGGTGGTGCTTCAGCTGAAAAAATTTCAAGTAGATATTATAGCAAATTCCACCATGGAAGCAGAGTACATCACTGCATCGAAAGCTGCGAAGGAGATGTTCGAGTATAAGAAGTTCACCATAGAGCTCGGAATGATGCCATCAGATGCCATCCCTCTATACTGCGATAACAATGGCACCATAGCCCTAGCTAAGGAATCGAGGTCTCATCAAAAATTCAAACACATCGAGCGGTGATACCACCACATCCATGATTATCTCGAGAAGGCATATGTCGAGGTCAAGAGAGTCGGTACTGTAGATAATGTGGCTGATCTGCTGATAAAGCCATTGATCCAGCAAAAGATCGAATTCCATCTTAAGAAGATGGGACTTAGATTTGTAGCCAATTAGCTTTAGATCAAGTGAAAGTTTGTTAGATATATGCCCTAGAAGCCAGATTGGCTATTACTTATAATACACTTCTAAGAGCAATTTTATAATTTTGATTATAAATTAATAAATAAATTATTTTTCTATCATAGTATGTATTTAAAAATATCTGTGGTACATTCTTTGAGTTAATGGTAATTATAATTCATATTTTTAAGAGTTGAAAATTTAAGACATGAATTTTCATAATTAACTCATAAAATGCTTCCGATCGTAGGATCATCATGAGGATGGTGATCGATTTGGAAGGTTGGTGTACGATCATTTTCTTAAGATAGACGTATCTTGAGTCTATGGTGTGGAGACATCGGAGTGAAAGTATAAATACTTATTAGAGAACGAGGGCACTGTACGTGACCACCTTGAGTAGTCATAAAGAAGTTTACCTTCTCATCGATGACTGACTTGATGCTGTAGTGGTGTGTATGATTCTTTGATCTGAGGTACATCGATAAT
This sequence comes from Cocos nucifera, assembly GCA_006176705.1. Taxonomy (NCBI): domain Eukaryota; kingdom Viridiplantae; phylum Streptophyta; class Magnoliopsida; order Arecales; family Arecaceae; genus Cocos; species Cocos nucifera. The sequence goes on from QRFJ01000061.1 coordinate 2,836,067, forward strand.
TCACCTTGAGGGTGTTATAATTTGACTACACTATAACTTGATCTCCTAGCCATTCAAAATTCTGAGGTGTATGTTGACTATAGCATGTTCATTGTTGGAATTGGATTGCACCAATAAGGAGATCTATCTATCTCGATAGATTAGGAGTAGCCCTATGATAATCATAAGATTGAGTCCTTAAGCCCATAGCCATGATAGAATAAAGATGATAGAAAGAGTTTCTATTAGGATTTCATATTGGACTCGAATTGAATGATTAATTCATATGATGGACATTGGATTTAACGAGTTCACCTTAACCCTAATCCTATCGGAGCTCAAGATAGAAGAATCCAATCACACAGGTAACTACACCAAGAGGTTCACTTTTAGTTCTGATGGGTTGCTATCATATACTGCTAGGTGTCACTGATGGATTTTGGGAGCAATTAGAATGATTTTGATGATCAATCATTCTAATTGTATGAATTAAAAAAATTTTGGTCCATCGAAAGATATTTTGATGATGTCGATGATGGAGATCACGACACATCTCATTACCATACAAAATTGAACCTAATTGGATCACACAAACTAGAGTTTTGATATGAATGTCTTCAATTGGGCTAATCCAGTTCGACTGATTTAGATTAGATCCAATCAGGTTCAAGGTAATCATGCTAGCACACGATTGAGCTTGACTTTCTCCTTCTAAAATCTTTCTGATTCATCGCAACTAAGTTAAATTTGATTTGACTCATTCTTATATTTTGAATGAGTTTATTTTCATCTGACTGAAATAAGTTTAGATCAGATTAATTATAGAAATTAAATCTATTTATAGTCAAATTAGATTAGTGTCAAAAGTTAACCTATTTTGGAGAATTGAGGGTCACCTGATCAGATGCTTCTAAAAATTTTTTCAAAAATTATTTTGATCTAATTTTAGGATATGTGATAGAGTTTGAATTATACATTGGGTGTACCAAATTTTTTGATTTTTTGAGGTGTCTAGAATGAGTTATGATAGAGTTTGATTTAAATCAAACTCTTGAGGGAAGAGTCCTAGGTGCAGTGGACTCTTTCTTATCTACTCATGCTGCCACTTTCCAAATTAATTTTTGACATCAAAATCAAATGGGATCTAGGGATTTTCATGGAGATTAGGATCAGGTGTTCCAATGGTCAAAAAAATAAGGATTTTGGTCAAAGAGGGACTCTAACTTGGTGCTATGCTTTTGTATAAGAACCCTTGCACCAAGGCTCTTTATGTAGAAAATATTTTTCATACCTAAAAGCTGCCATTCTAGATATCCCACACCCCCTCTATCCTCTCTCTCCCTCTCTTCTACATGTCTAAATGGTTAGGCACAAATTTTAGAAGAAGATCCAATCGAATTTGTGAAGAGTTCAGCATCTACATGATGGTGTTCATGAGACGGACATGCTACCTTCAGAAATTTTTTTAAAAAACTTTCAGATCAGATTCAGATCTTATCTTTGGAAAAAATATTTGTGAGAAGAAGATATTCAGATTCTTCTTAAGTGGATACCGATAGAGGTCAGGCGCGTGCGTGGCTCCTTTCAGAACCTCAAAAAATATCAGGATCATCATAGGATAATCAGATTATCCAAACAAGGTATGGAATTAAATCTAATTTAATTTTTATTTTAATTTTTAATATCAGATCATCATGATTAGATCTGAGAACTCTTAGATCTGATCAGATCATTTAAAAATTTTTAAAAAAATCCATCTCAGATCTGATCAGATCTGCATGATTCTGCAGTAGAAAATAGGATTTTTTCTTCAGAAATCCTTCGCTAGCACCAGTTGGCTCCAAGGGGAGAGCCCTCATTCACCACTCGCCCTCCCTTTACATAATGGATAGTGAGGAAGTAGATCCCTCACCACTTCAAAGTGCCTTTGATGGGGGTCTATAACGTTACTATCGACCCCTACAACCACTTCGAGAGCTTCAAGGCCCTCATAATGCTACAAGAGGCCTCGAATGCTTTGCTGTGCAAGTCTTTTCCTGCCACTCTCTATGATGCTGCTTGAGCTTGGTACATCATGCTCCAATCAAACTCCATCTATTCCTTTGAAGAATTTGGCTGCCAGTTCAATTCTCAATTCTAGAGCAGTAGAAAGCTAAGAAAGAGCTCTGATGCCCTCTTGTCTGTTAAGCAGAAGGATGGAAAGTCTTTCCAAAGCTACATAAGTCACTTCAAGATGACAATGTTGGAAGTCCATGACCTAAACTACTTGGTCGTGATTTCATCGGCCCTTAAAAATGGGCTGAAGGTGAATAGCCTCTACTTTTCCCTCTCGAAGAGGTTCCTTGCAACTTCACCAAGCTCCTTGCCCATGCTGATAAGTACATCAACGCCGAGGAGGAGATTTTAGAAAAGTGGAAGGAGAAGGCCAAATAGAAAAGGGCTAGGGAGGATAACCCTGCTCCCTAGTCAAAGAAGTAGAAACACAATAGGAAGCCTCATCATCAATCTCAGAGCCCTTCATGTGTTGTGGACTTCACACCTTTGAATGCCCCTCGGAGGTAGATGTTGATGGAAATAAAGAACCAATGACATTGTTCAATGGCTTGGGAAGATGTGTCGGTGGTTCCATTATGATCGGGTGAAGTACTGCTACTTTTATTGGGACCATGGTCATGATACTAAGGACCATTTATAGTTGAAGAAGAAAATCAAAGCCCTTATTTGGTGAGCTTACCTGCGGACCTACATTGACCATCCAAGGGATGTCGAGGCCTTGGACCATAAGCTCCAACCTGTGCCCAAGCCTTCGATCGATAATAGACTCATGGTCGGAGTCATCCATACCATCATGGGAGGACCTACAGCTAGATGTGAAAGCTGATTCTCAAGGAATGCCTATGCTCGTGCCTCCCATGTAAGGGACCCTGCACTTAAGAGGTAGAGGTCGAATGATAAATTATGATATAAAAAAAAATTTAGTGGATAATGGAAGCTCTACAAACATCTTATTTTATGACACCTTTTGTAAAATGAATTTATCCTTAGACCAGCTCTGAAAGACCAATTCTTCTTTAGTTGATTTTTTGGATGCCACCATCTCCATCGAGGGCACTATAACCCTGCCTATGACCGTAGGGCAAGCTCTAAGGCAAGCTAAGATCATGCTTGATTTTTTAGTGGTAAAGATAGCCCTAGCTTACAATCTAATTTTAGGAAGGCCTAGCTTGAATACTCTTCAAGCCATCATCTCCACCTGCCATTTGTTGATGAGGTTCCCTATCGTCCAAGGCATGGATGAGGTCGGAGCAATTAGGCCTTAGCCAGGCATTGCTACGTTGCCACTCTCAAGGGTAAGAAGTCGAGGGAGGCTCTCCCAATTGAAAGCTTCGATGCTAGTGGTGAGCGAAGATAGTAGCATAGGGAGCCAGTCAAGAAGCTTATCTCAGTCTCCCTACATGAGTCTGACCCGAACAAGAAGGTCTAGATTGGATCATAGCCAAACGAAGACTCCCAAGCTAGCTACGCTTCTAAGCTTCCTGCGGGCCAACATTGATGTTTTCATATATATGGCCAACCAAGGATATGCCTGGGATCAACCCAAAGGTTATGGTACACCATCTACACATTGATTTGTTGCATCAACCGATGCGACAGAGGAAGAAAATCTTCACCCATGAGTGCCAACAAGACATCAAGTAGGAGGTGGATGAGCTCTTGGTGGCAGGCTTCATCCACAAGGTGGACCATCCCTTGTGTCTAGCAAATGTTATCCTCATCAAAAAGGCGAATGGCAAATGGCGAGTATGTATAGACTCTACCAATTTGAGTAAAGCTTACACAAGAGATAGTTTTCTTTTTGTCCAATATAATGTTAGATATGTGTGCCCTAGAAGTCAGAATTGACTGACACTTGTAATACACTTCTAGGGACAAAATTATAATTTTGATTATAAATAATAAAATGGGTTATTTTCTATCATAAATATGTATTTAATGTCTGTGATACATCCTTTGAGTTAATGGTAATGATAATTCTTATTTTTAAGAGTTGAAAATTTAAGACAAGAATTTTCATTATTAACTCATAAAATGCTTTTGACCGTAGGATCATCATAAGGATGGTGATTGATTCGGAAGGTTGGTGTACAATCGCTTCTTTATAGTAGATGAGTTTTGAGTCTACGGTGTGGAGACATCAGAGTGAGAGTACAGAGACTCATTAGAGAATGAGAACACTGAGCGTGATCACCTCGAACAGTCATCAAGAAGTCTACCTTCTCATCGATGACTGACTTGAAACTGCAGTGGTATGTCTGGTTCTTTGATCTGAGGTGCATCGACAGTTCACTTTAAGGATGTTATAGTTTGACTACACCATGACTCAATCTTCTAGCCATTCAAAATTTTGAGGTGTATATTGGCTATAGCATGTTCATTGTAGGAATTGAATTACACTAAGAGAAAATCTATCGACCTCGGTGGATGAGGAGTAGTCCTATGATGATCATGAGAATCAAGTCCATAAGCCCATGGCCATGGTAGAGTAAAATAATAGAAAGAGTTTTTATTAAGGTTTTCACATCGGACTTGAATCGAATGATTAAATCATATGATAGAAATTAGGGTTTGACGAGTTCACCTTAACCCTAATCTAATCGGGACTCAAGATAGAAGAACTTAATTACATAGGTAGCTGCACCGAGAGGTTCATTTTCAGTTTTGATGGGTTGCCACCATATACTGCTAGGTGTCACTAGTAGATTTTGAGAGCAATTAGAATGATTTAGATGATCGATCATTCTAGTTATCTGAATCAGAAGAGTTCTGATCCATCGAAAGGAGTTTCGATGATGTCGATGACGAAGATCATGACATATCCCATTACCATATAGAACCGAATCTAATTAGGTCACACAAATAAGAATTTAGATCTGGATATCATCAATTGGACTAATCCAGTTTAATTGATTTGAATTAGATTTAATTAGGTTCAAGAAAATCATGCTAGCATATGATTGAACTTAACGTTCTCCTTCTACTATCATTAAAAATTATCTCGACTAAGCTAAATGAGTTTGTGCTCACTCAGGTACCTTTACTTGGTCTGACTGGAGCTTATCCAAGTTAAAAAAGAGTTGTCTTAATTTATGAGATAAATTTAAGATAACACCTGCCATTTTTCATCACCTGCTAATTCTTGTCCTTTGACTTTGGTCAAATATTGACCATTGACACTTAGACATCTATCCATATGTCATGCACTTATTGGAGAGCAAATAGGGGCTTGTCCCCTTATTGAAAATTAAAAAGGAGGGAGTGCACGCCTAGGGAGGCATGCGCTCGTGGATAGGGATGCCTGGAGTCCCATACGAATGGGACTCCAGGTTGCTTCTTGGATTCTATTTAGGTGACCCCTAGCTATAGACTAGTCTTGGGTGCTATCTAAGGATGAATTTATGGAGCTTTTATCTGATTAGATCAGGTGATGTCATCCCACCAATCAGATTTAGATCTAATTGCATGAAGCAACGTAATTGGCCGGGATAATGTGGCACTGCATGGCATAGTAGGGTCTATATAAACCCTGTCCGCACCACACTTTTAGAGAGTTTCCTCTTAGCCATGCCCCAAGGCTGCCCCTCTCCCTCCTCCATGTCATATTTTGATCCTCTCTCTCCTCTCCATGCCCATGGAAAGTTGGGTTTCAGTTTGGTGCCATCTAGGCAAGAAAAGGCTGACGAGAAAGGAAGAAGGCAGCACTGCTGCAGAGACGACTGCTGATCTTCAGAAGGAGTTTTGAAGATCCTACAAATCAAATTCAGATTTAATTTTTGAAGAGATGATAAAGAAGGAGAAGATCTCTAGATCCAGCCCAAGTGAATATCGGTAGAGGGTAGGCACTTGCATGGCTAGATCCAGAATCTCAGGCAATCAGCAGGATCATCAAAGGATAATCGGATTATCTAGCATCAAGGTATAATTAAATCAGATTTAATTTACTTTTATTTTTATTTATTAGATCTATAATATTAGATCTGAAATATCTCAGATCTAATCTAGATACATGAGAGAAAATTTTTGAAACATCTCTTTTGATCCGATCAGATCTGAACGAACCTGATCCAAGAAATCAGAATTTTTCCTTCAACTGGTATCAGAGCCAGGTTCAATAAATTATTTAGATCTAATTTTTATTTAATTTAGATCTAAAAATTAGATGATTTTAGATATCACATGAGATATGATTAGATCTAAAATTAAAAAATTAAAATTAAATAATATAGATCTAAGTTCTACAATATGCATGACTAGTTGTAAAATAGAATAGTTCTATACGTAGTCTTACATAATCATGATTTATTTTAATTAAATTATAATTTTAAATTTATTTATTTTTTATTTTTTAATAATTATAAATATTATAATAAGATCTAAAAAATAAAAAATAAAATTATTTAATTTTTAGATCATATGAGATATGATGAATGCATGTTTAGACTAGTTGTAGAATAGTTCTACATAATTATCTAGATTAGAATTTATTTTGATGTGATCAATTTAAATATAATTTTTTAGATAATTATGAGATAATTTGGATATGAAAATATGCATGATATAATATATGAGATGTATGCAAAATATGTATAAAGTTAGATTAATTTTATATATGAGATATATGATGTAGATCTAACTAGTTTTGTAGTTTTATATATTTTTGATTAATGCGTTCTCCTTGACCGTTCGGTCATAAGAATAAAGTAGGATTTAAATGCCCTCTCCTCCCATTCAATGGGGTGTTCTTATGATGTATAGGGGTGCTGCGCATTCGTCCTTAATCAAAAATCAAAAACTTACTTTCTGCAAAACTCTAGATCCTGAAATCCTAGGATTTTATTTACATGTTTTGTTTGTGCACCCTAACTTAATTAAGAATTAAGATTATGAAATATTAATTAGATCTAAAATTGAGAATTTCAGATTTAAAATACATTCATAAAATTGAGTTCGGGCTTGGGTAGATCAATTAGGTCTAAGTGGTTGATCAAACCGAATCAAAAGTTGGTTAGATGGGATCAACAGTGCTTAAATTGACCAGCCTAATAGGATTAAGTCTGATCAAGATTGAGTCACATGAGTGATCGATCAAGCTAAGACCTAATTAGGCTCAGTGGTTAGAGTCTAGATTGTAGGCTAATCCAATTGGTTCTAGCTCAACAATTTGGTGTCTAAGGTAAGTTTGGCAGATACGACCGACTGATTTTTAATTGGAAGCTACTCGACTCGAATGCATTCTTATCGGGTTAATGGCATATCCCTTCCACCGATCTCACTTATCTGACCATGTTTGTTGACTCAGTTTTGATCTGAGGTGGTCAATAATCTAAGCTAACCCATGCCACTAGGTTAGTCATAATGGTTATGACTATATCAAGTCCATTTTAATTAGATCTAAATCAAATCTTCCTAAGAAAAGATTAAGTCTAAGATCTTCCACCATTGTAGATGTGCGGGCCCTTCCCAAGATTGATTATTCTCGACTAGTTATAGTGGTTCAGTTGTACCGAAAAGACACAATCATGTCTATTAGACATTGGATGCTACGGGCTGGAGGATGGATTGGGCTCAATATTTTGGATATGGTGAGAGACTCAATTAGAAATTCAATCTGTGCAAATGATGGATCTGACTTAACTAAGAAGTGGATCAATATTCCGGGCATGATGAGATTCATGAATTAGAGACCAAGTTTGGGTGCACCATGATTGGAGAATCATTGAACAAGAGTTGTTCACTCATTGGCTAACCCATCACCAATAACTGTTAGGTGAGGTGATGAGTTAGTTGATGGGACCGCACTACCCATTAGAAATCATTAATCATGAAGATTTTCGCATATCTACAGAGAGAGTGTAGGGATCTAAGAAAATAGTGGAAGCTAATTTATTTAAAAATAAAATTCCTAAATAAATTGGTTAAGTCTTAATTATAATATCTAACTAGAAACTTTGACTCTCTACAGAAAAATATCTACATCCAACCCATTAGCACGAATCCTGGACACCCATAGACTGAACAGATCAAATTACAAGGATTGGCTTTGAAACTTTAAAATTATTTTAGGTTTTGAAAAGTTAACTCATATATTGGACTAAGACCCTCCCACCTTACCAGCTCATCCATTCGCTGAATAGAGAGCTTCTCAAAAAAATAGACGGACGAAGATAATAAGGTCAGATATTATATGTTGGGCTCGATGTCTGATGAACTTCAGTACCAACATAAAGATATCAGGACTGCTCGCCAAATGTTGGCTCACCTACAAGAGATGTTTGATGAATAGAGTCGCACAGCCAAGTATCAAGTCACTAAATGACTATTCAAGGCTAAGATGCCTGATGGACAGTCAGTCCAAAATCATTGTCTGATGATAATCAAAAATTTAGAAGAGCTTGAGAAGCTCAGAGTGAAGTTAGACTTGGATCTGTAGAATGACATAATTCTACAATCTTTGACTGATGCGTATGGGCAGTTCATCATGAACTACCATATGCATAAACTTTAAAATTTCTTGGCCGAACTTATGAACATGTTGGTTACAATTGAGCTTTTCATGAAAGATTTTAAAGGCTCAGTGCTTGCTATGGAACGAACTTCTTCCAAGAGAAAGTTTTTTTGAAAGAAGAAGAAGTATGTAAAAAAGCAGAAGGTAGAAGAAGAAAAGAAGAAAAAGATAGAGCTGAAAAAGAAGGCCGCTGACAAAGAAAAGTATTTCTATTATAACAATGACGGCCACTGGAAGTGAAACAATCCTACATACCTAGCCATCCTAAAGAATAAGAAGAAGGCAGGTCCTTCTGGAGGTATGGTCGTTATTGAGTCTAATCTTATGATTTTTTCTGCATCCAATTGGGTGCTTGACTCTGATTCTAGTGCTCATTTGTGCACTTCTATGCAAGATCTTGAGGATAGCAGGAGGCTGAGGGGTGGCGAAATGATCCTACGCATTGAAAATGAAGCAAGAGTTACTGCCATGGCCGTGAAATGTATCCTCTTCGACTACCATCTGGTTTAAACTTAGTTTTAAAAGACTACTATTATGTCCCTACAGCAAGCAGGAATTTAATTTCTATTTCTTGCCTTGTATTAGAAGGCTATATAATTAGTTTTCTTAAAGACCATTGTAACATTCTTTATGAAAGAAATAAAATTATAAGTGGTTTTCTTATCAATGGTTTTTATCAGTTATATGTTGATGTATCTATTTTTAATATCGAGCAAAATGTGAATACCATAAAATGACCTAGGGATAGTCCAAACGATAGGTATCTATGGCACTAAGACTAGATCGTATAGCAGAAGATAGGATTAACAAATTGAAGAAAATTGGGCTATTGAGTCTATTGACTTCCGAGTCATATTCAATTTGTGAATCTTGTCTTCATGGCAAAATGACTAAGCTCCCTTTTGTAGAACATGGGGAAAGAGCCATGGATCTTCTTGCCTTAGTACATACTGATGTGTGTGGCCCATTTGATATGCCGACTAGAGGCAACTTTATCTACTTCATAACCTTTATCGATGATTTATCTAGGTATGGGTATGTGTATCTTATAAGACATAAGTCTGAAGCTTTTGAAAAGTTCAAGAAATTCAGACATGAAGTAGAAAAGCAAATAGAAAAACTCATTAAGGTTCTTTGATCAGATCGAGGAGGTGAATATCTTAGTCAGAAATTTTTGGACTATCTCAAGAAAAATGGAATAGTCTCTCAATGGATTCCACCTGGAATACCTCAACTCAACAGAATTTCAGAATGGAGAAATTGGACTCTATTGGATATGGTCCGATCCATGGTGAGCTTCACAGACCTTTCTGATTTTTTTTGGGAATACTATTTGTTAACTGCAATATACTTACTAAATAGGGTTCCTTCTAAAACCATTCCTACTAGATCATATGAGATATGACATGGTAAGAAATTAAGCCTGAGTCATCTCAGAATTTGGGATTGTCCGACTTATGTCAAAAGACAATAAGCGGACAAGTTAGACTTTAGGTCCTTCAAAGTTTGATTTATATATATCCTAAAGTCATTAGGATATTATTTCTACATTCCAGAAGATCATAATGTGATTGTAAGTCGACATGCCATCTTTCTTGAAAAATAGTTATTCAAGATAGCAGCATTGGAAAATAGATCAAGCTTGAGGAGAAAGTCTCATAAGAGCAATGAGCTAAGGATCAAATGGAACCAAATCAGATTAAGCCAATCCAATTACTACCTCCTCCACCTCGTAGATCGAAAAGAATTTTTCGTCCCTCTAAGAGGTACTTAGATACTATTTCAGAGGAAGTAGAGAAAATATTTCTCGTAGGTAATGGGGTTCATGGTGATGATCCCAAAACTTATAACGAGACGATATCAGATATCGACTCCGAAAAATGGTTAAAGACAATGAAGTTAAAAATTGACTCGATGCACTCAAACTAAATCTGAACCTTGGTAGATCCACTAGAAGGTATAGTACCTATTGGATGTAAATGGATCTACAAGAGAAAGATTGGTGCAGATGGGAATGTGGAGATATTTAAAGCTAGATTAGTAGCAAAAGATTATAGTCAATGCGAAGGCATTGACTATCAGGATATTTTTTCGCTAGTAGCTATGCTTAAATCCATCCGCATATTGCTTGCTGTTGCAGCCTATTTTAATTACGAAATATGGCAAATGAACGTGAAAATGGCATTCTTAAATGGATATCTTGAGGAAGATATCTATATGAAATAGTCACTAGATTTCACATCCAGTGATGATGATCATAAGGTATGCAAGCTATAAAGGTCCATATATGGACTTAAGCAAACATCACAGAGTTGGAATACTTATTTTAATGATGTGATCAAATTATTTGATTTCATCAAGAACGAGGAGGAGCCATGTGTCTTCAAAAAGATCAGTGGGAGTACTATTGTCTTCCTCGTATTATTCGTGGATGACATCCTCCTTATTGAAAATGATATTTCCATATTGACCACAGTTAAAATATGGTTATCTAAAGAATTCTTCATGAAAGACCTAGGAGAAGCATCCTTTATTCTAGAAATTAAGGTCTATAGAGATAGACCGAATAGGATGCTAGGACTTTCACAGAAGATGTACATGGAGGAAGTGCTAAAGAGGTTTAGCATGAAAAACTCTAAGAGAGGTTTGGTATCCTTTAGACATGGCATTCATCTTTTCAAGAAGATGTGCCTTAGCACACCTGAGAAAATAGAATACATGAGCACTTCAGCAATAGAGAGCTTCATGTATGCCATATTATGTACACAACCTGATATAGCCCATGCTGTGAGTGTCACAAGCAGATATCAGTCGAATCCAGGTGAAGAATACTGAACTTCTATGAAATGTATCCTTAAATACTTGAGAAGAACTAAGGATATGTTGTTGGTCTTTGGTAATGGAGAACTCCAAGTCCAAGGATATAAGACTTAGATTTTATGTCCGATATAGATGATCAAAAGTCGACATCTAGGAGTCTGTTTGTGTGCAATGGTGGAGCTGTCAGTTGAAAAAGTTTCAAGCAGACAATAATAGCATATTCTACTATAGAAGAAAAATACATCATTACGTCAGAAGCTACAAAAATGGCATTCTGGTACAAAAAATTTACCGTAAAGATCGGAATGATGCCATTCCTATATACTGCGACAACAATGGCACCACAGCCCTTGCTAAGGAGCCGAGGTCTCACCAAAAATCCAAGCACATCGAGCGGCGATACCATCTCATTCACGATTACCTCGAGAAGGATTACGTCGAGGTCAAGAGAGTCAACTCCGCAGACAATGTGGTAGACCCACTTATAAAGCCGTTGGACCAGCAAAAGATCGAAGTCCACCTTAAGAAGATGGGACTTAGATTTGTAGCCAACTGGCTTTAGGTCAAGTGGGAGTTTGTTAGATATGTGTGCCCTAGAAGCCAGAATTGACTGATACTTGTAATACACTTTTAGAAGTAAAATTATAATTTTGACTATAAATAATAAAATAAATTTATTTTCTATCACATATGTGTATTTAGTGTCTGTGATACATCCTTGAGTTAATGGTAATGATAATTCATATTTTCAAGAGTTGAAAATTTAAGACATGAATTTTCATTATTAACTCATAAAATGCTCCTGACCATAGGATCATCATGAGGATGGTGATTGATCCGAAAGGTTGGTGTACAATTGCTTCTTTATAGTAGATGAGTCTTGAGTCTATGGTGTAGGAGACATCCAGAGTGAGAGTATACAGGTACTCGTTAGAGAATGAGGGCACTGAGCGTGACCACCTCGAGTAGTCATAAGGAAGTCTACCTTCTCGTCGATGACTGACTCGAAGCTGCAGTGGTGTGTCTGGTTCTTTGAACTGAGGTGCATCGACAGTTCACCTTGAGGGTGTTATAGTTTGACTACACCATGACTCGATCTCCTAGCCATTCAAAATCCTGAGGTGTATGTTGGCTATAGCATGTTCATTGTAGGAATTGGATTGCACCAAGATGAAAATCTATCTACCTCGGTGGATGAGGAGCAGCCCTATGATGATCATGAGAATCAAGTCCATAAGCCCATGGCCATGGCAGAGTGAAATAATAGAAAGAGTTTCTATTAAGGTTTTCACATCGGACTTGAATCGAATGATTAAATCATATGATAGAAATTAGGGTTTGACGAGTTCACCTTAACCCTAATCTGATCGGGGCTCAAGATAGAAGAACTTAATCACACAAGTAGCTGCACCAAGAGGTTTATTTTTAGTTTTGATGGGTTGCCACCATATACTGCTAGGTGTCACTGGTGGATTTTGGAAGCAATTAGAATGATTTAGATGATCGATCATTCTAGTTGTCTGAATCAGAAGAGTTCTGATCCATCGAAAGGAGTTTCGATGATGTCGATGATGGAGATCACGACATATCCCATTACCATATAGAACTGAACCTAACTGGATCACACAAACAAGGGTTTGGATCTGGATATCATCAATTGGACTAATCCAGTTCAATTGATTTAAATTAGATATAATTAGGTTCAAGAAAATCATGCTAGCACATGATTGAACCTAACGTTCTCCTTCTACTATCATTAAAAGTTATCTCGACTGAGCCAAATGAGTTTGTGCTTACTCAGGTATCTTTTCTTGGTCTGACTGGAGTTTGTCCAGATTAGAAAAGAGTTGTCTTAATTTATGAGATAAATTTGAGATAACACCTACCATTTTCTGTCACCTGCTAATTCTTATCCTTTGACTTTGGTCAAATGTTGACCTTTGACCCTTGGACATCTGTCCATATGTCATGCACTTATTGAAGAGCAGATAAGAATTTATCCTCTTACTAAAAATTAGAAAGGAGGGGGTACATGCCTAGGGAGGCGTGCGTCCATGGATAGGGATGCTTGGAGTCCCATACGGATGGGACTCTAGGTTGCTTCTTGGATTCTACTTAGGTGACCCCTAGCTATAGACTTTGATCAGTCTTGGGTGCCATCTAAGGATGAATTAGTGGAGCTCTCATCTGATTAGATTAGGTGATGTCATCCCATCAATCAGATTTAGATCTGATTGCATGAAGCAACGTGATTGACCAGGATGATGTGGCACTGCATGGTGCAGCAGGGTCTATATAAACCCTATCTGCGCCACACTTTTAGAGAGTTCTCTCTTAGCCATGCCCCAAGGCTGCTCCTCTCCCTCCTTCATGCCATCTTCTAATCCTCTCTCTCCTCTCCATGCTCAAGGGAAGTTGGGTTTCAGTTTGGTGCGATCCAAGCAAGAAAAGGCTGATGAGAAAGAAAGAAGGCAGCACTACTACAAAGACGACTACTGATCTTTAAAAGAAGTTTTGAAGATCCTCCAAATCAGATCCAGATATAATTTTTGGAGAAGTGATAAAGAAGGAGAAGATCTCCAAATCTAGTCTGAATGGATACTGATAGAGGCCAAGCGCTTACATGGCTAGATCCAGAACCTCAGGTAATCAGCAGGATCATCAAAGGATAATCGAATTATCCAGCATCAAGATATAATTAAATTAAATTTAATTTATTTTTATTTTTATTTATTAGATCTATAAAATTAGATCTAAAATATCTTAGATCTGATCTGGATATATGAGAAAAAATTTTTGAAATATTTTTTTTGATCCGATCAAATTTGAACGAACCTGATCTGGAAAATCAGGATTTTTCCTTTATATAAACTAGCTTATCAATGCCACTACAGGACACCAGATGCTCAGCTTCATGGATACTTTCTTTGGGTATAACCAAATCTAGATGGTGTGAGGATGAAGAGAAGAGATCCTTCATTACAGATTAGGGGCTATATTGCTATAAGTCATGCCCTTTAATCTAAAGAATATAGGAACCACCTACCAGCATCTCATTAATAAGGCTTTCAAGGATCAAATCGATTGCAATATTAAGGTCTACATTGACGACATGCTAGTGAAAAAGCTACCAAATGGAGCAACATATGGGGGATCTTGAGAAAACCTACCAGACCCTGAGGAAGTATCGTATGAAGCTGAATCCAAGCAAGTGCACTTTCGGGGTAGCCTCGAAAAAAATTCTTCATTTCATGCTTACTCACCATGGGATCGAAACAAATCCAAAGAAAATCTGAGCCATCTTGGAGATGTCACCACCAAGTACTCGAAAGAAAGTGTAGTGCCCCATGGGATGCGTGGCTGCTCTAAATGGGTTCATAGCCAAGTTAGCAGAGAAGTGCTTGTCATTCTTCAAGGCCCTGAAGCAAATCAAGGATTTCTAATGGATGATCGAGTGCCGAGCGACCTTCGATCGGCTTTGGGAGTACCTTATCTCGACTCCACTCCTAACTAGGCCATCTACTGGGAAGATGTTGTATTTGTACCTTGCCATATCTCCTATAGCTGTAAGCTCAATCCTTATCTAAGAGGAAGATGATGTGTAGAAGCCCATCTACCACACCAGTAGAGTGCTGTGAGACATAGAGATCAAGTACTCTAAGGTAGAGAATATTGTTTATATTTTGGTGATCTTGGTGTGAAGGCTCTGACCCTACTTTCAAGCACACTCCATCATCGTGCATCAATCCCTAAGGTAGGTCTTGCAGAGGCTTGATGCCTTAGGGAGGTTGACCAAGTGGACCATGGAGGTTAGGGACTTCAATATTCACTATCAACCCCAATCATTCATCAAGGCCCAAGATTTGGTAGATTTTCTTATAGAGTGTACACTCCTAGAGAAGATAAAAACTATACCAGAATCTTTTGACTCTGCACCTGTGAACCCTTAGATGTTGCACATCAACAGATTGTCCAACATCAAAGGCACTAGGGATGGATTGATCTTTGTCATGTTGGGATATTAGCTATTCTGATACTGCTTGTTAAGGATCTAGTACCAAATTATTATGGCAGAAAGAAAAAAAAATAAAATAAGAAAATAATCAAGTATGTGGATCAGCCTAAAGGCTCGCCTCCACGGGACAAACAAAGCTTCACTATGAAAGAGAAAAATAGGTACAAGAGAAGAATATCCACTTTCAACTTACCATACATAAATCTCTCTCAACTAGAAGCTATCCTCATAAAAGCTCTCTCAGAATCTCAAGGAGACTCTCAAAAGCTACAAGATGCTCTGCCCTCACAACTTTCTTATCGAATGATATGCACCTATTGCGTCTCTCTCATGGGCTGCACGTACTTGACATTTTGTCAAGCTCCTCTCGATGGCTATCTGAGCCTCTCTATGTGCCTCTCGTGCCACACGCGCCATCCTTATGCTCCACAGCACCTCAGGCCTTTAAATAGGATGAGAATCTTCTTCTCAGTAGTTCATAGGAGTCCTAACAGGGCTCGTTCTCCTAATATGAGTCAAACATATTCTTGATGGAGTCTTGAACCAAGACGTCTCGATCTCAGGCGAGCCATTTTTTTCAAAAAGGTGATTTTTCATGCAACTGAAGATAAGAGCTCTCCTGATCAATCTAAGAGGCCTCATAACCTGGCAAGATGTCTCGAGACAAACTGAGAGGTCTCGAGACACGGCAACAACTTTTTGATAGGGCATTTCAGATCAGATTTTTTTCATTCCAATGGCTAGTTGCTGCTCTCCAATGGTCAGATTTTACTTTTTCTGAACTCCAATCATCACCAAAAAAAAGAAAATGCTAGAGATATAAAAGAAAGAAAGATTATTTTTCAAAAGAAGAGAAAAATAAGAGAAAGAAAAGCATGCTCTATTCTTGAACGAATACCCAATCTCCAATCAATCTGTTCTCTCAAGGTTTGAAGAATCCTCAAGTGCATTAACTCCACACATTCAAAGAGGCTTTCAACGAACTGCAAGGATAACTTTTCTACTCATTCAAAGGGGCATTTTGAGTTGTAAAATTTTTTTCCTCTTTTAGTGTACTTGATTTCAGCAGGGGTTGAAACTTGATTTTTGCGACTTTTTTCTCTCCTCTGTTTATTCAGATTGATTCATCTGATTCTTGTAAGGGTTGTGATTGGTGAACCTAGAAAAAAATCAACTGAATTTTTGGATAGTGAGTTCGAAAAAACTATCCAGCTATAATCTTATAGGATTATAGTAAAATTCTCAAGAGTATGCTTAGAGAGTGAACGTAGGTGCTGGAAGATCACCTAACCACTATAAAATTCTTTTATTTATGTGTACTCTTAATTGTATCTTCTATTTGCTCTTATATTTGATTCACTTAAGTTTTAATCATTTAGCACTACACATGTCTATTTTAATTTTTGAAAATTCAATTTACCCCTCCTCTTGGGTTGTCTATCTGGGCAACAATTGATATTAGAGCCTTGATTCTCTACTAATTGTTGATCTTATCAACTAGAGACAAAGATCATGTCAACCCAACTAGGAGGTTCACTTGCCGAAGGATAATCCACAAATAGGCCATCTCTTTTCAATGGGTCCAACTATACCTATTGAAAAGCTCGCATGCACATTTTCATTCAAATCCTTGACTATGACATATGGAGTATCATTGTTAGTGGCCCACACGCACCTACAATCATTGTCAATGGCACATCCTCTTCTAAGCCAGAGAAAGATTGGAATGAAATGGATAAGAAACTTGTCCAATTAAATGCCAAGACAATGAATGTACTCTATTGTGCCCTTGATGGAAACGAGTTTAATCGAATCTCCACTAGCAATTCTGCAAAGAAAAATTGGGAAATACTTGAGGTCATATATGAAGGAACAAATCAAGTAAAAGAAATTAAAATTAACATGCTAGTTCACCAATATGAGTTATTTAAAATTAACCCTATTGAATCTATCACTAGCATATACACAAGATTCACTGATATTATAAATGATTTAAAAAGCTTAGGTAAAGTATACACTAACAGTGCATTGGTGAGAAAGATCCTCAGATCTTTGTCTAGGTCATGGAAAGCCAAAGTAATAGCCATCCAGGAGGCAAAGGATCTAAACACATTGCCACTAGAGGAGCTCATTGGATCCTTAATGATACATGAGCTAACCATGAGTCGGCATAATGAGGAAGACAACAAGAAGAAGAAAATAATAGTGCTGAAATCCATGGTTGATGAAGAAGAAGATGATCTATCCATCAATGAGAAAAATGATGAAGACATGGCCCTGGTGATTAGAAAATTCAAGAAATTTATGGAAAGAAGAAGACAAGGATTCAAGAAGAAAAACTTCATTAGAGGAGAAGCCAGTAGGAAGAAAGAAAAAGAAAAAGAGAGAGATCAGCCCACTTGCTATGAATGCAAGAAGTTAGGATATTTTAGGATTGAATGTTCTCTGTTGAAGAAGGAGCCAAAAAGAATAAAAAAGAAAGCCATGTTAGCAACTTAGAGTGATAGCGATGAGTCAAGCATGGAGGAAGAAAATCAAAATGAAGCAAACTTGTGTTTCATGGCACAAGATGATGAGGAATGCTTTGCAACCCAAGGATCAAAACAGGATTGATATTTAGATAGCGACTGCTCAAGACATATATCGGGTGACAAGCAACAATTCGTCATCCTAGAAAGAAAGGAAGGGGAAGTAGTCACCTTTGGCAATAATGGCAAAGATAAAATAATTGACTATGGTAAAATTCAGATTACTCCTTCAATCTTTATAGATAATGTATTATTAGTTGATAATTTAAAACATAACTTGCTTAATATTAGTCAACTATGTGATAGAGATTTTAAAGTCTCATTTGAATCTTCTTTGTGCAAAGTATCTAGTTCCTTGGATGATAGTTTAAAATTCATTGGATTTAGGCATGGAAACATCTACATGGTGAATCTTGATAAAATTGCCATGAAGAGTGGCCAATGCCTAGTTGCAATGAATGCTAACATAAAAGAAACTAGTTGATTTTGGCACCGAAGATTAGATCATGCTAACATGCATACTCTTTATAAATTGCATAATAAAGACTTAGTTAAGGGACTACCAAAACTAAATTTTTAAATTGATCATGTTTGTGAAGCTTGCCAATTCGAAAAACAAACTAGGGGGAGTTTCAAATCCAAAAATGTAGTTTCAACTTTTAGGCCTTTTGAATTGATTCATATGGATTTGTTTGGACCTACTAGAACCACAAGCCTAGGAGGAAAGAAGTATAGTCTAGTAATTATTGATGATTATTTTTGTTTCACTTGGATTCTATTTTTAGCTCACAAAGATGAAGCATTTTCATTATTTTCAAAGTTTTACAAGAAAATGACAAATGAAAAAAACTCTACTGTGGTATATATCCGTAGTGATCATGGCACAGAATTTGAAAACAAACACTTTGAAGAATTTTGCAATGAACATGGCATAGAACATAATTTTTCAACATCTAAAACCCCTCAACAAAATGGAGTTGTTGAAAGAAAGAATAAAACCTTAGTTGATATGGTCCGTACCATATTTTATGAAGAAAATCTATCCAAATACTTTTGGACTGAAGCCATTAAAACAACATGTTACATCCTAAATAGAGTTTCTATTTGCCCGATTTTAAAGAAAACTCCTATGAGCTTTGGAAAGGAAAAAGACCTAATATTAATTATTTTCATATTTTTGGTGCAAATATTTTATTCATAACAATGGTGAAGATAATCTAAGCAAATTTGATGCTAAGGCAGATGAAGGTATATTCCTTGGATACTCTATATCTAGCAAAGCATATAGAGTCTTTAACAAATAATCTTTAATTATTGAAGAATAAATACATGCCATTTTTGATGAAGCTAACAATCATTCTTCGAGAAAAGAAGATGTTTTTGATGATGATACAGGAATTCTCGAAGATGGAATGAAGGAGCTAAACTTAAGGGACAACATCATTCATGACAAAGATAACCCTACAATAATTATTGAACAAGATGAGGATGTTGAGATTGAAGCATCTAATGATCATAGAGATCTATCCAAGAAGTGGAGGTATGCACATAATCACTCAAAGGAATTGATTTTAGGTGATTCTTCATAAGGGATAAGAACTAAATCCTTTTTTAAGGATACATTTAATTACCTTGCATTTGTTTCTCAAATAGAACCTAAAAACATAGAAGAAGCTGAACAAGACTCTAATTGGATGCTAGCCATGCAAGATGAACTAAACCAATTTGAAAGAAACAATGTATGGACTCTTGTAAACAGACCCATAAATCGTCCTATAATTGGTACAAAATGGATATTTAGAAATAAATTAGATGAACATGGTAATGTTGTAAAAAATAAAGCTAGATTAGTTGCTAAAGAATATAATTAAGAAGAAGGAATTGACTTTGATGAAATATATGCACCTATAGAAAGATTAGAGGCTATAAGATTGTTACTTACTTTTGCCCGTTATATGAATTTTAAATTATTTCAAATGGATGTGAAAAGTGTCTTTTTAAATGATTATATTATCGAAGAAGTATTTATAGAACAACCATCCAGATTTGAAAATCACTCACTTTTCAATCATGTATATAAGTTAAATAAAGCACTCAATGGACTTAAACAAGCATCTAAAGTTTGGTATGAGAGATTGAGCAAATTCTTATTACAAAATGATTTTATCAAAAGAAGTGTAGACACCACACTATATTTGAAAAAGAAAAATAATGATCTTCTTATAGTTCAAATATATGTTGATGACATCATATTCGGAGCTACTGATTAAATTCTTTATCAAGAGTTTGCTAAGTTGATGCAGAATGAATTTGAAATGAGATGATGGAGGAGCTGAATTTCTTTCTTGGACTACAAGTCAAACAATCAAAGAAAAGCATTTTTATTAGCCAAACAAAGTACTTCAAGGAGATGCTCAAGAAGTTTGGAATGAAAAACAGAAAGAAAATTGGCACACCCATGAGCCTTTCTTGCAAACTTGACAAAGATGAGAATGGTAAGATTGTAAATGAAAAGCTCTACAGATGCATGATAGGATTCTTACTTTACTTAACTGCAAGTAGGCCTGGTATATTATTTAGTATGTGCTTGTGTGCTAGATTTCAATCTAATCCTAAAGAATCACACTTATTAGCTGTTAAAAAAATTTTTAGATATTTGATCTACACACACAACTTAGGTCTTTGGTACTTAAAATAATCTTTCATTGAATTGATTGGATACACTGATGCAGACTATGGAGGATGTAAAATTGATAGAAAGAGTACTAGTAGCACATATCAATTTTTAGGGTTGAACTTGATCTCTTAGCATAGCAAAAAGCAAAACTCTGTAGCACTATCAACGATCGAGGCCGAATATGTTGCTGTGGGAAGTTGCTGTGCTCAAATACTTTGGTTCAAACAACAACTCGAAAACTTTAGAGTTAAGCAAAATAAGATACCTATTAAATATGATAAGACTAGTGCCATAAACCTGACAAAAAATTTTGTTCAACATTTAAGAACCAAACATATTGAAATTAGATATCATTTCATTAGAGATCATATTCAAAATAATAACATTATGCATGAATTTATTTCAACTGAAAATTAATTAGCTGATATTTTTACAAAACCTCTAAGTGAAGATAGATTCTCTAAAATTCGGGGTGAACCTGGTGTATGTGATCCTCTATAAAAATATTTAATCTTAAATTTTTTTGATTATTTTTTGGTCTTTCTCTATCATCCTAAACACTCCTAATTCAATCTTAAAAAATCAAAGAAAAAAAAATTGGCTTGAAATTTCTGAGCCATCATCTTCTTCTAGACCACTTTCTCCCAGACCTGCTCCTCACTTGTCCTCTACTAGACCCAAATCCTCCTCCGAACCCATCATTAAGTTCCTCTCTGATGAAGACTTGGTCTAGTATCTCTTTTGTTTTAACTTTTGGTTTAAGTATATTGGTATGAGATTCATTTTTTTGTAAACCAACATACATCTCTATCTATGTATTATCACATCTTGCAATGAAATCAATCTTTTTCATGCTCTTGCCTTTTTATGATTCTCTCATTATCATGATTTTGATACTGACAAAAAAAGGGAAGAAATATTAAGAAGAAATATGCAAATGCATAATTAAATCTAACATACAAAATACAAACATATAATCATTCAAATCAAAAAGATAAATTCATAAAAAGGTACTTTTAGAAAATGAAATGATTGAAATGAACAAATACAAAGCAAAAAGAATGTTATTCAAATCCTATTTATTTCATGAGAGCATACACTAAGGGGGAGCTTTAGCACAAAAATTTTGCATTCATTAGTTTTTGATATACATTGTTTACATTCCTTTTATGGCTTGCTTAATGTTTTGTCATTATCAAAAAGGAAGAGATTGTTGACCCCATAAGTGATTTTAATGATGACCAAATATTAAAGCAAGTGATTACTAATATATTTTATTTTAAGTATTCCAATATCAGAAGAAAGAGAACTCTTTGACCAAAATAAAAAAGACATAAAGTGGAAATCAAATAAAATTCAAACCCCCTAAAATTGCCTTGGAGTAGTCTTCGAGATGTCTCAGATTTTTTTCGAGAGCTCTCGAGTGGATTGGCACATAGCAAACGCAGTTTTGGCTTAATTTTGAGAAGTCTTGAGTGAATCTCGAGATGTCTCGATCTCAGATGATAGAAATCTAGTTTCTATGCTCTGAGAGTAAGAGGTATCGCAGGATTTTTGAGAGGTCTCGCAGTTCCAACGAGATGTCTCATTCAGAACTGAGACGTCTCGATCTTAGGCGAGCCATTTTTTTTAGAAAAATGATTTTTCGTGTGACTGAAGATGAGAGCTCTCCTAATCAATCCGAGAGGCCTTGTAACCTGGCGAGACATCTCGAGACAAACCGAGAGGTCTCAAGACACGATGATAGCTTTTTGATGGGGCATTCCAGGTCAGATTTTTTTAATTCCAATGGCTAGTTGCTGCTCTCCAACGGTCAGATTTTGCTTTTTTTGAACTCCAATCATTACCAAAAAATAGAAAATACTGAAGATATAAAAGGAAGAAAGATTAGTTTTTAAAAGAAGCAAAAAATAAGAGAAAAAAAGCAAGCTCTATTCTTGAACGAATACCTAATCTCCAATCAATCTGTTCTCTCAAGCTTTGAAGAATCCTCAAGTATATTAACTCCACACATTCAAAGAGGCTTTCAACAAACTGCAAGGATAACTTTTCTGCTCATTCAAAGGGGCATTTTGAGTTTTAAAAATTTTTTTCCTCTTTTTGTGTACTTGATTTTAGCAGGAGCTGAAATTTGATTTTTAGGCCTTTTTCTTTCCTCTGTTTAATCAGATTGATTCGTCTGATTCTTGTAAGGGTTGTCATTAGTGAACCTAGGAAAAAACCAACTGAGTTTTTGGATAGTGAGCTTGAAAAAACTATCCGACTGTAATCTTATGGGATTATAGTAAAATTCTCAAGAGTGTGCTTGGAGAGTGGACGTAGATGCTGGGAGAGCATCGAACTACTATAAAATTTTTTCTTTTGTGGGTGCTCTTAATTGTGTCTTCTATTTTTTCTTACATTTGATTCACTTAGGTTTTAATCATTTAGCACTACACATATCTATTTTAATTTTTGAAAATTCAATTCACCCCCCCCCCCTCTTGGGTTGTCTATCTGGGCAACATTAACAAAGTTGGTCATAAAATTTTAGAATAAAATGTTAAAAGAATTGGCCATATTTTGATCAAACAAATTTGGATTTCAAAAGGAACTATGTGCTCTAACCTCAGTGGACACAAATTGACTTAGGTACCAAAAACTAAAAATTAATTTTTATAGGTGTGCCAAGCATCCAATGGCTTGAAGAGATCAAATTCTTAAAGAATGGATATTTAGGACTCAAAATAGATGGATGATGATACTTGTACTTGATAAAAGCTAAACTTATTTTAACATCATACCATCAATGATTGTTAAAATTATTTTACTGAATCTATTTATTTTTGATGATCCATTGACATGCATGATATTATGATTTCTTGCTTTGAATATTTTTCATGTATTGCTAAAAATTAATATAATTGATTGGTTTTGATGACTTAATCTTACACTATGACTTGAATGATTTGATTTCAAAATCAATAGGCTCTTCTCTATGTATCATCCTAATTGATTAAGCATAATTTTCACTTTAAATTCAGCATGTTTTCTTAACTTCTCTTATCTTGTGATCTATTTGAAAAACTTAAATTGAAATGAACTTGATTGTGCAAGGATCTATTTGGTTGCAAAACTTACAAATTGAATTAATTTGTGACACTCTCATAAGACTTGTAATTAATGAAACATTTCAAGAATTGCATAATCTAAGTGTACTTGAAGATAAGACATTCAATTATAAATGATCAAGTGCTTGATATTAATGTTTTACATTTTATATTAGCATGATCCTTAAAGATTTAAAATTTTCTAGTTGAATTAAACTCATAGAGCTTTTATCTAGTTTCTCCTTGATCTAATTTTGATTTAATTTGATTGATTATCATACTCCTAATTCATTAACTTTTGATTCTTGAAATTGATTTATATATCATTCTTAATCCTTGATTTTATTGCCTATTAATTTCTATTCAATTTGATCAAATTCTCCTTGAATCATAAAACTTCTTGAACTATTTTTTACATGGAGGAATCAACTCTTAGACCTAGAGAGTCAACTCATGCTTTCAAGAACAAAAAATAGTTTTGTGAGGAGCTGACTCTAAATTTTACTAGAGTCGAGCTTTCTTCAGGAGGCGACTCTCGATTTAACCAGAGTCAACCCCTGTGTTTGGCATGGATTTCTTTGTTGGAAATATCCTAAGGCTTCATCATTCTATTCTCATTTTTCTCGAGCCATAATCCTCTCAAACCCCTTTTCCATCTAGTTCCAAACTCTAAACCTTCATCCTAGATGGCCCTGACCTACTCTCTTAGGATGCTAGGATTCCTTTCATATAGCTTTAGTGACCCTAGCAATCCATATTTGACTTCTGTATTGAATATAGCTCTTATATATCTTGCATGATTTTATTCATCACACTCTATTATCATGTTTCGATGATCAATGAAAATTTAACTCTTTATAAAAATTCAGTGTGTTTGATGCTTTCATTTATATTTATATGTCTGAAAAATGCTTTGTTTATAAAATAAAGAAAAAAATGATTAATTAAATTAAATGAATATATGTATTTTGAAAGAAAAAGGGGGAGAATTAAGTAAAATAAATTTTCTAGCACTTATCAATTAAAAATAGGAAAAGAAAATATTATTGAAATATTAAAAATAAAATCATTTTGCAACTTAACAAAAATAAAAATTATTGATTATTATTTGTACTTTGCATGGTTTAATCGTATCATCATTCTTTTTGATAATTAATTAGAATCAAAAAATTATTTTTTATCTTAAAAAAATTTATTGATGAACATTCATGCTTTATTTTGATTGATTAATTTTAAAAAATAAATTTGAAAAATGCTCTTCTTGAATCTTGTGATATTGATATCAAGCAAAATATTTTTAAAAAGCTATCATTTATTTTTAAAGTCAAGTATTTAAAGAAGACTTCAGTTTTAATTAATTGATAGTAGATAGCTCACTACTTATTTTATATTTTATTAATTTATCTTTTGATGAAAAGAGAAGAACATCTTTATCTCAAATCTAGTTCTGCATTGCTATATTCTTGATATGAGATCTTTTGAGATAAATTCAAAGAATTTCATACCTTTTCTAAACTTAATTAAGTGATACTTTTTATGAAAAGAAAGATCTGAATTTAAACTGAAAATGTCTCTATGATCTATTTTGCATAATCTATTGGTATTAATTCAAAATGATTTATCAAAATAATTTGATCTGAACTTAATCGATTCATTTTTTTTTGATCAAAAACTAAAACAATTGGTATCATATTTTATTGTTTTGTATTCTACCTACTTATCTTTTGGTAAAAAAAAAAAAAGTAAAAGAATGCTTGGACTCAAACCTATTTTGCTTTGCTATATTTTTGTATCTTTGAGACAAATTTCTAAAATTGATATCTTATGCATCAAATTGATTGATACTTATCAAGAAAAAAAAGAGATAATCCTTGAAAAACTAAATGTATCTTATAATTTGCTTTGAATGATCTATTTAAAATCTTTAAAAAGTTTCACCTTTCTTGAATCTTTGAAGTTCAAAATAATTTTGTTTAATGCATCTATTTTATTCAAAAAGGGAGGAAGATATTCATTGTTAATTTGTTGTATACTTTAGAAAAATGGGAGAAAATATGAAATCAGAATTTGAAAATTAAATCCAAATTTGTAAGGGGGAGAACTCAAATGAAATTCGAAAAATTGAATGTGCGTATATTTGATTTGAGTTGATTTTGATGATTCATTTTTTTTCTTAAGCTTTTTTATGCTATCAAAAAAGGGGAGATGTATGTTGAGTATATGTTTAAAACACTTAAGTGAATCACATATTTAAGATGCTTGAATTGCTCATTTGGATACTTAAGACAATCAATTGAAATGATTATATATTGTGGATGTATGCCCTCTTAAATATCATGTATTAAATATTTAAAAAGATGAATTGAAGCATTCATAATGTATGTTTTTGCAAGTACTTATTTAATCTACTTCATGATTCATATTGGTAATTTAATTAAAATATATTATATATTATTGCACATATACTCAAAGTTTTGTCATCATCAAAAAGGAATCCTATGATTGATTTTAATGATCCCAAAATTTTAAACATAAAGGTTACTAATCATATGTTTCAAGGATGAATGTAGGATTTCTCAAATGCTTATATTGAAGAAATTATGTTTGAAAGAAATTTTCTTAAGATGCCAAAGCAAAACACTTAAAAAAAAAATTTGGGTGGCTCATTATGAAGAAAATAAAATTGGAAGAAGCAAATGTCATTTGGAAGCTCTGGGGCCAAGAAATTCAATTTTGAAAGGGCAAAATATGAAAAGAATGAAGTTGAAAGATTTTGAATCCACTACAGGAGGTTTCAAGTTGATTATGGTATATTGGTATCAAGTGGCATAGAGCCCGAGTCGACTCCTGAAAAGCTTGAATAGACTCTCTTAGGAAAAATAGAAAGTAGAATTTATGAGTGCAGTCTACGAGTTGACTCCTATAGAAAATGAGCTGACTTCTACAGAAAATGAGTCAACTTGAGGTCATTTTGAGTCGACTCTAACTCCAACGACTAGTTTTTTAGAAACTACAGATTTGCACAAAAGCCCTTCAATAGCTAGTTTTCAATCCCCAATGGCTAGAAACAGCTAGTTTAGCTCTTTTAAAGGATTTAAAGGCTTTTAAACTTAATGGAAAGCTAAGAGAAGTGGATTAAAAGTAAGAAATTTTCAAATTAAAATGAGATCCATTGAATATCCAAAAAAAAAGAGAGAGTAATTAAGCACTGATTTCAAGGGGCTTTTAAGAGTGTTCTTCACCATCATTTCCAACAACCTCTCAAGCTTCAAAGAAGAGTGTTCAAGCTTCAAAAGAGCAAAGCATTCAGCCTCTTCTTCACGTTCAAAAAAATTTTATTTTTCTATTTTACTTTATATAAGCTAAAATTCATATCTTGTATTTTATTTTACTTACAAGTTTTTTTGAGAAATTAAAATATACTTGGAGATTAGACTTATCCAAATCCAGAATTGAACTTTGTAGATTGTAAAACTAATTGAATTTATTTATGAACCTGAAAAAATAAACACACTATAATTAAGGATATTAGAGAAAAATTTTCAAAAGGAGCTTGGGGAATGGACATAGGTGCGAGTTACACCAAATCATTATAGATCTTTATGTGTTTATGTTGTGCTTTTGCTTCTTGCTTTACTTATTTTATTACTTACTTAACTTTGTTTTATCTCTTGCATGGCATATCATATATCTTGATTCCGCTGCTATTTAAATTACATACATCACAACTATATGAATTGATTTAACTAGAAGCATATATTTATTTTAAAGCTTAAGTTAGTTAAAATTTTAAAAGAATCCAATTCACCCCCTGCTAGGTTGCTACCTTCTGGGTAACACTTCAAAACTTGAAGACCTAATTGGACAAGGCCAAAGGACTTTGGGTAGATGAACTACAGAATATTCTCTAGGCCTACCACACCACACACCAGCTCCTGATGGGTGAGACACTGTTTAATCTCTTCTTCAAAACTGAAATAGTCATTCTCATGAAGATAGGCCTACCCCATATCAGGTGGAGACCTTCAATGCTTAAAAAAACTCTGAAGACCTACGGACGAACCTAGATCTTCTAGAGAAACTTGGAGAGAAGGCATGGATCTGGATGGCGACATACCAGTGGTGCGCTACATGCTACTACAACTCTCAGGTAAAGGAGAAGCACTTCCGACCTAAAGACCTAATGCTCAAGAGAGTTGAAGTCAATTAGCCAACCAAACAAGAAAGGCTTTCACCCAAATAGGAAGGACAGTACCGTATCACCAAGGTAGTACACTTTAAAACCTATCATCTAGAGTAGTTGGATAGGACACACCTCCCTCGCACCTAAAATTCTGCCAATCTTTGATCTTACTATCAGTAAGATGCAGCATGTAAAGCTGATCATGCAATAAAACTCCAATCTTTCTTTACACAAAAGAAATATTATCTAGTGATGCTGTCCTAAGATACAAAACCTCGAGTCCAGCCAATAGGAGGGGTGGGGCATGCATGAAATCATTCTCTGCCCAGATGAGGTCATGGGGCTAGATCGAGAAAGCCTTGGATGAGCTGTGCACCCTAGGCCAGACTGTCGTGCCTACCGAAAAGTCTTAGATGAGCTACCACATCTCAGGCCAAGTCACCATGCTCACAAAGCCTTAGCTTCCTAATATGTCTCTGACGGCAGAAAGCTTCAAGCCTCAGGACTAGAATAGGCCCACGTAGACTAAAAACACCAAAAAAATCCTAAATAAACTATCATGCCTTAGGCTAGGTCACCATGCCTGCAAAGCCTTGGCTGTCTGGCATGTCTCTAACAGTAGAAAGCTCCAAGCCTCAGGGCTAGAGTAGGCCCATGTAAGCTAAAAATTTCAAGAAAGTCCTAGATGAGCTACATGCTCCAGTCCAGACCATCATGCCTACCAAAAAGTCTTGGACGAGCTATCGTACTCCAAGCCGAGTCACCATGCCCATAAAGCCTCGACTGGCTAGTACACCTCTAACAGCATAAAGCTTCAAGCCTAGGGGTTAGAGTAGGCCCATGTAGCTTGAAAACTCCAAGAAAGCCCTGGGTGAGCTATGTGCTCTAGCTAGGCCAAGCTGCCACACATGCCAGAAAGTTCTGGACGAGCTACCATGCCTTAGGCTGAGTTGCCATGCCCACAAAGTCTCGACTACCTAGTATGCCTCTAATGGTGGAAATGTTGTCTCCAAAAATGATTTTAATGATTATAAAATATTAGAGCATAATTTTCATATCAACATTTTTCAAGTATGTCAAAGAATATTTTTGTAGAAGAAAAGATCATTGAAAGACTCCAAATTTAATTGAAGATTTATTAAGTCAAGTGAAATAATTTTTGAAGAGTTTTTGCACAAGAAACATCATCTCAAAAATCTGAGCTTACCCATCCAAGATTTGAGCCAGCCTTGGCACCGCTTGCCCTTATTTCTTTAGCTTGGCACATAGTCAAGCTCGCTCGATATGGATCTGACCTAGCCCTCTCGATGTGGCAAAAAAATTATTTTAGAGTTCTACTGATCGAGCCAACTCCAAGCATCACCCGAGGTGGCTGTCTCAAGTTGATAGAAAAGTG
This sequence comes from Cocos nucifera, assembly GCA_006176705.1. Lineage (NCBI taxonomy): Eukaryota > Viridiplantae > Streptophyta > Magnoliopsida > Arecales > Arecaceae > Cocos > Cocos nucifera. The sequence continues at coordinate 2,865,317 of QRFJ01000061.1, forward strand.
ATTTTTCAACTCTACCATTCGAGCCAACCCGATGCAAGTTCGAGCTAGCTCTCTTAGATTGATAAAAAAGGTAATTTTTCAAGTCTGCTATTTGAGCTAGCCCTCTTAGTGGGATAGAATGATGTTTTATGAAGAAATGCTACTCGAGCCAACCCAAGGCCAGATTCGAGCCGGCTCGATGAAGTTTGACAAGCACAATGGCTAGCTCTGCAGAAGTCTGTCTTCATCCAAAAAAAAATTTTAATAATTATTTTCGATCTTTAATGATCATAAATGGCCAGAAGCAAGGTCAAATCAATCTGAGCCTTAAGAAAATGATTAAGGAACAAAAAAAAAAAAGAAATAAAAGGGAGAACACTATTTAGCACTATAAACATAGATTGAACAAGAAAGAGAGCACTTTGAGCATTCAAAAGCTTTCAAGAAAGTTCACCAACTCACATTAAATTCTTTCTTGAATTTTATGAGTGCATTCAAAGAGGAAAGAGAGCATTCATTGATAGCATTCAAAGCATCCTCAAAAAAAAGCTTCAACGACAACAATGCAACCAAACAGGGTTTTTATTGTTGTGTTTCCTTCTGATTCAAATCTGTTGTAAAAGTTTCACCAGGGCTGAAACTTGAAGGGATAAAGTTGTACCAAACTTAGAATAGTTTGGGAGAGCCTTAAGTAAAGGCTTGTAAAGATTTTGATTGATTAACCTGGGATAAAATTAATTGGATTCGTTTGTGAATCTTGTGAAAACAAATATGCTATAATTTAGTGATTATAGTGCAAATTTCTAAGAGATCACTTAGGGAATAGATGTAGGTGTTAGAAGTGCACCGAACTACTATAAATTGGTTGTGTTTGTATGTGTGCACTTTCTTTCTTCTATTGCTTTATTTTTTTACTCTGTTGATCATCTCATTTTCAGCACTCTTTCACTTTATCATTGTACACTATTGATTAGGATTTGTTAAAAATTTTAATAATCCAATTCACCCCTTCTCTAGGATTTTGTAGCTGGGTAACAAGTGATATCAGAGCTTGATTCTCAGCTAGAATATTGATCTAACAATCAAGAGATAAAGATCATGATAATATAATTAGGAGGCTCATTTGCCGAAGAACAATCCACTAATAGGCCACCACTTTTTAATGACATAAATTACACATATTGAAAAGCTCGCATGAGGATCTTTATTCAAACTCTTGATTATGATATGTAGTGTTACAATAAATGGGCCGCATACACCTACCATTGTAGTTGATGGCATTGGCACATTCAAACCTGAAAAGGATTGGAGTGACACTACAAGAAATATACTCTTTTAAGATGGATTTATTTACAACGAAAAAAATTTTATTGCAAATAAAATTATTAGCGATGAAAAAAATATCATCACTAATAAAAATTATTTATGATAAAAAAAGTTTTTCATCATAAATAATTGATTATTTATGATACAAAATAAATTTTCATCATAAATAATTGACTATTTATGATGAAAAAATTTTATTGCTAATAAACTATCATTAATTAAAAATTAATAAGATTATTTATTAGCGATGAAAGTTTTTCATCATAAATAATTAATTATTTATGATGAAAAAAAATTATCATAAATAATCGATTATTTATGATAGAAAATTTTCATCGCTAATAAACTATCATTAATTAATCATTTTAAAAAATTAAAAAGGTTGATGAAAGTTTTTCATCATAAATGATCTATTATTTATGATGAAAATTATTTTTTTGCAAAACCCACTCTCTCGACCCAAACCCTATCCTCTCCTCTTTCTCCCTCCCATCTTGGGCTTCCATTGGCCGACAACCACGTTTCCCATTGTCGCTGCCATTGCTACCATCGTTGTTGATGCCATTGTCACTGCCACTGTGTTTGAACCGATCGAAGGTAACTTAATTCGATCTCGACCAGCCACGAGTTAGATTTATTTTTTTAATTTATTCTTTCGATCTAGGAGCCACGTGTATTGCCGTGCGGTGGTCGGTGGCAGGCGGTGGGGCATGGAGGGTGGGTGCCAGCTGCAGGCCATGCATAGCGGTTGACGAGCCTGGTGGAGGCACTAGTGTTGGGAGATGGAGGGCCGGTGCCATAGGGGCTGGGGGCCTACCAGGGGTGGGGCGTCGAGGGATGGATGGTGTGAGGTAGAGGGGGGTGCATGGGGCATGGAGCGGCATCGGTGATGGATCGGGTGGAGGGCACAAGGTGGTGGGCGGTGGAGGGGCACCGTAGGGGGTGGGGGGCCATGATGGGTACATGGCGGCGCAAGAGCTAAGGGATCGAGGGGCCGTGATGGGCGGAGGGCGGAGGGGGGGTGCATGGGACATGGAGGTGCGGCGGTGACAAGTCAGTTGGGGGAAATGGGTGGTTGGCGGCGGAGGAGAGCTGCAAAGGGTGGGGGGTGGATAGGGGTGCATGGGGCATGAAGGGGCAGTAGTGATGGCTCGAGTGGGCAGCCGTGGGTGGTGGGCGATCGAGTGGAGCCGTAAGGGGTGGGGGGCTTCGACGGGTGGTGGGCGGAGGGCCCATAAGGGGTTTAGTCCTTAGTAATTTTTTAAATTTTAATTAAAAAAAATAATAATCATAATAATAATAATAAATAATAGTAATAGTAATAATAATAGTAAAAGTGGTAATTATAATAATAATAATAGTAATAATAGTAGTAGCAATAATAAAAATAGTAATATTAGTAATAGTAAAAAAAATAGAAGTAATAATAGTAATAATAATAATAATAGTAATAATAATAGTAATAGTAATAATAATAAAGATAAAAATAATAATAATAGTAATAATAATAATAATAGTAATAGTAATAATAATAATAGTAAAAGTAGTAGTAATAATAATAATAATAATAAAAGTAAATAATAATAATAATAATAATAGTAATAGTAACAGCAATAATAATAATAGTAAAAGTAGTTGTAATAATAATAACAAAATAATAATAATAATAGTAATAATAATTAAAAATTAGCTATTTTTATAATCAAAATAGTTAGGTTTTTAATTATATTTTTATGCTTTCACTTGTTATAGTTTAATCTTTTTATTTATTTAATTTTTATATTTTATTATGATTATGATTTAATATTTTAATTTATATTAACCAAAGGTTTTAATTTTTAATGCATATGAACTATCCTATCTGAGATCCGGATCGAGTTTCGATCAGGGATATAAGTCGGGATCCTGTTTGGGATTCGAGTCATGATCCGAATTGGATCTTGATCTGGGATCTGGATTGAGTTTCGATCAGGGATATGAGTTGGAATCCTATTCGAGATTCGAGTCATGATTTGGATTGAATCTTGATCCAAAATCCTATTTGGGATCCAGTCTAAGATCATGTCCGAGATCCAGTTCGGAATTTGGGTCATGATCATCCAATGGATCAGATCTCGATTTGGGATCCTATTCAGGATCTAGTCTGTGATCTGGTCTGAGATCCTGTCTGGTAATGATTTAATGCATGCTTTGATGTAACCTTATACTCCTATTCAAGAGTCAATCCCAGGATCCCCAAAATGGAGTCAGTGAATGGTTCTTGGATGCCCTGATTCGGGCATTGCAGGTATGGCGCCAGGAGGGATACGACTAGACATGGGCATCAGGTCATGCCTAGCCTAGCCCGACCCAAGCCCAACAGGTCTGGTATTGTAGCAGACCGTGCCAACACGGCACGACAAGCATAAAACCCCTACTCGGCATGGCCCTAGGCCCGAAAATTGGCAGATCGGGCCTGGCACGGCTCATTAGCCCGACAGGCCCATTTTTTTTAGCCTTAACAGGCCATGCCAGGCATGGCACGTTTAGAGCCGTTGCGGGCTAGGCCTGGCCTGGTCGATAACTGCTCCAAATAGGTCGTGCCTGGCACGGCCTGCAATAGTATGAAATAGTCCGTGTCTAGCACGGCCCATAACAACCCTAAATGGATCGTGCCTGGTCCAGCCCATAACAGTCTGAAATCGGCCAAGTCAGTTCGTAATGGCTCAAACCAGTTTTTTTTATTTTTTAAGGGTTAAAATGGCTAGTTTTCTTATTTTTACCATTTTAACCCTTCAACAGTTAAAAAATGGCTGGATTGAGGGGTATTTTAGGAAAATAAAAATTTAGGACTTCTATAAATAAAGACTTTCTTTTTCATTCTCATCACATCAATTCATCAAATCAATTTTCTCTCTCTTTAATCTTTCTACTTCTATTTGTTCTCTCTTCTAGCAATTCTTCTCTTTTCCATTAAATTATTTAGTACGTAGCAATTATAGTTTAGCAATTCAAGAGTCATACAAGAGAAGAAAGCATCTCTCTTTTGGGGGTCGTAGTTCAAGGACAGTTCCTCAAATCTGGCTCTCCGGCTCTCTGGCTATCCAACCTTCGACGGCCCAGCCCTCCTCCTCCAGCTTTCCAATTCTTCAATCTCAGCTCCACCTCTTCTTCCTCTTTATTTCTACAATTTCATTTTCTTTTGCTGGTTACTGGTTAGTTTTTATTTTTTTATATTTACTTAGTTTAGATGATAAGTTATGATGATGAGAATATAGCCGACGCCGCTGGGCATGCTAGCATTTCTCTTTTTATTTTGGATGAGGAAGAAACTCTTCCTGCTCCCTTTGAAGTCCCTTCTAGGGAAGCTGGATCCTCTTTCCGTAAGAGGACTAGCACTGTGTGGAATGATTTCGACAGAATTTTGATAAATAAAGTCTATAAGAAAAAATATAAAAAATATACCAAATTATATAGTTGTGCTAGTACTGGAGGAACTGGCCATTTGAAGAGATATCAAGAGTCTTATAGGATAAGTGATTCTCGTCTTCAAAGCACTCTTAATATACAAGAGGATGCTCTTGTTGGAACTTTTGCCTATAATCATGAAAATCAAAGAAAGATACTTATAAAATGGATAGTTAGAAATGAATTATCCTTTAGCTTATATGAATCTTTCAATTTTGAAGAATATGTTCAATTAGCTTTACAATCTACTAATAGAAGAACCAGTAGACGTACATTTAGAAGAGTAGCTATGATAAATTATTTAGTAATGAAATATGATTTAATTGATACTTCTGCTTTAAATGCAAAAATATCATTAACTTCTAATATATGGACTGTATCTGTAGGTAGTATGTATTTTATTTTTATTACTACTCATTACATAGATAATGATTGGCAATTAAATAAGCGTATTCTTGCTTTTCATTTTTTTGATTATCTCCATTCTGACCAATAAATTTTTAATATTATTTATCAAACTGCAGCTGCATATGGCATTAGTAACAAAATTATGTCTGTTACATTTGATAATACATCTAATAATAATATAGCTATCCAATTATTGAAAGATTCTTTTCATCCCATTATTAATGGAAGATTATTTCATATTAGATGTGCATGTCGTATTTTGAATCTTTCTATTCAAGCTGAAATGGACATGATTCAAGATATAATTATAAAAATTAGGAATACGGTATATTTTATTCATGCTTCAAGAGCACGATTGCAAGAATTTAAATAATTATGTTTAGACCATGATAAATATTTTAAAAAAATTAAACTTGATGTAGTTACCATTGGAACTCTACATATATGATGATTCATGATGCATATCCATAAAAAAAATTATTAAATACATATATAAATGATTGTGGATTAGGATTTATTTTGACTAAAAATGATTGGAAAAAAAAATTTTAGAAGATTTTTTAGTTAATTTTTATAATGCTATAAATACTCTTTCTGATGTTTATTTTTCAACCTCTTGTGCACTTTTACAATAAACATATATAATTTATGGTCAATTTACACAATATAGATTTGATGATGTTTTAATGCCTATAATTTATGAAATGGAAAGAAAATGGAATCAATATTGGGATATGGTATGTTCCATGCATAACTTAGCTGTTGCATTTGATCCATGAATCAAATTAAGTGGCATACATATTTTATTTGATGAAATTGGTAGATATATGAATCATAATTTTGAAGAATCTAAAGTTGAGGTAACTCAGCTACTTCATGATATTTTTGCATTATATTATGAAAAGCTTCGTAGATCTAGATAGTCCACATCATCTTCATAATCAACTTCTAATACTTCTCGTTCATCATCTATTTTTCATTTCTTGCACATAGGAGATATTCACATGCATCTTCTTCATCTGCATCTTCTTTATCTTTAAGTAATAAATTATAATTTTATTTATGAAATGATATATCTTTTGTATTAGATGAAAATCAAATAGAAAATTTTGATGTGTTGGCCTGGAAGAAGAATGTAAAAAATCAATATCCTGTTATGTCTACAATTATACACGATATTTTAGCTGTGCTAATGTCCACAGTAGCATCGAAATCAGCTTTCAATGTAGGTCGGTGCATTTTGGATGAAAAGAAGAGTAGGATGATGGGTGAGACAGTTGAGATGCTGCTCTACTTCAAAGATTGGTTGGATGCAGAGGCAAGACTTCAGAATAAAGATGGACATGATACTGGATCTGATGATGAGGATGACATAAATACAATAGATAATTAGTGAGATTTATTTTTAATTTTTAATTTTTAAAAATTATATATTTTTATTTTTTATTTATTGAGGTGAGTCACCTCTATTTTCTTATCAGTTCTCTCTCTTTATATTTTGAAGATTAGGCCTAGCCCCCTCCATCTTTTATATAATTTTGATTTATATTAATAAATTGGTAGGGATCCACACCAAACCCTCCACCATTATAAGGTAGTTTTTATTTTTATTAAAAAATTTAATATCTTATATTTTTTTATTTATCCATTAAGTTAATTTATTTTATAAAAATTATTTTTTAAAATAAAAATTTTAAAGAGACTATAGCGTGCCAAATAGGCCGTGCCATGGCATGGTCCATATGGGCTGGCACGCGAGCTGTGCTTGGCCTGGGCGCATGCCGTGCCGTGCCTAGCCTGGCGGGCCATGCCAGCCTAGGCCCTGGGGGACCATGCCGGGCCTAAACCACAGGCCACCAAACCCCAGCCCAGCCTGGTCCTCTATTTTGGGCCGTGCCATAGCATGGCCCACTACAGTGCTAAGCGAGCTATGCCTAGCACGATCCAGTTCGTGCCGAGCTAGGCTGGCCCATGGGCAGCCTGGTCTAGTGCCCACCTCTAGATACGACGACATTTGACTTTCCAACCTACCCCTGAGCCTTCCTTCATTTTCACTACTGCACCATTGGAGTCACTAGAGGGCCCTATACAGGTAGGTTTGACTGAGGCGGATTTGAGTGATCAAGCAGGCCTGAGTGGTATTTTAATATTTTTTACATAATAAAATTTAATTTTAATTTATCTATTAGATTTATAGATGGCTATTATACTAATAATTTATTCATTATTTTTTTAGGCCATTTTCTTTCGATGGTGAGGTGAGGGCGAGGTCCGTCGAAGAACCTCGCCCTTAAGCATTAGAGATGCAAGCACGAGGGATAGCATCTCCACATCGAGATTCTGCTAGGCTATACCAGGCCTATTAGGGGATGGTGCAAGCCATGGCAGACTGAGCTAGGCATCATTTGCCGTAGCTATGCCCTGATGATGCTCTTCGATTGGCATTAGGTTACACAGCCTCAGAGAAAGGTATTCTATAGCCACTTACAGGTATAATAATATTTAATTAGTATTTTATTCTTATAATATTTGTTATTTGTAGACTATTTTTGATTTTATTGATTTTGAGCATGATCGTATGCGGTGAGCGATAGATGATCATTTATGCTCGCATTTCAAGAAGTACCGACATCGCATTCATTGCCATTGGTATGTTGTAGTACACAACCAAGGAGTGGAGGTAGCGCGATAGCGGCCATATGACAGCATCACTATGGAGGATTGGGCTGTCATATGCCGTACGGGATTGGGCTGTCATATGCCGCACATACGAGGATCCGACATATCAGATAACTTTTTTTTATTTAGAATTTAATAATTAAATATTATTTATTCTTAAATTTAGTTCTTTACTAACTAATTTGAATGTTAACTATGCAAGATCAATGTACCAAAAATATTGCAAATCGGACGAGATAGATAGTCTCGCATTGTGGGGGTTCGAGGCCATTCGTTTGCCATATGGTGCAGATGATAAGTAATTTCTATTTATCATATATTAACTCTTTAACTATTTAAAATTTTTTTACTAATTATTCTTAAATTATAGAGAGATGTAGAGAGTGACGAGCTTTCTGGTAGGATTGAAATCTACCAGCAGACACATCAGCGATGGTCAAGAGACTGGACGACTGGGAGTCAGGAGCTTTATATAAGTTTTTCTAATTATTCTTTTATTTACATATTGATTTATGGTATAAATTTAGAATAGCTATAAATTTAATTTTCAGGACGTATGATAGACATTAGATCCCAGCCTATCCTAGAGGACTCAATCGCACCCACAGATGATGAGAACTGTGATCGGATGCTTGGTACGAGATTTTTTTATGTTAGTGGGCTAGGACATAGGATCAGAGCTCCTACATCTTCACATCCATCTAGGGCTAACATCCATGCAGCTTGTGATGTCTGACTGATGGAGATACAGAGTTAACTACATATATCGATGAGTACCAACTATTCTAGACATAGATAATGGAGCGGATGGCACAGATGGAGCAGATGATGCAAATGATAAGACAGCAGCAGGCCGGTCCAAGCTTCTCTGAGCACTCTCCTCCTTCTTTGGCCCATTCTCCTTCTTCAAATACTGTCGGTGCTTGATGGTCGACTACCTATTTTTGTATATTTTTATTTTTATTTTAGATATTTTATATTTATAAAAAAATATTTTTTATAATTATATTTTTATATAATGAAATAAAATTTATTTATGAATGAATGAAATAATGAAATTTATTTATGAATGAAATGATGAAATTTATGAATTTTTTATTTTATTTTTTAAAATTATAATAATTAATATAAAAAATATAAAAAAAATTTTTTTATAGTTTTAAAAAAATTAATTTATGATAGAATTATTTATGATGAATATTTTTCATCATAAATAATAAAATTATCTATAATGGAAATAATTCATCATAGATAATTATTTATTTATGATGGATTTTTTTTGTTGGGAAAAATATTATTTATGATGAAAAAAATTTTCATCATAAATAATTTCATCACAAATAATTTAAGGAGTAAAAAAAATTTCTCGATGAAAATTTTTTATCATAAAAAAATATTATTAGTGATGAAAAAAATTTTTGTTGATAATTATTATCTACGATCCCATTTTTTGCGATGAAACATTAGTGACGAAATTTCTATCACTAATAATTATTAGCGATGAAAAATTATTTTTTACGATAAAATTTTTGCATCATAAAAAAATTATTTTATTATAGTGTGATGATGATAAGAAATTAATTCAGCTAAATACCAAGGCTATAAATATTTTATATTGTGCCCTAGATGCCAATGAGTTTAACCGAATTTCTACTTGCAATTCAACAAAAAAAATTGGGATAGACTTGAAGTTACTCATGAAGGCACAAACCAAGTAAAAGAATCAAAGATTAACATGCTAGTGCACCAATATAAGCTTTTCAAAATGGTATCCATTGAATCAATCACTAAAATATACACATACTTTACTAATATAACTAATAGTTTAAAAAGTCTTGAAAAAATATACTCTAACAGTGATTTAGTGCAGAAAATTTTTAGATCTTTGCCAAAGTCATAGAAAGCGAAGGTCATCGCAATACGAGAGGCAAAAGATATGAATAAGCTACCATTGGAAGAGCTGATTCGATCCTTAATGATGCATGAACTAACAATGAGGTAGTATAATGAAGATGAAGGCCAAAAGAAAAGAACAATCTCCCTCAAATCTACTACAATTGATGAAGAGGAAGATGAGTCAACTGATGAAAATGATGAAGATGAGGATATAGCACTGATCATGAGAAAATTCAAGAAATTTATAAGGAGAAGAAAGCAAGGTTTCAAGAAGAAGCCTCTAACCAAAGGTAAATCAAGCAAAGATAAGAAAAAGGAAAGGAAGCAACCAATGTGTTTTGAATACAAAAATCTGGACCCTTCAAGGCTGATTGTCTCAACTTGAAGAAAACTTTGAGAAGACCAAGAAGAAAGTAATGATTGCTACTTGGAGCGATAGCGATGAATCTAACTCCGATGAAGAAAGTAAAAATATAGTAAACTTGTGTCTCATGGCATAAGAAGATGAGGTAAACTCCAAAATCATTCTAGATTTTACTTTTGAGGAATTATAAGATGCTTTTTATGATTTAATGAAAGAATATCAAAAATAACTAGTAAAAATAGAAACCTGAAAATAAAGACTAAAATCTTATCCAAAGAAAAAGAAAAAATCTTATAAAGAAATAAACTTTTAATAGAAGAAAATAACTCATTAAGAAAGAAAGTCCAAATGCTAAAACCTTTGGTTGACAACTTTACATGCAGTTCTAAAAAACTAAGAATGATTTTAAACGACCAAAAAATAATTTATGATAAAGCGGGCATAGCCTTCAATCCAAACAAGAAACAAAAATTCTTAAAAAATCTTTATACTAGCTCATCATCATCACACTCTATTTCACACATTACTTACTTTAGTTGTGGTAGAGTAGGACATAAAACATTTGCATGCAATCTAAGAAAATCTGATGGAAATACAGTTAAGAAAATTTGGGTTCAAAAGGGAGCCATAAATACTAACCCTAAAAGATCCAAGAAAACTTGGGTACCTAAATCAGCTATTTGACTGTTTTGAAGGAATATCTTGCAGTTGATAAAAATGAAAGAGCTTGGTATCTAGACAGTAGCTGTTCAAGATATGTGATGGGTGACAAAGTATAATTCATCATCCTTGAGAAAAAGAATGAAGGAATAGTGACCTTTGGTGACAATGGATAAGCAAAAATCATTAGAATTAGTAAAATCAAACTCACTCCCTCCATTTTTATTGAGAATATTTTATTTATTGATAACTTAAAGCATAATTTATTAAACATAAGTCAATTGTATGACAAAAGCTTCAAAGTCATATTTGAATTTTCTTTATATATACTTATTAGTCTCTTTGATGATAGTATCAAGTTCATTGGGCATAGGCATGAAAATATCGACATGGTTGATCTTAATAAAATAGCCATGAAGAGTGGCCAATATCTTATTACTAAAAATACTAAGATCAAAGAAATTATTTGGCTATGGCATCGTAGATTTAGTCATGCAAGTATGCATACTTTATCAAAATTGATTGCAAAAGACTTAACTAAAGGTTTACCTAATTTAAACTTTGAAAATGATATGTTTATGATGCATGTCAATTTGGTAAACAAACTAGAAAGAATTTCAAATCCAAAAATATCGTTTCATCCTTTAGACCTCTTAAATTAATTCATATGAACTTATTTGGACCTACTAGGACTGCAAGCTTAGGATGAAAAAAATATAAACTTATGATCATAGATAATTTTTCTTGGTTTACTTGGATTCTATTTTTAGCATACAAACATGAAGCATTTTCTACTTTTTCAAAATCCTATAAAAAAGTTTCAAATGAATAGAACTCTATAATTATTAAAATCTGAAGTGACCATGGTACTAAATTTGAAAACCAAAATTTTGAATTTTTTTATAATGAGAATAGAATAGAACATAATTTTTTAGCTCCAAGAATATCCCAGCAAAATGGTGTTGTTGAATAGAACTTTAGAAGAAATGGCTAAAACTATATTATGTGAAGAAAGTCTTTCAAAATATTTTTAGGCTAAGGCCATTAATACTGCTTGCTACATTTTGAATCATATTTTGATCTATCCCATTCTCAAGAAAACCTCCTGTGAGCTTTGGAAAGGTAGAAAATCTAATATTAACTATTTTTATGTATTTGAATATAAATATTTTATTTTGAATAATGGAAAAGATAATCTTGAAAAGTTTGATGCTAAGTCTGATAAGGATATCTTTCTTGGATACTCCACATCAAGCAAAGCATATAGAGTTTTCAACAAATATACCTTAGTTGTTGAAAAGTTCATTCATATTATTTTTGATGAAACTAACAACCTATCATCAAGAAAGAATGATGTTTTTGATGATAATGCAGGAAGCTTAGAAAAGAAAGTAAAAGAGCTTAATTTGAAGGACAAATTCAATCATAGTGATGAAGGAGAGTCAAATGTCAATAACCATGAAGAAATCCAAAAGGAAGGTATATATAAACCAAAAACATTAAGATCTATCCAAAGAATGGAGGTATGCCATTAATCATCCTAAAGATCTTATATTTGATGATCCATCTCAAGGTATAAGAACTAGATCTAATTTTAAAGAACATCATGATTATCTTGCTTTTATTTTTCAAATAGAACCTAAAACTATTGAAAAAGCTGAAAATGATCCTAATTGGTTAATTGCTATGTAAGAAAAATTAAATCAATTTGAAAGAAATAAAGTTTGGACATTAGTTGATAGACCACTTAATCACCTAATTATTGGTACTAAATGAGTATTCAAAAATAAACTAGATGAAAATGATAATGTAATAAGAAATAAAGTAAGACTAGTAGCTAAAGGATATAATCAAGAAGAAGAAATAGATTTTGATGAAACTTATACACCCATAGCTAGATTAGAAGCTATTAGATTGTTATTTGCTTTTGCTTGTTATATAAATTTTAAATTATATCAAATGAATATAAAAAATATATTTCTAAATAGTTTTATTTCTAAAAAAGTTTATGGAGAACAATCGCCAGGTTTTGAAAATCATGCTTTTCTAAATAATATTTTCAAACTTAATAAAATATTATATGGTTTAAAATAAGCACCAAGAGCATGGTATGATAGATAAAGTAAATTTTTGCTTAATAATGACTTTTCTAAAGACAGTGTAGATACTATATTAGTTTTTTAAAAAAAATTAGATCTGCTTGTTGTTCAAATATATATGGAAGATATTATTTTTGATTCTACAAACGAAAATCTTTATCAAGAATTTATCAAGTTGATGCAGGATGAATTTGAAATGAGCATGATGGGGGAGATAATATTCTTTCTTGGATTTCAAATCAAACAAACAAACAAAGATATTTTTCTTTTCCAAACCAAGTATACTCTAGAAATACTAATGACCTATTTAGATTGAGGGTACATGGGAGTTCATAAGAAGAGGGGAGGGGAGGGTAAAGAATGAATCCATGTTTGGTAAAATTTTTTGAGAGGTCAAGAAGGATAGAGAAGGGTTCTCTCAATCCCTCCGTACCCCTTACTTATTCAATTTTATGTACCCCCTGATTTGGGATGTAACAAAGGGAAAGATTCATGCTTAGATTTTACTTTTTTAATTTATTCTTAATAAAACTTTAAAATTATAACTAGACCATTATATATTCTATCTTCTTAATTGTACAACCAACTCGTTACTCTTCGTTCGCTATATTGTGGTTAATATATGTAGTTGTCAGCGTATGTTATTTTTTCCTAGCAATGTTGCTAGCTTCTTTAGGTTTGATATTATCCTCGTTTGATTTTTTCTTAAAAACAAATATAGCAGCAAACTTCTTACTTGACAGACCTCTTTTTGTTATTTTTGAATAAAGATTTTATACATGCAATATGAGATTTTATATATGCAGCGAGGTCCTTACGAGCTCATAATTTTAGTATAAGATTTTTTGGTGTGTGGAGCAAATGCATCTTATATGAAAATATCTAATAAATCTATTCTAGAAAATAAAAAATATCATAAATATTAAATAATATATATTAATAAAAAAATATATTTATCAAAATATATATAAAAATTCTGCTATCCCTTTCCTAACCCCTCTATCCAAATAAGGATAAGATATGTATCCTTCTTTATCCTTTTTCTTTCTTTCCAAATAAGAATTCATTAATTTCATGACCCTTCCCTTCCCTCCCCTTTGTTACCCTTCCCTCTCCTTCCTTTATGAACTACCATGTGCCCCCAAGCCAAACAAGCCATAAAGAAGTTTGTAATAGAGAATGCAAAGACAATTGGCACACCTATGAGCCCATCATACAAATTGGATAAAGATGAACTTGGTAAGAGTATCAATTAGAAATTTTATAGAGGTGTGATTGGCTCTCTGCTATATTTAACTGCTAGTAGACCTGACATACTCTTTAGTGTTTGTATATATACTAGATTTTAATCTAATCCTAAGAAATCTCATATGATTGCTGTTAAAAGAATCTTAAGATATTTGATAGGAACACAAAATTTAGAATTATAATATTCTAAGCAAACCTCAATTAATTTAATTGAGTTTTCTAATGTTGATTATGAAGATTATAGAATTGATAGAAAAAGTACCTCCGGCACATGTTAATTTCTTGGGTTAAACTTAATCTCTTGATCCAGCAAAAAGCAAAATTCATTAGCATTATCCATGGTCGAGGTCGAGGATGTTGCAGCCAAAAGTTGCTGTGCTCAACTCCTTTAGATTGAGCAACAACTTAAGGACTATAGCATTGAATAAAATAAAATACCTTTAAAATGTGACAACATAAGTGCCATCAATTTAACAAAAAATTTCATTCAACATTCTAGAACAAAATATATTAAAATTAGGCATCACTTTATCAAAGATCATGTTCAAAATAATGACATTGTACTTGAATTTGTTTCAACTAAAAATTAATTAGCAGATATTTTCATGAAACCTTTGAATGAAAATAGATTTAACGTAATTAGAGGTGAGTGAGGAATGTATAATTCTTTTTAAATAAAAATTAACCTCAATATCATTTTTTTTGCTCATGTATTGGTAGGGTTAATCCTCATTTTTTCTCAAAAATTTAAATTAAATTAAATTTAGATTTCTATTGGCTCAGGCTGGCTTGACTATACCTTCAAGTTAGCTCAACTGTTGAGCTGACCTAAATAGGGTTCGAGCTTGCTCGATGGTTGGGGCCCAATTTTTTACTTAAAACCTACCAACTTTTCTAAAATCCTATTCACCATTTCAAGCTTGCCCTACATCAACCATTTCCTAGCTCTATCCCAAAATCTTTCAAAATCCAATCCCCTCTTTATCTATCTCTCTAATCCATGAGCATCTGAACAATGGCACCAAAGACTCGCACGCAGTCACGAAGAAGCACTGCATAAAAGAACAACCTGATGTTCACTCAAAGAAAAAGAGAATAGCAAGCTTTGCACCCTCTGCTTCTCCAAATCGACCTTCCATGGCATCATGAGCAGTCACCATAGGAATAAAGGTTAGTTTCAAGCTTTTGGATGAAGAAAATTTTTGGATTGGATCTTGGATTAGGCAGCAAGATTGGAAAAAGATATGTTCACTGGATGTACCCACTTATCCCCACCTTGTAAGAGAATTTTTTG
Organism: Cocos nucifera; assembly: GCA_006176705.1. Classification (NCBI taxonomy): domain Eukaryota; kingdom Viridiplantae; phylum Streptophyta; class Magnoliopsida; order Arecales; family Arecaceae; genus Cocos; species Cocos nucifera. The sequence continues at coordinate 2,880,717 of QRFJ01000061.1, forward strand.
AAAATTTGAAAATTGATTCAGATTCCATTTGGTCAGAAGTGAAAGGAACTGAGATTATCTTGGATCAAAAGAGGTTAGGGCATCTCTTGCAAATGCCATATGCTGGAATTTGGACTGCTGAACTGGAAAATGATTTTGAGGGATTAAGTAAGCTACTCGGTAGAGATAATATGGATAACTTAGACATTCATCATGCTAATCTTCTGTCAGTAGAACTAAAGCTTCTTCACAGCATGTTATGGAGGATCGTCTTCTTGAGAATTGAAAGATTTGACTGGATGTCTTCAAGAGACTTAGCTGTGATGGTATACTTGGTTGAAGGAACTACAATGAATCTTTATGATGTTTGAGCAGATCAAAAGTGCAGCTGGGAGACCAAAAGAGAAAGCTTGCTTGCCTTATGGCATGGTATTCACATTGGTTTTTACTGATGCAGGCATTGATTTGGATGGTGAGGATTTCAAGTCCCTCACTCATACTAATTACTATGCCATTCAATCTCTTCATCAGATGAAATTCAAAAAGAAAAATGGTGTATGGGTTATAGAGATTGAAGGAGTGCACCTTCATGTTTCTGGATTATCCTCCTCTCCTTTAGACTCTACTGGGCCATCCTCTCCTACACCTACTGCTGCACCCTTATCACTAGTTCCAGAACCAACACCTACTTCAGTGGCTGGAGAGCATCACCCTAGACCCTCTAACTCCCCTCACATACCTGCTATGGTTCATAGTAATTCATTAAGGGGGAGCTAATAAAAAATTCATATATATTGACTTTGTAAAGAATACATCTTTTCCAAATAGCCTATCAAATCAAAAATTATTTATGCATATTGAAATGTAAAACTTTACTCTGTATATCTCTTTACTTTAAACATTTTTTTTAATATATATACTGCAATATGCTCAATATTTTTTCATCATCAAAAGGAAGAAGATTGTTGTCTCCAAGAATAATTTTGATGATTATAAAATATTGGAGCATAATTTTCATACTAACATTTTTCAAGTATGTCAAAAAAATATTTTTGTAAAAGAAAAAGGCCATTGAAAGACTCGATATTCAATTGAAGATTTATTGAGTCAAGTGAACAATTTTTGAAGAGATTTTGGCACAAGAAACATCATCTCAAAAATCCAAGCTGACCCATCCAAGGTTCGAGCTAGCCCTAGCACGGCACGTTCTTATTTCTTTGGCTTGGCACGTAGTCGAGCCAGCTCGAAATGGATCCGAGCTAGCCCTTTCAGAGTGGTAGAAAAATTATTTTAGAGTTCTGTTAATCAAGCCAGCTCAAAGCATCCCCTGGGCCAGCTATCTCAAATTGATAGAAAAATGATTTTTCAACTCTGCCATTCAAGCCAACCTGATGCAAGTTTGAGCTAGCTCTCTCAGATCGATAGAAAAGTAATTTTTCAAGTCTACCATTCAAGCCAGCTCGAAGCAAAATTGAGCCAACCCTCTCAGTGGGTAGAATGATGTTTTATGAAGAAATATTGCTCGAGCTGACTCGAGGCCAGATTCAAGTCGGCTCGATAAAGTCTGACAGACATAATGGCTAGCTCTGCAGAAGTCTGTATTCATCCAAAAAAAGTTTACGATGGCTATTTTCGATCTCCAACATTCATAAACGGCCAGAATCAAGATCAAATCTATCCGAGCCTTAAGAAAATGATTAAGAGATAAAAAAATTAAGGAATAAAAGGGAGAACACTATTCAGCACTGTAAACATAGATTGAACAAGAAAGATAGCACTTTGAGCATTCAAAAGCTTCCAAAAAAGTTTACCAACTCTCATTAAATTCTTTCTTGAATTTTTTGAGTGCATTCAAAGAGGAAACAGAGCATTCATTAGCAGCATTCAAAGCATCCTCAAAAGAAAGCTTCAACGACAATAGTCCAACCGAACAGGGTTTTTATTGTTGTGTTTTCTTTTGATTCAAATCTATTGTAAAGTTTTAACAGGGGCCAAAACTTGAAGGGATAAAATTGTACCAAATTTAAAATAGTTTGGGAGAGCCTTAGGTAAAGGCTTCTAAAGATTTTGAATGGTTAACCTGGGATAAAACCAATTAGATTTGTTTGTGAACCTTGTGAAAATAAACACGCTGTAATTAGGTGATTATAGTGAAAATTTCTAAGGGATTGCTTGAAGAGTAGATGTAGGTACTAGAAGTGCATTGAACTACTATAAATCTATTGTAATTGTATGTGTGCACTTTCTCTCTTCTATTGCTTTATTCTTTTACTCTATTGATCACCTCATTTTCAGCACACTTTCACTTCATCACTGCACACTATTGCGTAGGGTTTGTTAAAAATTTTAATAACCTAATTCACCCCCTCCCTTCTTGGGTTGTCTAGCTAGGCAACAGGAAAGCACTGAGCCTTGGGGCCAGAGTAAGCCCATGTAAGCTGAAAACTCCAAGAAAGCCTAAGGTGAGTTGTGGGTCCTAAGCCAGACCACCATGCTTGCAAAAAAGTCCTAAATGAGCTATCACACCCTAGACCAGGTCGCCATGCCTGCCTTCTTCAAATATCCCGAAGGCCTCAACATACTTTGACTCTAAGACGAGTACCTGTCCAGACCTAAGGCAAGATGGAGTTCCAGTCAAGAACTGACAAGCTTTGGATGACTGAGCCTCATGAAGGCCCCTTCCTTTGAGTCTGCAACTCTGATGGGGGCAAGAATAGCACCTTTGCAGCCTCCTACCCATGCTGGGGGCAAGGCTTCGAAAGACCACCATCGAAGCTATAGACTTGGGATTTGGGAGAGGCAAAGCCCCGAATCTCAACACAATCATTCAAGACATCCACAATAGTCATTATAATACAAAGAAGAACTAAGAAGGATCAAAGAAAAATATTTCTTTATTAATAATTCAAGAGTATAAGACTTTGGCTTGATAGCCAAGTTATAGTACATATGGACTCAAAGTACAAGTAAAAATGCTGAGGGGCGGGGGAAGGCATCTACCCCATGCAGAAGGAAGCTCAATTTTGAGAAGGCTCCCTTTAACGTCACTCGCTCTAAGCTCGGATCAACAACCAGCACAATTTACTCAAGTAGGCCACTGCACCCTCACTAGAGTCCCACACCGAGGTAATGGAATTTTAACAATAGCCAGCCTTGCAAGGATGGTTGGACCTCAGTAGCTTCCTAAGGCTAGTCTTGGTTGTGGTTCCACAACCTAGGTGGTGATGATTTTCAATACTTTCCATGCCAAGATGCTACATATGCAAGTGCATCTCTTCTGAACACCCCATAGCCAACCAGAGGGTAAGAGAGAAACCCTCCATAGTGCAGCAGATGCCGATGATAGTTGTGCCCCTGGTGAAAAACTGTAGCAACGACATCTTCTCCAATACTTTTACAAGTATGGAAATTAGGGGAAGTGGGCATGACTCCAAGAGATGGCTCCTTCTATTTATAGAGGGGATGGATGTGAAGCACCCTTTCACCTCCCAGTTCATGTGCTAGGTGTCACAACCCAGTGGGTCCAGAGACTACACCATCCAGGAAAAAGGCACCCTAGGTGCCCCTTTCAATGAAATGTCATTTTGGGGACTACAGTATTAAGGATCACACAATCTTCTAGAGAGGAAGATGTGCTGATTGGCAAAGCAGTAAATTCTCCGCAGGACTATCAAATAACATCTATCCTAAGTTTGCAGGAGGCAAAACCGATGACTGAAGTTAGTGCAGGGCATGATGTCCCATGTGATCGAGGGGACAAAATGCCTTGGCATGAGTTTCAAACTGGCACAAGGCGGGCACTGAAGAGTTATTCATCCTATGCTATCGGAGGATCAGAAGAAAAGTCTCATGCAAAAAAATGGAAAAAGTAAAAGATAAGTTTCTTTCAATTTCAAAAACAAGTACAATCATTCAAGGTACAAGAGTAGCTTGATCTTGAATCCTCTTCTTTCTATCCTCTTGAGCCTTCACCGCTTCCTTGGAGGAGGCTAGCTGAGGGACGAGAGAGTCTAGAGTAGACTCTAGCACTGAGAGAAGGCTATGAAAGATCATCTGGCACCACTCGTAGCCTCATCTGAAGGAACCTTATGACTCCTCTATCTTCTCCAGTCCAAGGAACCTGAATGCTATGGCAATCTTGGAAGCCGAAGTAGCTTCAGTCCTTGCTCCCAAAGACCTCTTCTTGATAATAGCAAGGTATGCATTGGTTTGACGATGAGCCTCATCTCTAAAGCCCACCTGGCTGGGTCAGATCTGAGAGTTCTCTAGAAGGCCATCCACCTCAACTTTTAGATAGTCAATATTCCTCTTGGCCCTAACCCGCTCGGCCTTCCCCTCTATGACTTGGTGAAAGGTGCAGACTCTATCAGCTTGGGCGGCAAAAGTTTCACCTCTTGCTATCTAAAGCTCCTCTCTAAGATCCATGATCTCACATTGAAGGTTGGCCTCTCTAAGGACAGCACTCCTCATCCATACAGACTTGAGTTCCTTATTCATGGGAAGGGGGACAAGAAGCTCCAAGCGACTAAAGACCCATTTTCCTCAACACCGTGACTTCCTGTGGAGAAGCTCCTAGAACATTCTTCAACCTCTCATTTCTAGCAACGGAGTTGTAAAGCTTCCTCTGGAGGTTCTCTCGAGCTTCCTTAGTGGTGCTCCATCTTAGCTCCGCCAAAGTTCGGCCATGCTCGATGATGCTTTCTCGATGCTCGGTGTGAGACACTCTTTTCTTAGCTACCCTTGCATGACCACACAATGTTCCCAATCGAGCCTCCAATGCTCAAATGCCAAAACCTACTGGCAAAGTTGGCTGATCAGTCAACAAAGGGCGTAGGAACAAGCATCGAGTGAGAGAGAAAACTTACCATTAAGGCATTATGATACGAACTTAAGAGTGCCTCTTCATCGGTCATGCCTAAGAGATATTCTTCATCGTTGGGAGGTATCAACACCTTGATTATCTCCTAGAACCGACTATACTCAAAGATCATAGTTTTGTCCTCTTAGATTATCCACCTTGGAGCAGAAGTATGAGAAGCTTGCTCAAGAGGAGCAGGCAAGGAAGGTCCAGTCGGTGGAAGCAAAGATGATGCCTCAATTGCATATAGGGGAGAGCCCACAATCTCTCCCACAGTCACAGTAGCTATGATGGCCATTTTCTCCTCACCCTCCCTGACTTCGACCAAATCTACTAGGGCCACTAGAGTCATCCTCGCAGGCTGACCTCCAGTCCCCACACAAACATCTCAAGGCACTTCGGTCACCACATCCACACCCTTGGTAATGGCTCCAAATGAAGCCTTGACCATGACACCTTGGCCCACGATCTCCACTACATCCAAGGGGGTCACCCCAGGGTCAGATACATCTGACTCTGGTTTAGTGAGGTGTTCCACTGCCTCAACCCAAATTTTAGCACCGATAGATAGAACTTCGATACATCTAGAAGTGGCTTTACATCGAAAAGATTTCACTCAGCCCTTGGCAGACTCGACATGGTGGCCCCAATGGGTCGATCATCGGCTTCTGCTCGAGACACATCCCCAGCTATGCCTGGAGAAGGCTCGACTGGAGAGATCTCATTAGGAACCTTGGGAGCAGCTAAACCCTATTCTCCCTTTTCTCAGCTCGGCCCAATACCAAGAGTGGTCTCCAAATGGCCAGTCTTCCTTCTCTTCTTCTTCAACAAGTCAACCAAAAGCTCCTCTACACTAAATTTCATCTCTACTCAAGTCAAGAAATCACAACATGAAAATACATACACAAGGAGAGAGAAAGAGGAAAGAATCTGAAAACTCCAAAGAATTCATTCATTCCCAATGGCACTTCTTGAGTTACAAAAATTCTATCACTAAGCTACAAAAAGAAAAAGAAAATTTATTGAGGGTGCGACTCAACATCACCCTCCACATCTCCATCTCTCCTTGCATCGGCCAAATCACTGCTTGAGGAAGATGAAGCCAAGATAGATATATGACTAAGGTCGATCCCCAAGAAGAGTGCTTCTAGCTTCTTCTAGCATCAATCAAAGCCTATAAAGAAGGCTTTTGACCCTAGCAATTCTTGATAGAAGTCATCACTTTGCTTGAAGGCCTCCATGCCCTCAGCAACAGCTTTCATAAGACAATGCTCGATGGTAGTGGCCTTCTCCACCAGCTGACAGTGGGCCTCCCTTGCTTAAGTTGCCTCTTCTCTGGCTTGGCATTCGCTTCTCTCAATCCTTACCAGCTAATCTCGCAAATGTGCAACCTCAGCTTCACTCTGCTGAAGCTGAGCAATCCTTATTTTAAGGGAGTCCTTGACTTCTTCCAAAGAGGCCTTGGTTTCTTGCAAAGCATCTTTGAGAAGTCAACATGGGACTTCATAGTGAAGAGTTGCTCCTCCGACTATGACATGAAGATATGAAACTCCTCCATAGCTTTATTCCTCTCCTCAGCCACCTAAAAAAGATGGTGAGACTGGCAAAATTCTACCTCTATGCACTGGGCCTGCTAAAGCAAGGCCTACATCTCAAGAGCCCCTTGAAGATCACCATTAGATCTGGTCAAAGACATGAATGTCAAAAACAACTGAAAGTTAAAGCCTTACCTTGGTGGCAATGCAAGAAAACCCTTGGAGGCAATCATTGAAGGGTCACTCCAACAGTTTCTCCCTGTCAGCCGAAAGAACCAACTCATCTAGTAGCTTTGTGTAGGCCTTGACCACTGGAACCGAAGTGCCAATAAGAGGTTGAGGAACATCTAGAAGAGTTCGAGTGCTATATCACATGACCTCAAGAGGGCCGCCCTTGCTAGGAGCTATATCGACTGCAATGACCTCTATAGCCTCAGAAGGGGGGCAGCATGCTTCTTCTTCGACTGCTTTTCTCTCTATCGTACAACCTCAAAAACAACAGCCTCACCCACGATAGCCTTAGGAGAAGGGGATCGAGTGATCCTCCTCTTCTTCTTCTCCTTCTTCTTCTTCCTTAGAGGATTGACACTGGCTAGTCCCTCTAACTCCTCCATAGAGAATGCCAAACCTGCATAAGAATAGAAAAGTTAACATATTTTGTAGAAGCTTGAAATACAGCGACACCTTAAGTTGCTTTAACTCCTCCACCATCAGCTCTTCGACTTTGACAACTCTAGAAGATCCAATAGTGTAGACTTGACTGACAACCCCCACTTAGATAGAAATCCTCATGGGATTGGGGAGGATACCAAGAAGAATTGTCTCTTCCATGCATGAATGGAGGAAAGGCCAGAAGAAAAGTTGGTGATGCCTTTCCAAGAGGAAGCATACCACCAACTTTTGCTCTGAGAATGCATCTTTAACTAAAAGAATGCTCAGAACATCCTCGCTCAGAGAGGTATTCCCAGAGCAGAAGAAAATAAAAGAACCTAACTATCGTCTGCCAAATATTAGGGTTGAGTTAGGTAGGATTAAGCCAATACCACCTCGGTAGCTTGGCAAAAACACTCGAGAATTAGAAGCCTTAAACTGGCCCTCAAGGCCTCTTTGTATAAGGCTATCCTATTTCCTTGCAAAAAAGTTACCCTACTGGAGAGACTGGGTGCTTCAAGAACTATGCTATTTAGGATCCCAAACTTTTTATGGATCCACCCAAGGTCATCTTCCTCCAAGATAGAGTTAATGGTGTTTGGAGTTTGATGAACCCTGAGCGCCTCTATGGTGGATCCTCAGTAGCCTAAGCTAGAGACCCTGGATCAATGGGTTCCTACCTTATATGTTTATCTAGGGGAGAAGCTATGGAGATGAATAAGAAAAGAAAAATTAAGCAAGAAAAAGAAGATAAGAAGAATAGACCCACCTAGACCAAAGAAGGATGAAGACAGAGACAACTACTATAGCACTCCTCTACCCAACAAGATTAACTCTATCTCTAAAAGAAGGCAAGGTGAGCAGTATCTACCTCTCCTGACAGTTGTGATTCGAATAAGTGGTCCGATCAGCCTACGTGTGTTAGTACCTTACTGGACACTGAAACACTATCTAAATTGGCATTATTGAAACATCCAATCATCGCACAAGGAAACCCACATGCTATAATGCTCACTTGAAAGGTGGAGCCGATTGGATGTCTCCCATAAATGCATGCGTCCAATTATCTGCTTAAGTTGTGGCCTCTCGAGGTACAGCCACAATGGCATGTGACATCAAGACTCCTTCCCTCGTTTAATGCTCCAATTGACGCATCGAAACCAAGCCTATAGCAATCAGAAGATATGCCTCAGCATATCCCCATTCCAAAGATCCTTATTAGTATTGGCTTCTGAGAGTCAAAGCCTGAAGCCTTAGCATCCATCCTAATCATCAACACCATAGCGAATGCTAGAATTCTCTTTACTTCCTTCTCTTAAGCCAAAAAGACACCTTGGCCTCGAAAGTGGGGGGTAAGTGATATACTCTAAGATGAACATCCACCATGGCATTGATAACCCAATGGCAACCCAACACAAATCCTTGGTAGAAAGTGGAGTAATTGCCCAGTCTCTACCATCTAGTCTTTTACGATCGTGCTGGAGGAGTTTCAGTGTTTTTGACCGTAAGACGACAAGCAGCTTGCTTGATTGCTACTCCACTTTCTCCTCCACTAAGTGAGATTCAAAATCTCAACAACTCTAGAACGTGTGTGCCATTATTTTCTGACAGTCAAAGCATATCTCTATGACCATTGCTCTCTGATGGATGGTGCACATCTCCAAAGATTATTGGTATCCACCTTTGCCTATAAAACTCTACTCTTCAGGCCCCTCCAGATAAGATGAACACTTACTTCACATGCCTACTCCTAGAGATGGACTCCATATGAACTGAAATCTGACTCCCATACAAAACTCTAAGTTCTCTCTACTCCATCTCCAAGATCTTCATTCTCCACACAGCATCCTTCATCTTCCATTCTCCACTTTCCTATACCGATTGTTGCCCAGATATGCAGCCCAAGAGGGGGGGAGGGGGTGAATTGGATTTTAAAAATTTTAAAGCTAATTTAGAACTACAAAGATTATGTAATGTTATGCAAGTTGTATGTAGTGGGTGATTTAAGTGAGATGAAAAGATAAATAGTAAGAGAGCAAGTAATTAAGAAAATAAAGATGGAGAGAGAGCAAGCACACCATAAATAAGTAAGATTTATAGTGGTTCGGTGCCAACCATGCACCTACATTTACTCTCCATGCTCCTACTTGAAAATTTAAATCTTTAACCATATTCAAACTAAATACAATGTCCGTACCTCTGATCCTAGCTATTCCAAGCTAGAACACTTATTTTTTTGGTACAAGCCAATCCAATATAATTCGATTCAAGGTTCGAATTAACCTTTTCAAGTTTTGAAACTTTCAAAACTTAAATTAAAATAATAAAATAGAGTATAAAAGTTAATGACAATGAAATACGAGTTTAGCTTCCTTAATGAGCAAATAAAACTTTAAGAATACTTTACACAACAAAAAAAGAAACTTTTCTAATTTTTCTCAAGATTGTTGGAGACTTGAATGAGCTCTTGAGGGATTGGTGAACTTGAAATGAAAGCTCCTTTGCTTGAAGAGGACTTTTTGCTTAGAACTAAAATGAATGCTTAAATCTCTTCTTTTGTTCCTTTCTTTTGAAAGCCTTTATATCCTCTATGATGGCTGGAGAGAAAACAAACCCAATTTCTAGCCATTGGAAATCCATTTTGGAGTATTAAATGTAGCTAAAAAGAACTGAAAAATAGTCGTTGTAGACTTTTTCTATCACAGAGGTCAACTCCTAGGTCATCCCCTGCATAGGACCTCTATGACAGTAAAATCAAAAATCCACTATTCTATATTTTTTACCTTTAGAACAGTAGAAGTCGACCCCTGGCATAGGGGATGACCTAGGGGTCATCCCCTTTTGTGTGCCAATCAGCCCATTTGATAGGGGTCGATCCTTTTTTTTAAACTTAATTTTCTCTCAAAATATACATCCAAAAAATATGAAATTACCTTCAATAGATCATAAATCTTCTATTCTTGCTCTTGAGACTTTTAAAATAGATTTTTTCTAACTTTATAAAATTTATGATTTTGCTCCTTGTCATCTTTCTTCCTAATTTTCTTCTAAATTATGCATCCAAAAATTATAAAACTACCTTCAATAGATCAAAAATATTCTAAACTTATTATTGAGATATCCAAAATATATTTTCTCTAACTTTATAAAATTTATGATTTTATTTTTGAAATATAATAAATCTTTTTTCAAACCAAAATCATTAGTATCTCACTCAAATATTTTGTAATCATCAAAATCAATTCTTCAAGCAACAATCTTTTTCTTTTTGATGATGACAAAATATTTATGTATAAAAAAAATAAAATATGCATAGAATATTAAAAAAAATAGTGCCATTAAGAATTTTGAGTTTAAAATTAAGGCAATATATAAATATATTGAATTGATGTAAATTTTTAAGGCATGAGCTTTATAATATCAAGACATAATGTCAATGTCTATAGGTAGATGATCATAGTGCCTCATTACCATAAAGGATAGAGAAATCATAGTATAAACCTCAGTTTCTATAAAATAACTTAGTTCTTTTAGAAGAGAGGTTAGGGGCTATATAAAAAAAAAAAAGTTGCCAATCATCAAGCATGTAATTTTAACATCATCAATTAACAATTATTGCTTAAACCAAATAATATATTTACTCTTTTTTGACATCATCAATTAAAAACTACTCTTTTTTTGTTTGAAATAAAAATTTACTCACCCTTTTATGATAAAATAAGATGTGAATATTCAAAATACATAAGAGTCATAGGAGTCATACATAAAGTAAATAGTTCTAGTCAGAATACATAAACATGCGATATGGAGCTTACATAAAGATTCTAGAAATAGAAATAGTTAGCCATACAAGATAAGCACCACATACAATCAAAATTAGCCAACATATATCATGAAGTAATTGACTAAATATATAAATACATATTTCATGAATATTCTCAATTTATCTTTAGTTCATTGCATATTTTTTATATACTCATTATACTATAATATCTCAACTTAAATAAATGAGTATTAAGGTTTCAAGCATTAAATTATTGAGTATTTTAAGCATCAATTCATTAAGTATATTCTAAACATTCCTCTTTCTATTTTTGATAATCATTAAAAAGCTTATGAAAAGAATTAAAAAAATCATCAAAATTAATAAAATATAGAAGTGTATCAAATGAGAGATGTATTAAATGAGTGATGTATCAAATTTAAAAAATCAAATCAAATAAATCATCTTTTTTTTTGAAAACTTATCTTTGGATTTAAAATATGCTTAAAACATCACTTTTCTTTCAGAAATTTATTTGAATTCAAATATCAAAGACTCTCTCTCTTATTAAATAATTATAACTTTTATAATTAAATTTTTAAATATATATTTTTTAGGCTTGAAGAGGAATAGAGCTTTTCAATGTTTTGAACAAAGAAATCAAGCATAATACATTTTTTTTTAATGCATCAAATAAATCATTGAAATATATCATCAAAATTAATTAAAATTCAAAATATATATATCAAATTCAAAAAATTTTAATTTAATTTCAAGAGGGTATTAAATTTAAATTTTATGAGATATTTAATATAAAAATAAGTATGTTTGATATCAAATTTATATTGATATCACTCTTTCCTTTTCTAAAAAGTTTTAATTCAAATTTTTCAGATCAATATTGAGGGATAGAGCTTTTCAAGATATTTTAGCATATTTGATACCAAGAAATGTAGGTCCGATGTCAATTTTTTATTTAATACCATCAATTTAGATTTTCAATTTAATTTCAAAAATAGAGATTTTCAAATAAAATAAGTATAATAAAAAAAATTGATACCAATTTTAATATTTATTCTTTACTTTTCTTAAAAAATTTTAGTCAATTAAACTTTGAAAATGTATCAAAGGAGTATGAAAGATAGTATCAAAGCTGAAAATAATTTTATAAGGATCTTACATTATATATTAAAAATTTTATAAATTTATTTCTAGGAGTAAGAAGAGTTTTCAATTTAATTCAACTCCAAGAATGTCGAGAATATTTAGGTAAATTAAATTATGAAATCAACATATGAATGATACCACTTTAAGCAAATTTCAATATTTAAGAATAATTTGTTTGTCTGATGCTACGTTAAATTAGTAGTACTTTAAATCAAGTAAATTAAATTGAATAAATACATGAAAGTATGAATTGAAAAAACTATAAGATATTTGATTGAGAGTTTGAAATCAATTAAAATAAAGTATAAATTTAAGAAAATTATAAGATAAATGATTGAGAATTTGAGATTAATATTGATATTTTTAATATCAATTTGTAACAAATGTCTCTCCTCCTATTTTCAAAAGTAAATACATAAAATTCATCACATGATATTTTTAAATTTCTTCTCCTTCTTTTTCTTTCATGTTAAGTACCGTTAATTGATACCACATTAATCTTTAACTAATACTAATTTAACTTTTAAGCTTAAATTTTTAAATTTGATTAATACCAATTTAGTAACTAATTCATCTTAAATGAATTCTTCCCCTTACTTTTGTAAATAAAGATATTTTTAATTAAATAATTTTTTAAGATCAAATTATTTTTTTAATATTTTTTTCTCTATTGCACATAGTTAAAGTAAACATATTGAGTTTTAAATAATCAACCATTAATCAAATAATCAATCAAATCATGATACAGTAAAATTTTTTTAACAAAAATTTTGTTATCATTGATTTTAAAATAAAATATTTATAGCAGGATGTTTTCAATCATGACAACATCAAAATGATCAATTAATATTAAGCTTTTTTGAAATGATAACATAATCAAATCAATCAAAGTATGAATCGATAAGTCGAAAAATATATAAATGCTTCAATCAAAGATGAACAAATCAAGTAATATAAGTTATTTCTTTTCAAGTTTAAAAATTATTTCTTTCTTTTCTCAAGAAATATTACACATTGAGTTTAAAAAAGACAACAAATATTTGTAATTTATCTCAAACAATATCATATTAAAATATGATTGTGCAAACTTAGATTTGAGACAAAGCATTCTTTTCTTTCATCCTTTTTTTATCAAAAGATAGAGTACAAGGAGATAAATTCCGATATCAATTATTTTAGTTTTTTTATCAAAAAAGATGAATCCATTAAGTTTAGATCAAATTATTTTGATAAGTCATTTTGAATTGACACCAATAGACTATGCAAATAGATTATAGAGAGATTTACTATCTAAATTTAGATCTTTCTTTTCTTAAGAAATATCACTCAATTTAGTTTAGAAAAAATATGAAATTCTTTGAATTTATCTCAAAAGATATTATATAAGCTATGCAAAACCAAATTTGAGATTTTTTTTTTTAATCGAAAGAAAGCAATGGAGTGTAAAGCAAAAAAAATCTATTTGATACCAATCATGAAACTTCACCTAAGGATGAATTTTTTGATACCAATGCAAAACATGAATAAACAAGATCACATGAATCCTTAGGTATAAGTGAACCAATAAGTCAAGAAATAAATAAATGCCTATTAATAATTTTTCATGAGATTTGAAAATTATTTATCAAAGATTTTTATTTGAAGTAAAATATTTTTCAAGATTTAGCTTGATAATAATTAATGATTAAAAATCATGATAGAATCAAACCATGCAAAGTATGATTGAATAAAAAATAAAATAAAAATATTTTTTCTAAAGCAAATCAAAAGAGTGCATAAATAGATCAAAATAATTTTATTTTTAATATTTTAATAATATTTTTTTTAATTTAGTTTAAATTTTTTTTATTTTTATAATAAATGATAGAAAACTTGACTTTCTTAACTCTCTTTCGATGTCAGAAAATAAACTTTTCTTAATTCTCCCTCTTTGTTTTGCAAGCAAAGCACATATTGAATCAAACAAATAATATCAAATACATAGAATTTTCATAAAAGATGAATTTTTTATTAATTAGCCAATGATGATTACAAAGATAAAATCATGAAAGCATGCAAAATGTATGAGAGCTATATCTATATAGATGCCAAAAATAGATTGAAAGGATCACTATGTAAAGAAATCCTAACATCTTAAATAAGTATAAATCAGGATAATCCTAAGATATAGGTTTAAGCTAGGTAGAAGAAGAGTGTAGTCTAATATCTCCAAATGATTGGGCCCGATAGCAAACATCACCCCTCGCTATAGTGAGTGCCCGAATCAATCTCTCTAACTCATCTCTGATCAATGATAATGTCTCCATCTGATCTCATCTTGTTTGGTGTGCCTATGATATATATCTCTAAAGCTCTGCATAGACTAACGCTATAATTTTGATGGAGAGTCATTCAACAAATGCATCCTCATTCAGTCTATCAGGTAATCATGAGCCAGTATCTGGATGATTGATCTGTGAAAGTAAAGCTATCTCTATTTGTTCATACTGCTCTACTGGCTTCTTATCCTGATATGTACTGCAATAGGCTTTGCTGTAGGAGTCTTATCATCATCATCTGCTATACCATGAGAGTTGATATCCTCAATCATCAATTATCTCAATCAAATATAAATTTTAAATGTGTAGCTTCTTGAAATAATTCGAGATGCTTCTACTAGTCTGTATATGGTTAGCGTGCATCCAATGCTATCAACATTTATCTCAATCTGCACATCTTTCACTTTAGAAACTAGACTTTCTCTTTCTTTGGACAAAATACTTTAAGGATGCCATTGGAGAGCAAGGACTACAAGATTAGAATAGAACTAAAGAGAAAAGATCTAATTTTAGTGAAAGAGGGGTTTGAAAGAAATTATGGCTTGAAAAAATTGATAATTGAATGATAAAGCCTTGGATATTTTCAAATAGAAGAATTAATCCCAGAAAAAGGGGTCGACTCCTACTAAATCAAGAGTCATCTCTTTGAAGCAAAAAATAATTCAAATAGTTTTTGATTTCAAAAAATTTAATCAAGTTGAATAAGAATAAATAGACAATCAAATCGATGATCAAGAAAGATATTTAAGTCAAATTGGGGGATCAAGAATTAATCAATCATGGGGGCAAGATTATCAAGTCAAGAAACTCATGTAAAAGAAAATGTAGATATAGGCTCTATGAGTTTTGATTGAACTATGAAATTTCAAATCCTTAGGGATAAGCTGATATGCAATGTAATTCAATACATCAAGCATTTGAGTTTTATGAATAGATGTTTTATCTTCAAGAACCTAGATCATACAAAGTTTTAAAAATTTTAATATTTAAGTATCTTATGGGGAATGCCAAATATCAGTTTTACATGTATGTTCAGTAATTTAAAAATATTTACATCCAAATAAGCATCTTTTAATTTTAATTTATTAATTATAAAATTGATATGAAAAAGCTATTATAGCATATTAAATTTTAAGATAATTTTAATTCATATCATAACATGATACTTAGAAGAGAGCATATTGATCTTTTAAAATTAAAGTATTCAAATCATCAAAATCAATCAATCATACTAATCTTACTAACATATGAAAAGAATTTTAAGCAAGTAAATATAATATGAAATCATAATGATAGATCATTAAAATTAATAGAATTAATCAAACAAACATTGATGATATGATGTGAGAAAAGTTTAGATTTTACCAATATCATCATCCATCCAAGTCCATTCCCAAGATAATTACAAGTATTTTCTCATTTTATTCCATTGGATCCTTGGTGTACCTATAAAATCATTTACTAGTTTTTGGTACCCAAGTCATCTTGGATCCATGAAGCTTAGAGCTCATGATTCCTTTTGAAATCCAAATCTTCTTCACATTTGAATTTTCAAATTTACTAGAAAAATATGTATAGAATTTATGTCCTACTTTTTCACATTTAAAGCAAGTAATATTTGAAAACTTGTTGCTTGATGAGTTCACAAAGATATTTTTCAAAATTTTTTATTTCTTAAGAGGATTATAGCTTAAGCCAACTTTATCATAAACAGCCTTTTGATTTTCAAGTATCATTTGAAGTTTATTTGAGCTAAGAGTAAACTTTTCTGCCATAGGTTTTAATTTAGCAATTTCATTTCTTAGGCTCAAATTTTCTTGAGTTAAAATCAATTTCTCATTTTCTTTTAGTAAAGATTGATTCTTTGATTTTAATTCTTTATTCTTTATCGCTAACTTCTTTAAATCATCAACTAAATCATAAAATGTTTCTTGAAGTTCTTCAAAAGTAAAATTATTAAAAATTTCAGCATTTACCTCATTTTCATGTGCCATAAGATACAAGTTGGCTTATTCATATGACTCTTCTTCTTCGAAGCTCGAATCATTGCTATCACTTTATGTAGCCACCATAGCCTTTTTCTTGTACTTCTTGGGCCCCTTCTTGAGTTATGGACATTCGAATCTAAAGTCCCCCGGCTTCTTACACTCATAACAAATAAGGGGATGCTCTTTATCCTTCTTCTTGCTATACTCCTCTTTAGTAGGTGGCCTCTTCCTCATCCTTTATTTTCTTTTCTTCAAAAATCTTTTAAACATTCTAGTGATGAGGGTCAGTTCCTCATCTTACTCTTTATTTTCTATTTCATCAAATTCCTCATCGAGTTGAGTAGCGGATTTGAGGGCGATTATCTTCTTCTTCTTGAAGTTGCTTCATGCTTAGCTCGTATGTCATAAGCGATTCTAGAAGCTCCTCCAAAGATAATACATTCAAATCTTTGGCTTCCTGAATCATAGTGATCTTGGCTTTCCATATTCTTGGCAGACCTAATTATCTTCCTTACAAGATCATAGTTAGAATAAGACTTGCCAAGACTTTTTAAATCATTTATAATATCCATAAAGTGAGTAAACATTTTAGTTATTTACTCATCATACTCCATTTTAAAGAGTTCATATTTATATACAAGCATGTTAATCTTTGACTCTTTGACTTGGTTAGTACCTTCATATGTTACTTCTAATCTATCCCGTATTTTCTTAGCATGCATGCATGTTGAAATATGATTAAATTCATTAGTATCTAAAGCACAATATAAAATATTCATAGCTTTAGCATTGAGCTAAGTCATTTTCTTATAAATCTTATCTCATTCTCTTTCGAGTTTGGTTGATTCCACACCATCAATTATCTTAGTGGGTGTGTATGTCTATTAACTATGACACTCTACATTTCATAGTCAAGTACTTGAATGAAAATTCTCATTCGAGCTTTTCAATAGATGAAGTTTGATCCATTAAAAAATGGAGGTTGATTCGTGGACTACCCCTCGGCTAGAGAGATACCGACTTGGGTTGTTATAGATTTTTGATAATTGATGGTTAAATCAAAATAGGACTAAAGCACCAAACTCTGATATCACTTGTTGTCCAGATATACAATCCAAGAGGGAGGTGAATTAGATTTTTAAATATTTAAAGCTAATTTAGAACTACAAAAATTATATAATGTTATGCAAGTTGTATATAGTGGATAATTTAAGTGAGATGAAAAGATAAATAGTAAGAGAGCAAGTATTTAAGAAAATAAAGATGGAGAGAGAGCAAGCATACCATAAATAAGCAAGATTTATAGTGGTTCGATGCCAACCTTGCACCTACATCCACTCTCCAAGCTCCTACTTGAGAATTTAAATTCACTAACCATATTCAAATTGAATACAACATCGATACCTCTAACCCTAGCTATTCCAAGCTAGAATACTTATTTTTTGAATACAAGCCAATCCAATACAATCCAATTTAAGGTTCGGATCAACCTTTCTAAGTTTTGGAACCTCCAAAACTTAAATCAAAATAATAAAATAGAGTATAAAAGTTAATGACAATGAAATACGAGTTTAGCTTCCTTAATGAGCAAATAAAACTTTAAGGACACTTTACACAACAAAAAAAGAAGCATTTCTGATTTTTCTTAAGATTGTTGGAGACTTGAATGAGCTATTGAGGGGTTGGTGAACTTTAAATAAAAGCTTCTTTGCTTGAAGAGGGCTTTTTGCTTAGGACTGAAATGAATGCTTAAATATCTTCTTTTATTTCTTCCTTTTAAAAGTCTTTATATCCTCTATAATGGCTGGAGAGAAAATAGACCCAATTTCTAGCCATTGGAGATCCATTTTGGAGCATTAAATGCAACTAAAAAGGATTAAAAAATAGTCATTATGGACTATTTCTGTCGTAGGGGTCGACCCCTAGGTCGTCCCATGCACAGGGATCCACCTGGGGGTCAACCTTTATGATAGTAAAATCAAAAAATCCACTATTCTATATTTTTTACCTTTGAAATAGTAGAGATCGACCCCTTACATAGGAGATGACCTAGGGGTCGTCCCCTTTGGTGTGCCAATCAGCCCCTTTGACAAGGGTCGACCTAGGGGTCGATCTTTTTCTTCAAACTTGATTTTCTCTCAAAATATACATCCAAAAAATATAAAATTATCTCCAATAGATCATAAATCTATTCTTGCTCTCGAGGCTTTTAAAATAATTTTTTTTTTAATTTTATAAAATTTATGATTTTGCCTCTCGTTATCTTTCTTTCTGATTTTTTTTTAAATTATGCATCCAAAATTTATAAAACTACCTCCAATCAATTAGAAATCTTCTAGACTTATTGTTGAGGTTTTCAAAATATATTTTTTTTGATTTAATAAAATTTATAATTTTATCTCTAAAATATAATAAATTCTTTTTCAAGCCAAAATCATTAGTATCTCACTCAAATATCTTATAATCATCAAAATCAATTCTTGGAGCAACATCGATCTTCTTTGCTTTATACTTGACACCACTTGTAACATCTATCCGAAGCTCCAACCTCTTCTGTTTGCTTCTACAAGATTGACTTAGGCATCAGAGGGTTTACCATGGGGAACCCCTAATATGAGGACTTTTCTATCTTTAGTAGTTTTGCAGGATCCAGCTCGAGGGATTATCATGCCCCGACCCAGGACCGTGAGCTAGGGTCATGGCAATCGTCGCATGTGTGTGGATTGATGGTGCTCCCAAGCCTTAGGAGGCCATGGGAGAAGCCAGGGTGTTGGCTTTGGGGATTTCAGGAGCTTGGTTGGTGCTTCAAAAATCTAAGATTCAAGGTGGAGCAAGGAACCAAAGCCAAAATATCAAAACTATAGAAAGAGTCATTTTTGCAGGTTAACTAGCTCAGTCTGAAATTGGGTCGGCTAAATCTCAGTGGATAGGCCAAATAGAGAGGAGCGCGTTCGGGACTGCAGCATGGCACGCAACTGGATTGGCTCAATCTAAAACTAAGCCGACCTAGTCTCAGGTTAGCCAGCTCAGTCCGTGGGCAGAGCTACGTGAGGGTCTGTTTAGGGCAAAGATAGGGACTTATCCTAGGGATCTTAAGGTCTGGTTTGAGAGGTCTTAAGAGGGCTAACTCATATATGGATCGGGCTTAGATCCAAAGGATGAGAGCATGGGAGACATGGGTGTATATGGGCTCGATGAGTGCTTTCATATATTAGGTTAGCCAAAAAAGTTTTTGGTCGGGCCTAATGGCTATGTACAAATATATATATTATATTAAAATTTTAAAGAGGTCCAAGCAATACAGATCTTTTCTCCCTTCAACCTCTCTTCTCTCTTCTCTCTAGAGAAGTTGCCCTAGGTTCCTAAAGAAGCCCTAGAGAGAGGAGGCGCTTCCCTCAAGCCCAAGGAGGGAGGTGCCCCAGCATAGATCTAGGTGATGGATCTATAATACACTATCTTAGAGAACATCAAAGGTCTCCTATGGTCTACGCTAAAGATTAGGAGCTTTCACAATATGGTATCAGAGCTAGATGATGCCAGGATGATGCACCAATAATTGATATCAGAATGATACCAAATTTTTAATAATTGATATCAAAGTCTGATGGTGCGTGGAAGCGAAGGAGATATCATACAGGATGAAATCAAAAATCTGCATGAGTATTTCATGGTATGTCTCAGATCTACCTTTATTATTGCTGTGGTTTGGCCAACTGAGAGCAGTGGATTGAAGGTGAAGGCTAAGAGGATTAACAAAAAGTATTTTTCTTAGGATGAAAGGTTTGAGTGCATGATTTGCTGATCGATCTTGATAAAAAAATCAAGGTGTATAATGGTAGACAAGGCAGAAAGTGCTAGAGTGCTGCAATAGCACTTTCCTAAAGATGCAAGGATGAGAGAGGCTCGGAGATATAGCAGTCGAGGAAAGTATCTCAGCAGAGAGCATTAGGATTCTCTAGAAAGATGGACGGTATGGGACTGTTGAAGAAAAATTTTTTGAGGGATAATGGTCGAAGAAAAACTGAAAAGCGACTATACGTCCTTTGATTGTAGGAAGGCAGAAAAGTAGTCGAAGATGTATTCAGCAATTCGACCAGAGCATGTATTTATAAAGTCTTAGGAATGATGAAGATGGATAATCCATGGAGGTCCAGCAAGTTAGGATTGGATGGCTGTAGAGTGGCGCAGAGATGAGTCAGAAAGCACTGAAGTGCTGCAGGAGTGCTACCTAGGAGGCACAGGGGTTGAGAGAGGCTCAGTGGTACAGCAGTCAAGGGAGGTATCTCAGTAGAGAGTGTTAGGGGCATCTTAGTGAGATCGAAAGTAGGTCTCAAAAAAAGTTAGGAGGTCTCAGGGAGCATCAGAAGGTTTCAAGCAGTCAGAAGTGTTCTAGATCATATTTCTTCTACAGAAGTATCAGGGAGAGTCGCAGTTCAGTGGAGGATGGTTTGTGTACAGCAAGAGAGAATCCAGATATCTATGAGAAGACAGTGTCGAGATGAGTCAGGAAGCACTAGAGTACTATAGTAGTGCATTCTTGGAGACACAAGGCTGAGAGAGGCTCGGTGGTGTAGTAGCCGAGGAAGGTATCTTAGTAAAGAGTGTCAAGAAGCATCTCAAAAAGATCAGAAGCAAGTCTCAGAGAGAGCCATGGAGTCTCGAGAGCCTCAAGATGAGGTAGGTGGGTTTGAGCCCCAAATAGAATTTTAGCTATAGTTCCTCCGGGCATAACTAAAGCGATGGCTGGTGCAAGGGTAGAAGAGGAGAAAAGGCTAGGATGGAATTTTCTAGAATTCAGTCGTTGGATTCAGAAGAGTTAGATGAGCTCTTGAATTTTGGAGATGCCCATGGGTTGTGGAGGTATCCGAAATAGTTTCGAAGAGGATCGTAGAGTGTGAAGGATTCAAAGGAGCAGCGATTGTGTTCAAGGTGCAGTGGCAAGCTCAGCAGTGCAGCATTAAGTGGTTGACCTCGAGGAACTTGATGATAGAGTCGACTTCTATAGCATTAGATGAACTTTGGATATAGGTAGAGCTCTACAGTGGTGGCTTCATAAGTGGAGAAAAAATTTGGCATGAGTTCAGAGCTGAGGATCGGTGTCGGTGATGCATAGTTCCTGATGGAGTGGCATGTGCAGGTGGACAGGCATAACTCTGAGAAGATCGTGTCAGGTGGTACAGCATGTGCTGGTGCAGAAATACTGTAGGTTTTTCAGAAAAATCTAGAGAAAATGATGCAGCTGCTAAGCAAAAGAGATCCTACAATTCCAGAATGGTGCTAAGAAGCAAGCACAGGTCTTCAGCGATAGAGGCGGTCATTCTAAAAGCCTCAAAAATACACAACAGCTGAAGAGGATTGGCGGAGGCGATGTTTGCACAGGTGCTGTCAGGGTGCGCATCGATAGTGAGATCGTGCAGGAGTGCATTATTGAGGGGTTTGCCAAGGCTTGGGGCACCAAGATGGAGATTGTAAGGATTGATGGTGCTCCCAAGCCTTAGGAGGCCATAGGAGAAACTAGGGTGTTGGCTTCGAAGATTCTAGGGGCTTAGTTGGTGCTTCGGAGATCTTGGATTCAAGGTGGAGCAAGTAACCAAAGTCAAAAAATTAAGACTGCAAAAAGGGTCATTTCTATAGGTTAGCCAGCTCTGTCTGAAACTGGATTAGCTAAATCTCAAAGGATAGGCCAAACAGAGAGGAGTGCATTCATGATTGCAACATGGCATGCAATTGGATCGGCTCAGTCTAAAACTGAGCCAACCTAGTCTCAGGTTAGCCGACTTAGTGGTGAGCCAGCTCAGTCCGCAGGCAAAGCTATGCGAGGGTTTGTTTGGGACTAGGATAGAGACTTATCCTAAGAGTCTTAAGTCCTAGTTTGAGAGGTCTTATGGGGGCTAACTCATGTATGGGTTGGGCTTAGATCCAGAGGATAAGAGCATGGAAAACATAAGTGTACATGGGCTCGATGAGTGCTTTCATGTATTGGGTTAGCTAGAAAAATTTATGGTCAGGCCTAATGGCTATGTATAGATACATAGGTTGTATTAGAATTTTAAAGAGGTGCAAGCAATACAGATCTTTTCTTCCTTCAACCTCTCTTCTCTCTTCTCTCTGGAGTAGTTGCCCTAGGTTTCTGAAAAAGCCCTAGGGAGAGGGGGTGCCTCCCTCAAACCCAAGGAGGAAGGTAACCCAGCATATATCTAGGTGATGCATCTATGATATGCTACCTTAGAGAATATCAAAAATCTCCTATGGTCCAAGCTAAAGATCAAGAGCTTCCGCAATATGGCATCAGAGCTAGGTGATGCCAAGATGATGCACCAACAGCATGCTCATAAAAAACTTTTTCTATAAGCGCGCAAGGCATCTCATCATGATATCATAACAAATAGTGGAATAAAATTAAATGATTATGGTTCAAACCTCAGTTCAAATATCTAAATAAAGAAAATTCAATGTCAACAAAAACTAAGCAAACGTACGATAAGTCAACATAAAACAAAGTCTTTCATTAACTCTAAATAAATCCTAAATCAATAAGTAGACTGTCGCCATCTCTAGTCGTACTCCCATAGAAAATCCACATCAAACTAATTTTTAGGATATGAAAAAAAGTAGAAACTTATCATGAGCTAACAGTCCAGTAAGTAGAGAATACCTTTAACTAGATAAATTAGGCAATAAACAAACATATGACTGTTTATTCAAAATAAACATATATCATTTTAAAAAATCAAATCTAGATATATTAATTTGTCAACATTCATACATAATATTTTAATTCATGTCTTGGGTCTCATCAACTTAATTTTTCATCAAAATTCTTAGGTTCTTCTTTTAGTCAACCATGAACTATGACCTTATTTTTCCTGGGATAGGGTCATAACAGTGCGAATCTGCTTACGGTGGGCTGCGAATCATCTGACAATAAAGTCCTTCGAAACCATTGGTCTATTGGCGACATAAATTCTCAGAACTAAATCTTTGCCAACATATTAGCCCTCATTGGTGGGGTCCTTTACATAATCAGATTGTCAATCATGTCACATTATCTTCCAGTTTCTTATCTTATTTGACAATAATACAAGTAAATGATAATCAAATAAATAGTTCATATCATTCATCTTAATCATACATCATCATAAATAATTCAAAAGGAAATATAATATTTATGATACTTTTTATCAAAACTCAAATTCATGCATTCACAAAAATTTTAAAATTCATCAATTTATAAATCTATAAATTGCCAGATAAATCAGTAAAGATAAAACACTACTTACCTCAAATGCAAATCCAGTTATGATTCTAATTGATCTTGAAAATCCTTCTCTGGGCCTGATATAAATTATCATCTTTCAATCAAATTTCCATGATAATTATTTTAAATAAAATTTCTAAATCTATACCCCCTTAAGGATTGATTAGGTGGCCGTGAGTGGAATTTTCAATTGACCAACCTAGATCATCAAGAAATATATATTTTTTTTATCCAAGATTAATCCTATTAAAAAAAATAAACTATATATGTATAGTTTATTTTAATATATTATTATTTTATTTTCTCTTTCCTTCCTGTTGGGCGGAAATAGGGGACCGTGAGTCCCCCCTTGTCTTCTTCCTCTCATCACCACGCCCGAACAAGCATGGCTTCGATTAGTGCGATATACATCTTCAAATAAATTGATATATAATTTTTAAGACATCATATTCATTAGTACACACTACATGATCAAGTGATATATACTTATCAATTTTCTAATACATATTACTAAAATCTTTAGACATACCTAGTAGTGATTCAATACACATCTCTAGGTAAAAAATATATTTTAAAAACTATTTATCAATTTATCTGATGATGTATTGATCACTATTGAGTATATATCAAATAAGCTTATAATATATATTAGGAAGTAGCAGATAAGTATATACCACCTAGCTATAGAGTATGTACTACTTAATATAATGTTCCAAAAACTATGTACCAATTTGCTTGAAGGTGATTGGATTGCTAGTTAGATGACTAATTTACTAAATGTATATCATTTGACTATACACTATATACTGATAAATATCATATTTTAAAAATTATATATTAATTTACTTAGATATATGTATAGGCTTACTAAATGGTTATTTGATATATATTATCAGATCATATAGTATGTATCAATAAAAAATATATTTTGGAAGTGAATAAGAAAAGAAATGCCATGTGTGACTTTTTTATTTTTTATCATGAGAATGGCGTCTCTTTTAGTATGAGAAGTTTCTAACTTTTAGACTTCTACTCTAAGATAAGTAACAAAGAAAACATGGAAACACTACAACAAAAAAGGATATTTATGATGAAAAAAAAGCATCATAAATATTAATTTTTTATCATAAATAATTATTTGAGATGAAAATTTCATCGTTAATAATTAGTCGCTAAAAATGAGATTGTAGATAATATTTTACGATGGATTCAAAATTTTCATTACTAATAACTATTTTTTAGATAAAACTCTTTCATCAAAAAAAATTATTTTTTATTTTTAAATTATTTAGGATGAAAAAATTTATCATAAATAAATTATTTTATGATGAAAATATTTTTCATCATAAATAAAATTATTTACGATGGAACTTTCCATCATCAATAATTTAATAAATAAATTTAATATTTTAAAAAAAATAAATTATTTATGATAGAAATTTTCATCATAAATAACTATATTTAAGATAAAATTTTATTTCTATCATAAATAAAATTATTCATGATGGAATTTTACATCATAAATAATTAAGAATAAAATTATTTTTTTAAAAAAAAAATAAATTATTTATGATGAAAATTTTCATCATCAATAAAAATATTAGCAATGAATTTATTTTTATCTCTAATAAGGTTATTTATGACAAAAAATTTCATCATAAATAATTTTAAAATATATTTTTAAATTTTTATAAAAAATAAAATAAACTACTTGAGATGAAAAAATAGCATCATAAATATTTCCATCATAAAAAAATATTATTTGAAATGAAAGTGATCTATAGCAAATATTTTTTTAAAATAATAAATTTAAAAAAAATAAATTATTTATGATAAAAATCTACCCTTGCAAATAAGATTATTTGCAATGGATATTCCATCACAAATAAGATTATTTGCAATGGAATTTTCCATCGCTAATTAAAATTTAATATTTTTAAAAAATTAATTTATAAATTTATATTTTTAAATTTATATTTTTAATATTTTATATTTATAATCTATAGAATTAAAATAAAAAATTCACATAATAAATCAACAAACAAAATTTACACATCTAAATTTGATCATTTCATTATATTAAAATATAATTATAGTAAAATAAATTTAATAATTATAGAAGGTTCAAAATAAAATAAAAAGATATAAAAATAAGCCATTGACCATCAAGCATCAGCATTTGGAGAAGAAGAACAGGTGGAGTACGATGAACTGGCCTTCTACAGCCTCATCAACTCCATAATTTGCTCTATCTGCACCATCCGCTCCATCATCTTCGTCTGAAATAATTAGTATGAGTCGATACATGCAGCCAACGACTCATCAACTCACTATCAATCCTCAGCAGCCTGTTTTTGTATATCCATCAGCAAGACATTGCAAGCAACATAGACGATAGCCCTGGATAAGCATGAGGATGGGGGAGCTCTAATCCCATACCCTAACCTTCTAACATAACAAGATCTCATACCAAGCACTTGATCACATATCTCATCATCTATGGGTGCGGTCGAGCCCTCAGAGGTAGGCTGAGATCTAATCTCTATAATACGATCTTGAAAATTAAAGTTATAGCTATTCTAAGTTTGTACTAAAAATCAAAATGCCAATGAAAAAATAGTTAAAAAAAATGCATAAAGCTCCTAACTCCCCACTATCCACTCATTTGATGGTAGGTGGTGGTTCTATAATTAATAGATCTTGATCCTATCAGGAAGCTTACCATTTTCTATATCTCTCTATAATTTAAGAATAATTAATAAAAAAATTTAAATAGTTAAAGAGTTAAAATATGCTAAATAGAATTTACTTACAATCTGCTCTATATGGCAAGCGAATAGCCTTGAACCACTATAGCGCGAGACGATCTATCTCATCCGATTTGCAGCATTTTGGACACATCGATCATATATAGTTAATAATTAAATCAATAAGTAACTAAATTTAAGAATAAATGATTCAATTATTAAACTCTAAAAAAAAAATTGGATGCTTAACATAATATGCCGAGTCCTTATATCTACGGCATATGATAGTCTAGTCTTCAATACTGATGTTGTCATATGGCCGCTGCCACGCTGCCTCCACCTCCTGATCATGCACTATAGCATATAGTGGCGATGAATGCAATGCTGATAATTCTTGAAACATGAGTATAGATAATCATCCACATCTCACCGCACATAATCATGTTAGAAATCAACAATATCAAATATAGCATGCCAATAATAAATATTATAAGAATACAATGCTAATTAAATATTTTATTAAATATTATTTTATCTGTAAGTGGCTATGGAAGACCTTCCTCTGAGTTGATGTAATGTGACACCAATCGAAGAGTGTCACAAGGGCATAGCTGCAGCATATGATGCCCAACTCAGACTACATGGCTCGCACCATCCCTTAATGGGCATGGTGAAGCTAGATGGAATCTCGATATGGAGATGTTATCCCTCATGCTCGTGTCTCCAATACTCTAGGATGAGGTTCTTCGATGGACTTTATGCTTGCCTCACCATCTGCCAAGAATGGCCTAAAATAACAATGAATAAATTATTAGTATGATAGCAATCTATAAACCTAACAGATACAATTAAAATCAAATTTTATTATATAAAAAATATTAAAATACCACTCAGATCCATCTCTACAACACCCTTTGAAGGCTCCAATGGTGCGACAGTGAAAATGGGTGAAGGCTCTTCCTCAGGGGTAGGGTGGAAATTCGAATGTCATTGTCTCCCTCCTAGCACCATACCTGCAATGCTTAAACCATGCATATAACTAACTTGATATATAAATAAATATAATAATAAATAATAATAATAAAAAATATATAAATGCTAATGAATAAAATTATATTGCATATCATTATTATAAGAGAAAATTCAATAAAAAATATAAATCTACTCATCAATATCTGTATCCTCCTCGATTTGTAAGTCCTTCTCTAAATCACAATAATTGACTAATATATCATCTTCTATCACATCATCATTTGTGAACTGATCGTCACCCTTCGAATCATCAAGATTAAATACAAAATTAGCTTCAACTTCGTTGGACGACAGATCAGCCCTATTTAAAGAAGTTGTCATAAGTTCTTCATCAATAAGGAGCTCAGTCAATGCTTGTTCTTCCTCTTGAAAAGCTTCCTCTTCATATAGATCTGAATTTTTATCCATCTCTAGTCGAGTTGGTATG
The DNA here is from genome assembly GCA_006176705.1 of Cocos nucifera. Taxonomy (NCBI): domain Eukaryota; kingdom Viridiplantae; phylum Streptophyta; class Magnoliopsida; order Arecales; family Arecaceae; genus Cocos; species Cocos nucifera. The sequence continues at coordinate 2,908,440 of QRFJ01000061.1, forward strand.
TCATATATGCCTCTAGATATTATTCTTTGTATGACATACCAATCACCTTGATACTTTGGATCCTTTAAATATATTACTTATTTCGCTTGAGTTACTAATATATACAGCTCATTCTGGTACCATGTTCGTACAAAATTTATACTGATAAAGTATGGATTGATATAAATATCGATCTTCTTATTGCTAATATCCCACCATTCATACTAAAATAAGAATATTGAATTATTGGGCCTAAACTTCAATTCTGTGATATCTATCAATATGCAAGATATTCAATCTCCTCTTCTTCTTTATATCTTATCGTAGCAATCCCACTATTCTGGGTCCATCTTTGCATCTCAAGCTCTCTTATATGAAATCTCATTCCTCCAATGATATAGGATGCATAGTAGTTAATCCTTCGATCGGGACCATATGCTAAATCGTACAACTCATTGGTCGCATCCTATTCTTTATTAAAATACTTAAATTTCATCTACAACATAACATAAAAAATTATATTGGTTCAAAAAATTAATTTTATAATTATTAAAATATAACATAATACTAGTGAAACTTACATAGTCTCCAAATTATTTTATAAATTTTCTCCTATATCGATCATCAACATCTATATTATTCTCCTTGGATAGTATACTCTTATGCTCACTATAACAAGTTATGAATTTTAATTTTACATCGATATGAAAAAATTAGTTAGAACACTAAAAATTATGCTAAGAGGGTACTTACTCAATGAAATCTTCAATTTTTTCATAATTATTTAGAATATAAAAATATACCTTGAATAGCTCATTCACATCCATAAACTCATATCTCCTTCTGTCCATGGGTCGAACTGTTTGTTTGAATATGGATAGTATCAATTTATCATCTTTTTATTCACAATCTGCATTACGATCTGCATAATTAAATCTTATTTTGATATCATCAAGATACATCAAGCAGAATGGTGACACACTCCATAGCTATGTATGTTTCTGCTATAGACCCTTCAGGTTGTGCCTTATAGCGCACATACTTTTTTAGGATACACAAGAATCTATAAATAAAAATAAATTTAAATTTAACTAATATATTTACATCTTATAACTGATATGACAAAGGGATTATGATTTTTTTATCTTTCAATAGGATACATCCACCTATAATATACCAGTCTTGCCAAAAAAAAAAATTTTGAGAGATGAACAGTCACATGCACCATAATATCAAAAAATGATAATAGAAAAAAAATTTTCTAACTTATAAAAAATGAGCACAATATTCTTCTTAAACTTCTCAAATAAGTTAATTTTTAATTTTTGGCCATATAGTTCTCAGAAAAATACTCTCAACTTAATCAATACAGCTTGAACATCACCATTCAGATAGCCATGCATAACCATAGAAAGCAAGCACTGCATCATCATGTGGGAGTCATAACTTTTCATGCCAAAGATATTACCATCGTTATTGCCAACACATCATGATACATTTGATGCGTAAGCATTAGAAAACTTTACGATTTTGAACCATCCATAGAAACTCTTCTTCTCCTCACCAAATAGTGAATAATATGCATGTGGCATAAAAAATTTTATCACCTCAGCGAAGTAAATGCAACTCCAATCGAATTCTAATTTCTTGCAAATCAAGATAAGCTTTTGAATTATCTTTTATTTTTCCTACGATGTTCAACACTGTACTGATAATATTATCACAAATATTCTTCTAAATATGTATTACATCCAGGTTATGATGAAGTAATAGCTGCTTTCAGTATAGTAGTTCAAAAAATATTTTACTCACTACTACAAAAAAAGGACTATGACAGTGGTTTGTAACCATTATCATAGCCCAAAAAAATACTGCCATAGGCTATGACAGTGGTTTTCTAACCGCTGCCATTGCGGTCGTTGCTGTAGCTCTATAACAGTGGTTGTTGCAGTGGTTGTTAGAACTGCTGTCATCTATTGCCTATTACAGTAGTTTATAAATTGCTACAATAAATCAATCTATCGTAGCGATTATGTAACCGCTGCCATAGGATATCTATAGCAGCGATTACATAACCGCTGCCATAGGTAATCTATGGCAGCAGTTTTCTAACCACTGCCATAGGTCCAGTGTAGCGGTTGGCACTGAACCTATGGCGGCGGTTGGCACGGATATGACAGCGGTTATAAAATCACTACCGTAGATCTTAAATAATTAAAAAAATAAAATTTTTATTTTTTTATATATTTTATCTAATAAATATAGATATATAATATAAAAAAATATAATAAATATAAAAATTATTTTAAAATACTAAAATTTTATTATCAAATAAAATTTATTCTAATATTTTTTTAAAAAATAAAATACATCAAAAGTCTTCTAAATTTACATCATCGTCGTCATCGTCATCACCGAAAGTCGGAATCGAAGCTGGAGCTGGAATGCAGACCAACATATCCTCGAAGCTTGTGACTTCAAAATACATGCTGAGCGTCGACATCATGTCTTTCACGATGCCCTCCAGATGAGATGCGTGCTCCTCAGCCCGATCTGCCCGCATCGCAGCATGATCTGCCCGTGCCAATGTCTTCTTAAGCTCCTCCCGACTGACGACACCAAAGTCTATGAGGAGATGCTCATCTCAGACCAGTAGCTCATCGACATGTGTTCGAGCCTGCATCGAATCCTCTCAGAGTGCTCAGGCCCCAAGATCTAAGATAGATGGTCATGAGGCCCGAAGGTATCCAGGCCCTCGCTCGCGAGCGCATCTAACTGATCCTGTAATTATAAATTAAAATAAAATTTTATAAGAAATACTATAATACTAACCATATATACTAATATATTTAATACTTACAAAAATACGTCCGATCACGACATTCATCGGCCTGCCCATCTTGTCCGTGCGACTGGATCGAAAGATCTCGCTACGGCTGGGCATCACTCCATCTCTCATCAGCTATAACAAAGAACAAATTTATTAGAAAGATGATAAAAAAAATATAAATTTAATTTATTTAATAATATTTAAAATTAATTATCCCTCTATGCACACAACTGGTCATAGAATCACAGCCTAGAGTGTGCGTATACTCCTGAGCTGCATGGTTCTTCCGGTTCTGACGGAAGGTAGCCTAACAAGTATTCAAATAAATAATAAATATTTAAATAATATTTAAATAAAACTTTAAGCATATTAAAAATTTTAAAAGTTAGAAATTTTACCTCAAACTCCTAGCTCCTCCAGTGTCTAACCATCCTCTCCTACTGACTCAAAGGACAGTCCTGTATCCAAGGAACAAGCTCCTCCAGAGTGTCTCATCGGTGCTCGAGCCATTTTCTATGGAGCTTGATCTTGTAACATCGGTACAACTCTCCGATCTTCTTCAGTCGGGCATCTCGAGTCCTCTTGTGATTGGAGAAATCGTACCTCCTCTGCACAAATTTATCAAAAATCAGTTATAAACTTATTCTAATCAAACATATATAGTATAAATATATAAAATACATAAATATAACTAAGATGCACGTACTTACCCATATCTCCTTCCATATTCGATCCCTAACGGTAGCATCCATCAAACGCCAATCTCTAGGCTCTATGGGAATGATGTCCGACCGTCTCACAAGCACTCCAAAAAAGGAATGCATCTTTCATATGGTCTCTCCTACCGGCGTTCCCTCCACATCATACTGCATCATTACCTGATGCTGGTGGTTTCACACATGTGCCATATGTGTGGGACCACAAAATATCCGATCGGATGATGCACCTGCAATGCAAATACGTTATGCAAATATATAAGTATACAAATACTATATAAAAAATAAAGTTATGCCAATATAATAAAAACATAAACTCAGATGCCTACGACGATAGAGGCTCAACTGTCGGTGGACTAGATACTATCGATGGAGTAGATACTGTCAGTGGAGTAGATGCCAATGGTAAAAGTCCCTGAGCAGCCAATGACAAGATGGACGGAGTATGCTCCGACTTCTCCTCAAATGCAGAATTGCACGTAACCCACTGAGAGGCAGGGATGAAAGCTAGATGGCATTTCGGTGCCATCGTGATCTGCAACATTAATGAACATTAATCAATATAATATCATGACATATCAAATTCTATTCACTCGAAAGTCGAGTCGGCTCCATGCCTGAGACATCTGGCTAGGGTCCTCCTCCAGCCGGCTAGATCATGGCCCGAGTCGGCTTGACTGCGTATCCGAGCTGGCTCGATTGTGTGCCATCTCCTCGATCACTCCCTCTCTCCCTCTCTCGATCTCTCTCACCAACGATGGTGGCAAGACTGAACCCCTCCCTCCCAGCTTTTCCATCTCTTGATCTTCCTCTCTCCCTCTCTCGATCTCCCTCGCCGGCGAGGCTGGACCCCATCCCTCCCTCTCTCACTCTCTCGATCTCCCTCACCGACAAGGCCAGACCCCATCCCTCCCAGTGATGCCGACGAGGCCGGACCCCCTCCCTCCCTCTCTCACTCTCTCGATCTTCCACTCTCCCTCTCTCGATCTTCCTCACCGATAAGGCCGGACCCCCTCCCTCCCAATGATGGCGACAAGGCCGGATCCCTCCCTTCCTCTCTCAAGTACAGACCCATAGGATATTCGGATTCGGATCTGGTACCAGTAATTAAAATTGGATCCGGATCTGAATATCCATATTTCAATCCAAACTCAATCCGTTGATAGATCAAGTCCACAACCGCCGACATGGCATGGCCCAAGGCTACTACCACGGCACGGCTTAAAAACTATGGCATGCAGATAATTATAATATTTATAATAAATATTTATAATATTTATTATAAATATTTTATAAATTATTATAAATATACATGATTAATAAATAATATTATAAAATTAAAAAATATATATATCTACGACTATAGAGAGCAGGTCGCACCGAAAGCTCCGAGGGTTGCCAGCGATGATGCTAGAGGAGGAGGACAGCATTAAAGGTAACCTGTGAAATAAAAACAAGATAGTGAAATAGAGAAGAGAGAAAAAAAGAAAAAAAAGAGAGAACAGGGATGACTGGGGATGGGGGCTAGGGGAAGGGGACATAGTGACGAGGAGGCCAAAAGGAGGCTTCGCACTCAGTCGGAGGAGGGTCAGAATGGTGGTGGTGGGGGGGCGGGGATTTTCGCGGAGACTGAAGGAGGGTTGGATGGGGGTTCACCAAAGGGGGGGTTCGCTAGGGACCGAGGGAGGATCGAATGGAGGGGGGGGGGGGAGGGGGTGGGGTTTCGCAGGGGGCCAAGCGAGGGTGCAGGAGGGTTCACTGGAGGGAGAGGGTTTCGTGGGGGCCGAGGGAGGGTCGAATGGAGGGATGGGGGGTGGGGGGTGGTGGGGAGGGGCGGCCAGGGATGGGGGCCAGAGAGGGAGGGTCGGATGGAGGGATTGGGGGGGTCGAGTGGGGGGTGGCGGCCGAGGATGGGCTCGGAGAGGGAGGGGGAAGGAGGGGCGGCGTCGGTCGAGGGGGAAGGAGGGTCGATGCCAACCATGGGGGGAGGAGGGGCGATGCCGATCGGAGGAGAGGAGGGGCGACGAGGGGCAACGCCGATTAGGGGAGAGGAGGGCCGACGCAGGCTGGGGGGAAGAGGGGCGACGCCAGCCGGGAGGGAGGAGCCTCACTGATGACGACGAGGAGGGGGAGAGAGATCGAGCGCACATGGAAGGAAAGAAAAAATTTGAAAATTTTTAACCTAACTTACGGCAGTGGTTATCGAACCACTGCCATAGATTTATCGAACCGCTACCATAGATCTATGGCAGTGGTTCATAACCGCTGCTGTAGATCTACCGCAGCGATTTTTTATAACCGCTGTCATAGGTGAAAAATATTTTTTTTCTCAATTTTTTTAAATATTATATAATTTTAAAATTTAATGCTCATCTTCATCGTTCATTATCTAAATAATTATCATTAGATTGTCGTCGCAAAAGGTTGCCTCGATCTGATGGCCCTAGCTTCATCGATCATAAAAATTTAATTTTGATGATCACGAATGATGATACGATGATCTGATAAATAAAAATCTCCGATGGATCCAAAAATCTATAATGATGATCTCGATGATATTTGTAGCATCAAAGTTTTACTTCAATCGAATATCGTTATCATGATCAATTTAGTATGAAATGATTTCAATCATTAAATTAGAAACAAACGATCAAAAGGTTAAATGGCATCCGATTATGAGATAATTTTTTAGTTAAATAATTTTTATTATAATTTTAAATATTTTATATGATGATGATAGTAAAATTCAAATTATTTTCATATAAACTATTCATGTTAAGTAGATATTGCAAAAGCACGAGCATAACAATCAATGAAGTTTCAGAATGGTTATCAAGAGATGTATAGTTTTAGATCGTTCTTCATCTCACGAGTTGAATTTTATAATCACCATCATAAAAAATAATTAAAGTAGTAGCCAAGATCATTTATAAAAAAGATTATCTTATAATCGAACACTGTTTGATCCTTTGATCAATCGTTTATCATTTAACAGTCGAAACTAACCTATACTAAATTGACCAAGATAACGATATCCGATTGAAGTGAAACTTTGATAGTATGCTACAAATATCACTAAGATCATCGCTGCAAATTTTTGGATCCATCGAAGGTCTCCATCTATCAGATCATCACATCATTATTCATGATCATCGAAATTAAATTTTTCTAATCAACGAAGCTAGGGCCATCGGAACGAGGCGATTTTTTGCAACGATACTCTAATGATGATTATTTAGATAATGAACGATAAAGATGGACATTAAATTTTAAAATTATATAATATTTAAAAATATAAATATATATATATATATGGCAATGGTTACAATTAATCGTTGCTATAAATCAGATTATAGCAGTAGTTACTACTAACCGCTGCTATAGATCCAACTTATGACAACGGTTATAATTAATCGCTACTATAGATCGACCTATGGCAGTGATTTTTTATAACCGCTGTTATAGGTCCGACCTACGGCAGTGGTTTTCTGTAACCATTGCTATATGTTGGACCTATAGCAATGGTTATAAAAATCGCTGCCACAGGTCTGACCTATGGCAGCGGTTAACGAAAATCGCTGTCGTAGGACCTATGGCAATGGTTTCAAAAATTGCTGTCATAGTAAGCGCTGCTATAGGCCATTTTTGTAGTAGTGACTTTATCCAATTTAGCTCAACTTCAGTACGCTTCTGCTTGCAAGTACCCAATAATTTTTTAAATTTTATATTTTCAATGGCTTCAAGTTGTTTTAAAACTTTCACTTCACTTAACTCCTTAGATGGTGAATGCCAATCAGACTTACCATCAAAGTATTGGTTATAACGGATCCTCTAAAAGTGATTAGCAGGTAGAAACCATCGATGACCCATGAAGCAGATTTTTCTTTCATATTTTAAATATAAGGAGGACGTATCCTTGTTGCATGCATATTAGACATGTCAGATATCTTCTAGTACTCCATCCAGATAAATTTTTATATATAAAAAAATCATTTATGGTCTATAAAACTAAAGCATGCAATATAAAATTCCTTCGACTAATAAAATCATATATTTGTACTTCATTTTTCCATAGCTCTTTCAGTTCATTGATTAAGAATCATAAATATACATCAATTTCATTACCTAGTGCTTTTAGACCCAAAATCAATAATGATATAAAAATAAATGGTTCTTTCATGTACTTTCAAGGTGACACATTATATGGTATTAGCATTACAAGCCACATGCCGTAGGAAGTACTCAAATTGCCAAAAAAATTAAATCCATCTATTGCTAGACCAAGCCAGATATTGCACGAGCCACTCATAAAGTGCGGATGCTTTGCATCGAAGTCTTTCTATACTATAGAATCGGTCGAGTGGCTAAGTATGTTCTCCTCCGAAACCCATTGCTCGTGATGTCATCTCATTTCTTCAACTATTTTTATGGACATATATAACCTTTAAAGTCTTGGAATCAATGAAAAATACCTCAAAATCTTATGAGGTATCTTCTTTCATCTTCTATTATCGATTTTGTACCTAGGCTCATCATATTTCGAATATTCACTTGCTTGTTTGTTCTCCTTATAAAATAATATATAGTCATTTTTACAGGCATGTATAAGAATATAGCCAAGTCTCAATTTCCGCATGTATGTTTTTGCTTCAGAATATAATTTCGAAAGTCTCTCTCCATCGGGAAGAACTGCTTTAATCAACGCCAAATGTTAGTCAAATGACTTCTGACTCTATTAGTTCATGATTTTAATATGAAGCAATTTGATCAAAAACTCTAACTTGAAGAATTTTACACAATTTGGATAGAGTAACTCTCGTGCATCTCTTACAAGCATTGCAAACTATTCAGAAGTTCCTTTTATCTCATTAATATTGTGTTCATGATCAGAACTGTCCTTAAATGTACTAGTACTCAGGTATATTTGAGCGAACACCCTAATATAAATCATCCAATGGTAAACCTATATTATCATATTCGATAGGTTCAGCAACATCACTATCATCTTCAATATCATCATCATCATGCAAAACTTCATTTGGATCATCCTTCCCATGCCATATCCAATGAATATACTTCTTGTCCATACCATAACGTAGCAGATGCTCCTCAACAAGTGATATATGAAGATATACCATATTGATACATCTCTTGCATGGACACTTTATCCTACTGACATTATTAGCCTTACAACGTGCAAACTTAATAAAATTTCAAACACCTTTTCGATATTCAGTCAAGAAAATATCCCTCGCATCCATCCAACTTTTGTTGATATCTATCTAACAACAAAAAAAATTGTTAACAACAAAAAAAATCCTTGACATTCATTCGAACCGGATCCCGACCCAAATTCTAGACCAAATCCTGACCAGGATCCTAACCTGGATCTCAACTCGGATCTAAATTAGATTCCGATCCAAATTCAGATCGAATCTCGGACTAAATCCCGACCCGAATCTTGAATTGGATCTGATCCGACCTGGATCCCGACCCTTTCAACTCATTACTAATAGGCCTACAAGTATCACAAAGAAGAAATAAAATAAAATTAAAAAAGATTTTAAAAATGCATGATTGTATCCATTTCAAATCATTATTAATAGATGTGGCCATGTTCCTTTTAGAAAAGTAATAATCTTATTATTATTATTATTAATCAATATTTTATTCTATTATTGTAAAAATTTTGGCAACATCTTCTCATGATTCTCCAAGTATACAATGTGAATACAGTACCTATGCATCCTATTCAATATATACCCTAAAAATAGAGAAGAGATAACTGCTGAATACCACATAATGAAATAAAATATCTAACTATTAATATAATAAAATTAAAGTTTTTTTAAAATATCTAAAAATGGGACATTTAAGAGTCGATCTCGATCAGGATCGACTCTTGAATAAAAATCTACAGCTCAATGCAATTTAACTACCATCTCTAAAATGTATATTCAGGGATGGATTCATAATTTATCAAAAAAGAATAACTCTGCGTTGAAATTTTCTACAAAAATTTTGATAGAATTTTTTTTAAAATATAAATATTTTTTATATTAAATTATAACAAGCAAATGCGGAGACTAAACAGTAATACAAAAAATTTTATATAATAAATTTTTAATTATTTTTATTATAAAAATAATTTATTTTTAAATATTTTTAATTATTTTATTTTATTTTATTTTATTGTCATTATTATTTTTTAATATTTAACATTATTTTTATTATTTTTATTAATAAATTATTAATTTAAAAAAAAAAATTCTTTTATTTTTTTCCCTTCCTTCTCCTTCCTCCGCCCGCCACAACCCCCCCAACCTCCGGCCGCTCCGCCCTCGGCCCTTCGGCCGTCCACCCCCAGTCTACCGATCGTTATGTCTCCGACACTGTCCCAACCCTCCGACCATCCACACCACCCCCTGCACTGGCCCCTGGTCTCCCAGCCCGCCTCTGCACAGCCAGACCCACCCCTCCCCCACAGGGGCCCCAGCGGACCATCCGCAGGAACACAAAACCCCCCAGTCCTCCGACCCCCAACCACTCACCCCGCCACCCACACTGGTCACGTCTTCGGACACATCCTCAACCCTCTAGCAGTCCGCGCCACCTCCTATACTGGCCCCTAGTCCCTGGCCCGCCTCCGCACAACCAGCCCCCTCCCTCCCCCCTCGGCCTCGACGACCGTCCGTGGGAACACAAAAACCCACCCCCATCCTCCGCCCCCCAAACCCCCACACTGCCCCCGGCCACCCGCACTGTCATGTCTCCAGCATCGTCCCTAGCTAGCCTCGACCGTTCGTGCCACCCCATGCACCCGACCCCTGGTCCCTGGCCCGCCTCCGCATGACTGGCCCCCTACCCTGCCCCCCAGAACTCAACGGCTGTCCACAGGAACACAACCCCTCCCCCTCTAGCCAGTTGTAATTTCAAAGGGAAAAGGTCTTATCTTTGATCGGCATGGCAACATGGCAAAGACGGTGGGGGGGAGGGGGGCGGCAGTGAAGGCGATGGAGGTGAAGTCGAGCAGAGCGGGGGCAGCACGACGGTGGGGATCGACAGCGACAGTCGGAGATGATGGAGAGGAAGCCTGGGAGGGGGGGCTCGCTCACCGACGTGTGGAAGCTCGGGACGGGGGAGAGAGAGGCAAAGAGGAGGGGGTTTCACGAGAACCAAGAGATCAGACGGAAGTGACCGAAAATAAAATTTTTATTGAAGTTTTAGTAATTTGCATTGCTAAAAATAATTATTAATAATAAAAATTTTATTTTATTATTAATAATTTTAGTTAAAAAAATTATTCTGAAAATTTTTTCATCTAAAAAAATTTAATCAAAAAAATCATCAAAAAATTAATTTATAATAAAATCTAATTTTTTATAGCTAATAATAATTACTAACGATAAAATTATTTTTTTATTGCTAATAATTTCTGTCAAAAAAATTCCTTTAAATTTTTTTTTAAAAAGATTTAACCATAAAAAATTTTATAAAAATTAATTTATGATGAAAAAAATTTTGTCACTAATAAGCATTAGTAGTGATGAAAAATAGTTTTCCATCACTAATATTTCCTACCAAAAAAATCTTTTTTCCTCTAAAAATTTTTTCATCTAAAAAAAATTTCAAAAAAAAATTTCAAAAAAAATATTTAGTGATAAAAAATAATATTCTATCGCTAATAATCATTATTAGTAGTAAAAAATATTTTTTATCTCTAATAATTTCCACCAAAAAAAATTCCCTTTAAAATTTTTTGTCTAAAAAAATTTAACCAAAAAAATTTCATAAAAAATTAATTTGCGATGAAATAGAATTTTTTGTCATAATAATTCCTGACAAAAAATTTTTTTTCCTCCTAAAAAATTTTTCTCTAAAAAAAATTGATCAAAAAATTAGCAATGAAAAATATTTTTACATCATAAATACTTTCAACAAAAAAAAATATCCATAAATTAATCTCTCTAAAATAAATTTTATCAAAAACTTAATTTTTTATCATAAATAAATTTTTATTTTTAGAGTACGGTGCATGGAATCCATGCACCGCACGTGTGCAAGCTCACATGAGATGTGATGGATAGATGCATATGCACACCAAACCAAAAGAACTCCAGTGTGCACAGTGTGCAGAGAGTACAGAAATTTTAATAATTTTTGGATCATTCGATGTGGAGTGGTATGTAAGTCATTCGATATAATGTAGAATGCATTCTATTTAATTTGATGCTCACGGTCTTCAAAGTATAAATGAGCCGGATTAACCCATAACCCAATCTGAATCAATTCGATTAGATCGATTCAAATTTTTTTGTTGTAAATAATTGGCATTGGCGATGAAAATATAACATCCATCAACGACATATCCTCCTTAGCTTTTGCCATGCTTGAATCGATATTTTTTTTCCGAATAACTCTAGCAGTCCAAAAACTCTTAAAATTTGAGAGTTAGTACAAAAAGAGAAGGATAGAAGATGAACGAGATGAGTAGAAGAAGAAGTTTAGAGAATTGCAAGTTCAAATTTTATGCGTGGTTGAAGAGAATGTTAGTACAATATAGAGAGACAAAAATCGATAGAGGAGTAGGATAAAAGTCAATAAAAAAAAAATTCATCGCAAATAATCTATCATTTATTTTTATTTAAATTTTTAATTTTTCATTGATTATTTACGATAGAAATATTTTATCACAAATAATCTAATATTTGCAATGAAAAATTTATTTCCATGGCAAATACTTGTTTATTTATGATGAAATATTTTCGTCGTAAATAATCTACCATTTTTTTTAATTTTTAATTTTTAATCGATTATATATGATGAAAAAATTTTATCATAAATAATTATGTATTTACGATGCAAAATAGATTTATGTCACAAATACCAATTTATTTATGATGAAAATTTTTCATCACAAATAATCTATCATTTTTTTTTATTTTTAATTTTTTATTGATTATTTGTAATGCAAATTTTTCATCATGAAAAATTATATATTTGTGATGTAACATTTATTTCCATCATAAATAAAAAATTATTTACGTTGAAAAATTTTCATCGTAAATAATATGCCATTTATTTTCATTTAATTTTTTTATTTTTTGTTGATTATTTATGATGAAAATATTTTATCATAAATAATCTAATATTTGCAACGTAAAATTTATTTCCATCATAAATACTTGTTTATTGGTGATGAAATATTTCTATCATAAATAATCTATCTTTTTTTCAAAAATTTTAATTTTTCATCGATTATTTATGATGAAAAATTTTTCATCATAAATAATTTAATATTTATGATATAAAATTTATTTGTATCGCAAATAATTTTTATTTATGATAAAACTTTTTTTATCATAAATAATCTATTATTTATTTTTTAAAATATTTAATTTTTCATCGATTATTTATGATGAAAATTTTTCATCGCAAATAAACAAGTATTTGCGATGCAAATAAATTTTACATTATTAATATTAAATTGTTTATAATGAAAAGTATTTTTCATCATAAATAATATATTATTTACAATAAAAATATTTTTTTATTACAAAAATTATTATTTATAGTAAAAATATTTTTATTGTAAATAATTTATCATGAAAATTTTATTTTTTTATAGTAAAAAATACAAAGTTTGTTCCATATTTCCTCCTATACCGCCCGTCCCATATGATTTTTATTATGGGAAAGTGGGTTTTCATGTCACGCATTGGTCTTCATTTTCTATGGGAGGTAGAAAACATATTTCTATGAGAAGGCTATTTTTCTATCTTTGTTATTTGAAATCCCCAATCAAATATATATAAGTTATTTTACTTTTTTTTTTGGTTGACCACACTTTCTCCCCTCTTCTTCCTAGGAACTAAATGAGTCCTTTGACCTTATCTTTCTTTGACTTCTCAATGAGAGCAACGAATAAGGTTGAAAATAAGCTGAACACAGGCTAAGCATAGCTCTAATTTAGCTTGTTCCATAATTGAGCTGAGCTAGAGCTAGCTTATTTAATTTTGAGTCAAGCCAATTAAAGGATCTAACAAGAGTTTAATTCATTTAAAACTTGTTTGTATAATTTGAAGCAATGATCTTAATTATTTTTAATTTTATAGTTGAAATACATTTTATTCTACATGATTCATATTAATTTTATAGATATAAAATTATTTTTATATATAATAACTAATATAATATAATATAATGTTATGTAATATATATTGATATTTTGAATTTATTCAAGCTAATTAAGCTCGAGCAAGCTAAGTCTAGCTCTAGCTTTGCTCGAGCAACACCCGAACTTGATCTAATCCATGGATAGCTTGTTGGTTGGTTTACCAGTCCTAGCAATGAGATCTGCAATGGACCATTGTTTTCTCAAACTTTTAGTCCGCTTCCCATTCAAAGGCAGCTAGAAGCCAAACCACCAAAAAGATACGGACATTCGAACCTATGGGCTCATAAAGGGATGATGCAAAGCCCGTCAACCATCTGCTCCATAAGACCAAAGAGTGGTCATCATGCAACATGGATAAATACACGTAAAGAGTAAAAGCATGCGGACAAAGAATCTTCAAAAGCATAGGTAATGTAATCCAAGGAAAAGGCTGGAGATAAGAAGAAAAGCTTTGAGATACTCTAGTAAGATGCCTTCTACTCAAAAAAGAAAAAGAAAAAGGAAAAAAAAAAAAATAGTAAGATGCCCCCGATCTACGACACAAAGTGCGAGGTGCAACGGAAAAATATTCTTCTCAATCTTCAGTACTCATGGAACTCAAAGAGCAGTTCGATCGATGGAATGAAGGGAATAAAAAAAGGTAGAAAAAGGCATCAAAGAAGCTCTCTGTTAGCATCTTGTATAGCTGTTTCCCATGCTAAATTATACCCATGCGGGCATTTCTTCAAATCATGTCAGGAAAGTGATGCTAAAAGTTACCATTCTCTCTCAAAATCAACATGAATTTGTTTGTACTGATGTGGATCTAAGAGAAGCTTTTCCCTATCTTGAGGACACTGCCAGAGGGATTATATCGACATCAATCTCAGCCTTTACCAAGATACAACCAAGCAATTTTGTCTAAAAATGTGCAGGGGCTATGGCATCGTCGGCATTAGAGTCAAGAAAGTCTAGAGAGAGGGCTAAGAACTAAATCTCAATATACAAGGAACAGAAAAGGCATATAATCAAAGTGAACCATGGATAGCAAAATTAGATAGCTTCTTTTTCCACCATATCTATGGAATATGTTTTTCTAACACACAGACTGGGAGCAGGGATCCAGGACTATGTTGTGTAGCTTTTTGCATGCAAAAATGGCAAAGAATGGACCTCCACCCACATTTTACCAAATTGTCATCCGACTCCAAAACCTAGCTGCTTCATAAGAAGCTCAGAATTTTCCATCCTTGTGTTCACATGGCTGAGACGCAGTCAATGTGAAAGATGGACATTGACAGACCACGAATGGTGCACATAATAAGTTGCAGTGAATGCACAAATACACAAGGCTACAACTATAGAGATTGTGGGCACCTTTGGTCTGCGACTAGAATCAGAATTAGAATGACCATATCCCTAATGCATGACCAAAATCACAATAAATCAAAATGAAATTTGAATGCTAGAGAAGATTGAAAATTGGATTTTGAAGGACCGATAAATTTTTATTCCTTTTGAAATTGGAATAAGAATAGCACTCACTCTATCCAAATAGCTGGAATGAAAACCACTCATTCCCATTTCAAAGTCCAACGGGCATACCCTAAATGCAATTCATTTACAAGAAATAAGCCAAATGCAAATGTTTAAAGGCACTCTAAATGCATTAGGCAACTTCACTCCAAATGTTTAAGTATTTTTGAATTCTAATAAAAGCATGATAAAAAAAAATTCAAATGCATTAGGCACTTAAAAAGTTTCGGAACTACTAGATATAATAATTTTTTAACCAAAATTTAGTTCAGAGAGAAAATAATTTGTATATTCACAGTACATAAAATCAACATACTCTATAAATTTTACTTACGTGCAATAATAAATTTAGTTTAAAATGGTCAAAATTACACAAATAAAACGCCTACATATCACAAAATACTCCAAATGCTATGTAAAACTTTCCTTTACCTATTTTATATTTAATTTTTTTTAAATTTTTTTATGACCAGAACTCTGAAACCTGGGTTGAAATTGTGGTGTGTTTGGCGTCGAATCTTAGTTAACCATAATCCTTGAGCTGTGAACTATCGCATTATACTTTCAAAAAGCACCATTCAATCCGCTGTTCACAAGCATATGCTAAAATGAGGTTAAAAAGAGAAGCATTCATCTTCAATCACAACAAGATGAAGAGTTGTACAATAGGCAGAGGAATAAACCTCTCTTACCCATGCTATCTCATTTTTTTACAATTTTATATACACCAATACAACAGGCATGGACAGACTCAGAGCATAGTATATTAATGAACAAATAACATAATTGGAGGAAACATGCATCATGTAACATAAATCCAGTCCTGTATTCTTGCCCCCCACCACCCCACAAAAAAAAAAAAAAAAAAAAAAAAAAAAAAAAAAAAAACAACAAAACAAAGGAACAACAAAAATGAAAAGTTGCGCTCTGATGTGCCATAGCAATTAGTTCCTCTTTCAAAGATTAGGATGTTGCTACTACTTTAGGATTGAAACGATGCTTTCTCTTCAGGATGCAGATTGAACAGACACTGCTGATGAGGCCCTATCTGACCCACGAATGTTATATTTCTCATACACCCTCTCACGGTTTTCCGACCACCATGTTTCAGCTTGCTTTTCACCAAACCTTCTCCGACTGCAAGAGAATTTTTGTTATCAGGAAATAAAAATCAATAGCTTTGATATAAGATAGGCAAAAGGTGGTTTTCTTAACTACCTGAATCGCACCCTCTTCAAATCTATAGTTCCATCATGAAGAGTAATGAGAGTTATATATACACCAGGTTCATATTGTTCTATCCATTCAGCCTCAACCTGATTACTAGCTGAAGTGGGGCTTCCAGGCCTTAAAATGTTGTTGCTTTCAAGGGGTTTGCATTCCTTGCTATCAGAATCCTTTATTCTACTGTTAGTTGATGGCATTTCTCCATTGCTGTGGTCTTGTGTTTTCAAAATTTCATCATCTTCGTTGGGGTTTGCAACCCGTTGATTCTGAAAATGCATTCTCATCTCATTAGCTTCACGGATGTCTTTTGCTGCATCACTTTGGCCCGAGGACCCATTTTTATGACCTGAATTGATAGTCGTGGTTGGATGCACGAATGGACCATTGCTATCATTATTTCTCAACAGGTGCTCTTCGATCAGATCGGTGTGCTGAATAGCAAATGGGTCAATGCCATTTGGCAAGTGGATTGATCTCAAGGCATTGCTCTCATAGACTTCATTTGGAAGCCTTTCAGCCATTTCTTTTAGCTACCAAAGAATAACACTGATCAGTGTGTTTTACATATAAGCTTCAAATACTGATAATCAGAAAGCTCTACCAAGATTAATAAGGAAACCAGCAACAGCAAATGTGCAAGCATGGAGAACAATGTTAAGCTTCAACTTGTATATAGAACTACAATCACCTGCCATCCCATATGATGGAGGATGCAGCGAAACAGAGTCAGCAAGATGCACTTTGGCCAGGTCCCACCTCAAGCACTATATGATTAGTCCACATTGTAGTTATTAAACTGCAAGTCACTACTCCTAGCAAGCACCACAGCCTTACAGCAGTAATCAGTTTGCAGTCTAGAGTAGGTGAAAACAATGCCATCGTGGTTGGTTAAAAGAGTTTAAAAAATTGATGGGACTTGGGAGGAAAGTGATTGCACCAAAAGATCTGTATTCATCAGTAGGACAGTAGTTCTAGTTTCTTCTTGGCAAAAAAGATTCCAGAGGTTCATGATGAATCTCTTCCTGCTGATATATTGTATAAGACCGATAATATAACAATTACAGTGGAAATATAGAGGGCTAGAAATTGCAAGTAATAATGATCATCATTTTTCCCTAAAGGATTAGAAAACTGATAATAGGTTGCTATCAATTTTTGCAATGGCAACATGATCAAATTTCAGGCTGATGAGGATCTGTGGCAGCACTATAAAGTCTCACCTGGCTCATCTGCAAGCATAACTATCAATGTTTCACTGACAACAGACTATTTCAACAAATCAACTCATGGTGTGAAATGTAATTAGAAAAATCTCCTTGATATTGAGGTGGATGCAGATCTCACCTCTTATACTTCATTCATTAGGGGGAATCTAGATAATATAAGGTCCTAATTTTGACCAAGAAACATTCCATTATCATGACCACCAAACCTTATCCCAACTATTCAGGGTCGGGTTCTAGGATCCTCATTTGCCAAGAACTCCAATTTAGGGTCACCTCCGATATTATATCAAGAGCTAAGAAATTATTCCAACAAAATTTATAATTATTATAATGATTGATCAAGTATATCAACTCTTGCAGTCGTCTTCCTGAAATGTGTTAAGTTGGAGAGCTAGGTACAAGAACAGTGACAAACGTCAAGAGTAGTTGCATAGATACAAGTGAATTTTCAATGACCATAGGCTTACAACAAGGATCAGCAGTTGCATGAATCGCTTTAGACTAATAACAGTTTAACTTATTGCTAATACTTAGGTACAGAACATACTTCAGATTTTATTTGCAAATGATATAGTGTTTGATTGGGGAAAAAAAGAAAAAAGCTATGAATCAAAATGATGGAGAAAACCCTCAATGTTTAAAAATCAGGACATAAATATAGTATATGAACGTACATTGGAATGAAAATAAGTACAAAAGTGAGGTTCCAGTTAAAATTATTGGCAAACAGATACCAAAGGGTGATCAATTTTCTTGTCTAGGATCTATAACCGGAAAGACAAAAGAGATAAATAAAGACATACCCTATTGAATAAGAACCATATCAGTGAAGCTGTGAGATGCCTCTAAAGTGTCATATAACCAACACATTCAACAATGACTTGGAAGAAAACATTTTTTAAATAAACAGTAAGGCCCACAATGTGCACGGCTCATGATGTTGGACTTAAAAGAGAGACCAAAAAAGAGAATACTAAGACGGGTGGAGGTGTATTAACTTTTGAAGAATAGGCTATAAACCAAGGAATGAGTAGAGTATATACCAAGGACACGTGTTAGAATTTGTGAAAGGTTCTACAAAGAAAAGACAGATAAACCATGGTTACCAGGAAATGCATGTCTCAATCAAACTTAGGTGTCAAAAGAATGAATTTGGGTAATGCATTCAATTTAGTTTCTCAAAGATCAAGAAACATGGATGGTAACTGCTTCCTAATAGGGGCGCAAGGGACCATGTGGACACAGAAGAGCATGCATGCATGAACATGAGGGAGAGAGAGGCCACATGTGGCCTTGTCATTGCTCCCACTTGCTGCTGTCTCCCCCTCTGCCCCATGGACAAGCAAGTCCTATGGGGAGAGAGAGAGAGAGAGAGAGAGAGAGAGACTGGGGGCAGGGGCAGCTTTATCAGCCTCCATAAACTATATTATGGTTTCTTCACAAAATTGCCCTTTCTTGAGAAACTGATGGGAACCCACAATGGACTAGTTCCTAAATAGTTTCATATTGGTTTCAATATCTTGCTACAATTTTTTGATAATTTTTTAATTATTACACAATATCATTGCTAATTTCTCACTTTGATGAGTTTTTCTTACCATCATTTCCCATTTC
Organism: Cocos nucifera; assembly: GCA_006176705.1. Lineage (NCBI taxonomy): Eukaryota > Viridiplantae > Streptophyta > Magnoliopsida > Arecales > Arecaceae > Cocos > Cocos nucifera. Next base: position 2,927,724 of record QRFJ01000061.1, read on the forward strand.
ACCCTTCCATTTCTTTCCTGTATATAGCCTCCATAAGAATGACGGGCAAATGATGATTTATAACATCAATTCCACGTGGTTTAGATAGGGTCCAATTGTTATCGTTAAATGTGTACAAGTTGTTATAGCAGAAAATTTTAGTTAGCATATTCATCTTCTCAGTTGATATATTTTCACTTGCATATCACAAAAGGCAATTTGCTAATGAACAGTCATGATTTTACATTAAAATTTGTTTTGTTTATCAACGTTATTTGAAAATTATGATTGTATGTTTTTAGAATTATGAGTTGACAGTTAATTGTTAATTTGGTATACGACAGTTGATCTGAACTTTCATATGTTTATCAACATCAACAGACATTCTAGATGAGTTAAGATGTAAGATTTTTAGATACATACAATATAGATAAATAAATATTTCCATTGGCAAAACTGTCTATTTTAAGTGTGTTTGATAACATTTGACTGTAATAATTTATGTTGGTGCTGTCCATATTTTCTGCTGTGCATCATAGCATGATACAATCATTGGGAACCAGCCAAAACTGCTAATATACGCAGAAGTTTAATGTTGAAAACCTAATCAACCAACTTAGCTCTGCATAGCTCTTGCAGGACAAATCCTAAACAACGAAAAGTCCTTTGGTGATACATGTTATCTACAGTAGCAATGTTATTTATAGCAATGGCCATATAGTTTTCCAATAATAGAATTTATATTAGCACTTATGCTCTGTCTTATTTAAGTTCTCAGTTGATTACTGAATTGTCAAAGATCAGTTCCCAAAATCATGCAAGCTTAAAAGAAAGGGTAATTACCCAGTTATGGTCCTGGCAATCCAAGGTCCTGGAAGGGACAGACTGGGGACAAACCTAACCTTTGCTATTTTTTGCACAAAGTAGCTGCTCTAGGATTTAAACTCATGTCATTGCACTTGTCAGCTCAAGCCATTTACCATTGCAATAAGCAAATGCAAGCTACACAAATGGAAGAACATAATTGAAGATTACCTGTGCAGTCAAGGATTTTATAACCTCTTTTGCTGCTTTAGACTTTGCAGATTCCTCTGCAGCTAATTTCATGGCTTCTTGAGCTTTCTTTGCCGCTGTCTGCAACTCAAATTCTTGAATTTCACACTGTCGCATTAAACCATGAACCTAATCCACATGCAGGATAAAAGATAAGGAATCTGCAGGTCAAAGATGTCAAGTTTAACTAGCAAGGAGTCAAACCCAGCAACAGTACCTGGGCACGTAATTTCTGAACTTCTTGATTCAGGAGCTCGTTTGTTTTCTTCAGATTGTCAGCCTCTCTTTTGGAGAACGAAAGACCTGACATCGTGGGAATAGGTGTGGCAGAGCGTGGAGGACTAGGTTTTCTTGACAAAGGTGAAACAGATCTGGAATTATTTACAGACTGGAATGATGTGTGGACTGGTCTGGGAGCTGCTTGTTGCAGATCAACTTCAGCAAAAGCAATACCTTTTGGCTGGAAATTTGAAAGAACTTGAGAGCTGCGAATCAAAGACAAAGAGTCAGATTTCTTCCCTTGTTTGGCTGCCTTTGTGTCCAAATCCTTGATCAAATCCGCATTGCAAGATAAAGCAGATTTGGGTAATTTTGTATCCACTTTATCAAGCCTATCTTTGCTTTCACCTGAGGGGCGGGGTATAACATTTTTCTTGCTGTTAATAATTCCACCAGACTCTAAAACTTTATTCAGTTTCACATAACAGGAATCACATACACGATAAGGTTTCCCAGGATTTGGAGCCAATGCCGCTCTCAAAGCTTTTCTAGAACTGCATGAATGACAGTGTACAAGTCCACAGTTGTAACAATTGTGCCTCTTTCGAGTAAATCCAAAAGCCTGTCTACATGCTGAGCATTGAGACTGCTCTGCACCTGACACCCATTTATGGAGACATATGGCAGCTGTGAAGCTTGATCCACAAGCAATATGTTTGACTGCTCTGTCCTTTAAAGCCTCAACAAGTGTAGGTGTTTTACGATCCTCAAGGTCACCATGTCCCAATCTTCCATTAGCTCCCTTACCCCATGTGTAAACTTCACCCATGGTTGTCAAGACCGCAACATGATACGAACCACAAGCAACCACTCCAACAGATTCACCAACTAGCTTATCTTCAACTAAGCATGGAAGCTTTCCATCAGAACGGGGATTACCGAGCTGACCATAAACAGTACTTCCCATGGTGAAAACATGTCCAGATGTGGTCAAGCCAATTGTAAGACTATGACCACAAGCTAACTTGTGAAAATTGTAATCAATTAGAGAGGCTACACAAGTGGGCTCAAGTCGTGCCTCCTTGTCACCATGGCCTAGGCGATACTTGTCCCCATCACCCCAAGTGAATAATTTTCCAGATGATGTGCTGGACTGTGTCACAATAACATCTACCACTGCAGCAGTATGCCATACACCACATGAAACAGCAATTGTTCTCAACCCCATTAAAGATTCTACTTCCTTTGGATGTAGAACAGTTTCTCGGTTTCCATGCCCCAAAACACCAAAGGTACCATCACCAAATGTAAATAACTGTCCGGATGTTGTGATCAAGGCTGTATGCCAAGTGCCGCAAGAAACAAAAGAAACCTGAAGCCCCTCCAAAGGTCCAGAAATTCTTTTAGGTATCCAGTGACTGACATCAGTACCATGACCAAGAAGTCCTGCATTATGGGTGCCATCTCCCCAAGTATAAATATCACCGGCCACAGTAAGTGCACAAGTATGGAACTCCCCACAGGCAACAAAGTCTATATTACAAGATGATAAAGATTCGACAAGCCGAGGGTGAATAATGTCTGTCTGAACTCCATGGCCAAGGCGTCCACCAGATTCTTCACCCCATGTAAATACTTCTCCCTGCCTTGTAACAAGGGCGGCATGCCTGACTCCACAGGCCACATGGTGAATGTCCAGCATTACATTCGACTCTAAGGGCTTTGGCAGGAGGATGTCAGTTCTTGCAATGGAAGGGCTAATACCTCTATCAGTACCAGCCCTTCCAGAACTGTCACATATGACTTCACCCCACACATATACATCCCCAAAAGCATCACAGTCGTCCTGTGCAGAACCATGACTAGATGTGCTGGGGGCACTAGATACACTGACTCTAATATCCGAAGAGGCTCCTTTTACTTGCATATTTGTCAGATGTGATCTTTCAGAATACACCAAATTTTCAAAAGAATGGTCTTTGGGTAAACTAATAGTGTTTATCTTGCTCTGAGGACCATCGAGTATGGTATCGGTACACTTGTAATCTAAATAGTTGTATATCAAGTCTCTGCTATCCTGTTACAAGCAACCATACATAAAAAACATGACATACTGTTAAGTGGATAACAAGATTCATGTTACATAAATATGATATGAAGAAAACTGCAGTATGCAGATCTAAGAAACACAGTTTGAGCATACAACAGCCTAACAAAATAACAGATCTATCAGGAATAAGAAAACACAGTTTTTTTATTTCATCCAGCATAAACCATGATTCCTGCATACAACAGATAATGATTCTCATGTCCTCAACAAGCAATGCCTACATTTAATGTCCATAGCAATGGTAACACTTACATTATCAGCTAAATTCACACTACATGGATAAGCTAACTAAAACGTCAACATATATAATCTAAATCAACTTCTGAACCCTTGGGTGTGGATTTTAAATAGCACTTTAATAAATTATATAAGCATAGCAAACTCTAGCTTAAAGAAACAGGGCATTGTTAATTCAGAACACTCATGCAAGCATATTCCATTTATTCTCTAAAAGGATTGGCAGATTAGTGAGCAAGTGCCAAGCATTTTGCAGTTAATCTCCCAACTTACATTGTTTTCATAAATATATCATTTTCTGTCATAAGAGATAGGTAAGTCCCCCTGAAAATTAATATACTTTGTGGATTTATCTTACTTCATTGGAAGTCATAGTTCCAGGTGCGGTACAACAATTATGCAGGACCAGGGAAACTACATGGCCCAATTTCCAACATACACATCCAATTGTGGTTTACAAGAATCACCAATTTGAGTTGGTTTTAGGTCTTCGCTTTGCAAACTTTGATACAAAATGTGTTGAGAGAACCAGTGGATGTAATAATAGTATTCTTGTCTGGTTAGAAATGTTATAATCAAGGTTTAAATTCTCAGTACCAATATCTTACGTATGGTAAGAACCAGTGTTTAAACTTGTGAGGGCCAGCACAGCAAAAGGGGGATGTCATACCATCAGTTGGTACATAACACCACTAAGGGGCATACTGGTGCTAATCCCTTACCAATATGATACAGTATGGCCAGTACAAGACTGGTGATATGGCACTTCCATCCATGGTAATAACAGTACTTATATTAATATTATAAAGTAATGTCAGAAAGCTAGGCTACCAGCTGTCATAAGTCATAATTCTAAAGTGAAAAGTTCCAAACTTGCTCAAACTAGAAATTTTAAATGATTCAACAAGCGATCTAAGAAATGCAAGGCTCTCCGAATAAACTATCTAAAACTAAAGCTAACCTGAAATAGCTGCAGATGTCTAAGTGGTCAAGGTTATGGCTGTTTTGACATAAGTGTGCATTCACATCATTTTTAAATCAAAGCACGAACATGATGCAGAAGCCAACAAGGTTAAATTGTATGATTGTAAATAATAGACTAAGAAAATAAATTTAGCAGCTAGTAATCCCTCTTGCTCCATCATACATGATCAGCTTTATGGATCAAGGTATAGTTCAAGAACACTTTAAGATCAACTCTTGATCTAACATTTCATCTTTGATATAGTACTAAAAATACTTGAGCAAGAGAGGCGATGTCACAAAACCCAAGATACCAGTGAACAAGTAGGGATGCCTAACTTGCTACTTAGACAACTCAAGTAAATATAACATGGAACAACATAATATTTAAGTTCTGAACATCTTGATCAACCAACATAGAATTGCCCTTGTCAATGTAATTGGAGACAATAACACTAAATTTAGGACACAGAAATTTAAATGATAAGTAATACAGAACCAGTAAAACTGCATTCACTTAATGTTGTAATAAATCAGGATATGATAGTGCAACCACTAAGAATAATTAGGCAGCATAAGGCAAATCATTTACATCAAGAGAAAATCCTCCATCACTCCATCCATCTATCTTTGAACGTCCATATTGACCTGAGGAAATCAATGCCTTGAGGCCTGCAAACCACAGCTCTGCCTCAACTTTATCTTTGCATATCTTTTTGACAATGATGAACATCAGAATGGTCAGAAAGATAAAAATCATTAAAGAAACAAGAATAACAGAAGCCTGAAGAAAAGGTATCGGTACCAACCAGATCAAGAGACCGTTTCCCATTGTTGTATATAAGTGAGAAGGACAGGTAGTCTTTGTCTGGACGCGGGTATCGTTGAAAAACAGACTAAAAGATAAAATACTGGTAAGTAACGATTCACTCCTCAAGTCATTTCAAAGCAGCTTAATATAAACATTATACAGAAGTTAAATAAGTGAGTGATTATGGTGATGATCTCACAGTTCTTTGTCCTGAGATAATTCTTGAAACAGAAGCCAACTTCAAACTTTTTTCACCACTACTTGAAATCCAAATCAAAGAAGATTCATCCTGTAATGCATGGAACAGGACTCCAGATGTCAGTAATAGCAATGCCCTCTAATACAACAGAAATGGTTAGCAGATAGATGCCCCAACAGTTCACATGCCATGGAGTCATGCTATCCGATGCGTATGTTTTAGAATCCATCAATGGTTCAGATCAGAAAGTCTCAATATAGATTTATTTGCATGAGCAAGAATAGAATTTTGAACATGTATCATCCCTTATAACTGGTTGCTATGTGCATCAAGGTGGATACTCAGTATCTGACCAATTCTTCAACATGCATCTTGTTGTGTTGAGCTAATTTTTGCTGATGAGCCACAACAGCAGCACAAACATCTACCTTAAAAGCCAGATCTAAGAGCAGCTAAGCATGTAGCAGGAATATCTTTAATCCGGTTTCACTGATTAGCATCCAATGAAATTTACACCATCCTAGAAAGCTAGAAAACAAATTGTTTGTCTTTACTGGTTTAAGCTAAATTGTCACAGTCAAGGAATTAAACACTACCCCAAGCAGAGAAACATGTATCTACCAAAGTCAACAAAAAGGCGAGGTCTAGGCAGCCCACGTACATTATGGGAACTTCCAGGCCATGATTGAATCAATAATGTTGGAGGCTTGAACTTCTAGAAAAATATAAAAAAAATAAATAACCAAACTGATATGCTCATTAAAATAAAGAAAAATCATGGAAAAACTGATTGAGCTTTAAATGATATGCAAACAAATGGTTCAAATGCTCATTAACCAAATAAAGTGCACATGAATCTGACAGAATGCAATGTAATTATTTTTCATCTAATTTGCTCATATAAGTCAGCAGCAAACTTACGTTGGATAGTCTGAATGGGTAAAACTTTGGCTTCCCTTTACGACCATATTTAAGCAACAAAGTACCCTTCTTTAGAGCAACACGTACCTATAAAAATAGAAAGCAAACAGAATGAATGAAAGTAACAACTTCCACTGGCCCTACTCAGAAAGAATCAGCAGAATGTAAAGAACGAAAAGCCATGAATCTTACTTATAAACATACAATTTTACTCATTGACAGGCTCAGTGTTCCTTAAAAATAAACATAGTGCTAAACATCTTGTTAAGCAAGAGACTTTTTTTTTTTTTTTTAGTTCTGGTGTATTTGACTATTGAAATTTCAAACCAAAATCTCCATTCCTATCAGCAAAAGCCTCTGCAGCTAACCTGAGCAGTTTTTATACATCAAAATGAAGAAGGAAATTTAAAAAGAAAAAGAGAAAAAGAAAAGGGTAAGTACAATACGATAAACAAAAGAAAATGGAAATATCATGAGCAAGCATTCGTAATTAACATAAATACTCCTATCAGGCCCATGTTCTACCATGAATATGTAAATCCACTTGTAGTAAACAATAGGAGACTACAAGTGATGATGGTACAGTACTTTTATGTTCGTATCTCTTTACTGCTAAATAGGCTTCGTGCTTTTCTAATTCTGCTCATGGTGATACTGCTTTCTTTTTGTGCGTTTTGTGTAGCTCTCACTACACGGATACAAGTCTTAGTTATGTAGAAAAATGCTGAAAGAGGCAAAGATATAAAGTGAGGATTCCTGGTCTCCGTGAGATGAATAGTGAGGATTGAGGCATAAAGCAAAAGCTTCACTGATCCCTGCATTACAAAATATATTTAGAAAAATAAGGAAAATCATGTGAGAAAGAGAGATATAGGATTTAGACTTTGTGCTGATGTTTGATTACATTCTCTAATAGTTTAAGTCAAGATACATTGCATGTATCGAGAAGGAGATTTATCCGAAACATCCTGTTTTCAGTCACAATCATCATTTTTATTCTTCTGTTAAATTTTATAAAAATGTATGCATAACTTGTCTCAACGTACTTTAACTTGGGATTTAAATCCATGAACAAAAGATCATGTCACTAGTCAACTAGACCAATTCCTTCCCTTTTTTGGGTTGTGCAAAGAAACAAAACCTAATGCATATTCCTCTCAAAATATGTAACATAAGGCATAAAGCATCCAGCTCAAATGAGATTTTCCATGCAACAATATGCATTAACATAAGACCCAACATGTTCTCTCAAAGCATTGCCTGAAGTTAAAGGCAAGATAATTCTCAATAAGTCTTTTGGAAATAACGAATCGAAAACATGTATGCTTCATGAAGTTTTTATTTCACCAAAAGTGAAGCAAGATTTAGTCAATTGCACATGAATGATTTTACTGGATTCTCCATAGCTATTAAATCATGTTTCTTTCATCCTTTTAGTTCTATTTGAAGAAGACCACACCCATAGCTCCACAATAATTCAAAAAGTGTTTTGTCAATCAGTTTCAGGTTGCACAAAAGATACATACATATGCAAGGAGTGTTTCTAAGAATACAAAGGCTGACGCGTGGCAGCACACTATGATATGCAATTCCTAGTGACCGGATAATTCTTGTGATTTCAAGACAATAACCCAGTCATGAATTGTTTTCAGGTTACCATTTAAAAGAGCATTAACTAAAGTCCAAAGTGCAAACCAGAATTTTTTTCATCCTACATGACGTACTTGACCGAGAGATCCCTGTAAAACATTATTTGACACAATCTCCACCCTAACCGAACATAATTTGCACATATTGTCTAAAAGGTAGAAGGGTCTAGAAAGTGCTGGAGGCTGACTTGCTCCATGAAAGAAGATGCCTTTGAATTTTTAGATACAATCAGTGCTGCCAAACAGTTGGGCTGTTTGTGAGCAACATGTATTCAGCTAAAAAATTTAGCTTGACATGGACTCCCTTAATTAATAAGCAAGCCGAGCTTAAGCCCAAAATCTGAGCTAAAAATATAATTGAGCTGAGTTTGAGCTTTGCTTGGCTTGTTCTTCTCAAGATTCATTAAGCCATTAGATATCAATCTAATGGTGAAACGTTGCAAAAATTTCAACCATTAGATTAACATAGGATGGCTGAGGTCTCAAGAAGAACCCGGCATGCTTTAAACCACCCAAATTCTACACACCCCAATCTCACTCAACAGCCACATAACAATTTCCTCCCTCTCTCTCCCCTCTCCATCCTGCTCAATGTAGCAATGCCAAACCCTTAACCTCTCTCCTCCACTGTCTAACAATGAAGCCAAAAAGGATATCTCGTGGGCTACATCGATTTGGAACCAAAGAGCTCCAAGACCTAACCCTCCCTCTTCAATATCAAAAGGTCTCCATCTCGTACATTCTGACTCCACTTTCTCCTCATACTATATTTTAACTACCAAGTCAATGAGTCAAATTCTAGCTGGTTTGAGCTTATCTAAGTTGAGCCACAGCTAGGCTTCCCAAGCTCATAAGGAACACAGGCCATGCTTGAGGCAATGTGGTTTAGCATCAATCCAAGCTTGAGCTGGCCGTACTTTCCTCAAGTTCAGCTCATTTATACCCCAATTGCAAATACAAGGAAGAATTTCCTCGTTAGTCATCCAATCAACTATGACACCACTATCCAACAATTTAAAAAAAATTCTGTCATGTGCATACATGGTTTTTGTGTAGACCATTTTCATACACTTGCCTTACCTAATCCCTCTTTAGGATATACCTCACCATTTTTTATTATCTCACCACCTATGGCATAATCATTAAAGTCCAGTCACCATAATGTGTGCCCATACGTGTGAAGTGTTAGTACCTCTATCAACCCCCTAAGCCATGTCACCTAGTTAGGATTTGTTTCATTACTTGAGAGATTCTATGCCCAACCATCCACCATCCATATCTTGGTGTCAAATTGCTAGACAGAGCTAATCAAAGGAAAGAAAGGTTTTTAGCAGTATGAAGCACGCACCGAGATGACATAATTGATATTTTGGCCACTGTGATCTAGCCAATAAATTAAGTATGTTAAGATATATCGGCCAAGATATTGGTTTTGACTAATTTCATGCACCCAACAATGTGATATAAATGATATCTTGGACCTTATAATCTCGAGTGGTATATACCGACATATTTTGATTTATCAGATGATGTGATATTAATATCTTGGCTGATATTTCCTAAGCATTATTTTACCGATTTAAAATAAACTTTTAATACTTAAATATTCAAGTTAGTCCTCCGATACAACAGGTAATTCCAGATTTGCCAATAATGGCCAAGATTCTAATATCTCGGTTCCTATAATATTGGCTGAGATATTGGGAAATCTCGGAATGTGCCAGAATCCAGATCTTTCCGACTTTTCCCCAACTTTACTTCTTGGCCAGGATAAACCAAGATTTTGGTTATCTTAGTATCAGCCCACTTAGATGGCCAACGTTACCGTTTCCAGAAACCATGGAGGAAAGGGAAGGCCTACCTAGCTAGATCACTTGCCACGGCCACGTAAGTTTTAGGGAGCCTTTTGTGCTGATTTTGAGATCTCATGAGGAAGGGGTCAACACTCCGTGCTGTCAATCCTAGAGTAAAGTCCCATCTTCCATGTTTTACCAGGCTCATGCTTCCAGTCCTCGGAAATGGTGGCAGTCATAGAACTAGTCTACCATGTAATCTACCATCTCTGTACAAGTCTTTTGCATTTGCCCCCATAAAAGCAAGTGATCATAGAGAAATACAGAGAAAAATTGAAACTTCAACGGAAATCTCAAACTGATAACCAGCTCTTCCATGGATTTCTCCATATAGAATCCTTTCCATAATTTTATCTCAGGAAGTAACATTTGCAACCGCTCTACACCACAATGGGATTAATAGATAGTAGCAGTCCGATATCGCACAAATCAGAGCACAAGAACTAGTCCTAAAACAACCAATGCGAACTCCATGACCTGCAATTGACTAGCCTCTACAGTCAAAATCCAAGAATCCTTCCTCTCTTCTACGAATTCATCGAATAAAACACCGGGCATGTTTCCGGAGCAGTAATCTAACCAAAAACATAAAGAAAAAGAGGATCCATGGGAGAAAGGATGTGCTTCCCTCACCTTGTCGATGTCCCGATCGACGGCCCCGTACTCAGAGAGATCTGCCATTCCATGTGAGAGCCCCTCGCAAGCGCCACCCGCATCGAACTGGCCCCGGCGCTCCGGTCGTCATCGATGGCCGCCGATCCTTCGCCGGACTCTCATCAATATCCGGCGACCGAGAAACTCCACCACAAACCCTAGAAATCGTGAGGACAACACAAGAACGAGAGCAAGAGAGATGAAGAAGGGGAAGAAGATAGTGGAGGAACGGCGGTAATCCGACCAGGGACCGGGGACTTCGGAAGACGGAGGCGGCACTCGAGGAAGTCGGAATACGGGGTCCACGGTGTTCGGGAAACCGCGGCGCAGCGGACGGGCGAGTAGGGGAGCGGGTGAACGGAGGAGGAGCGGCCGCGGCGGAGGACCGGATCTTAGTTCGCTGGCCGAGGCTGCAGCGATACGGGTCAGAGGACAAAGCTTAAATACGCATTTGACGGGGAGTAGAATAATCGCAACGAGTGGTTATGGTCACCAGGGTGGCGGTAGGCGGACGTTCGTTGGATTGGAGAGACGGCGTACGTGGAAATTTCTCGGTGTTCCGGCGGTGCAGCATTACGTGGTGAGGGTTCTTTGCCGGTTGCCATATTTTTAGGGAGGCAAGTAAGTAGATATTTTAGTTGTGATATTTTCAAAAAAAAAAAAAAAAAAATCTAGACTCATCCGGAATTAGGTCTACATGAAGTTATTTATTTTGAACCGCAGCGCTACCCCATCAGCTAAGTGATTATGCATTGTAGAGAAATTATTAGTTAAAATTATTACATCATATAAATTTTGGATCATTCGATAAAATATCATCATATCATTTGAATATTCAAAATCTCAAGACTTTTTAGATGATTAAAAAATATAAAAAAATAAAATATATAATTAATTATGATTAATCAATTATTAGTTAGAATCATCCTGTGCTATCTAATAAAAGACCAATGCATCATTCACCGTAAAAAAAAGATTTGTTATTATTCAAAATTTATTTAAATTTTGAATGAAAAAAGTTTCAATATCAATCATGATTAGCTAGCTGACATCTTTTATTGATTTGAAAGAAAAAAAATATTTTTTAAATAATATAATATTTTTTTATTGAATAATTCAAGATATATATAGTAGAAAGAATTTTATTAATTATTTCTCAATTTTTATAAATTTTTTTTTGAAACTTATCAAATGATGTGGCGACGTTTTATTTGATGGTTCAAAGTTTACTAGGTACAATAATTCCAAGTAATAATTTCCCTTCTATTGTATTCATTTCCCATCTGCTGTGGCACTAATATGTTGTTATTTGTTATAGCATAGGTGTTTATTCCATGAAAGGTAATGATAAATATAATTTGGACCTTCTAGAGAAATGTTGCATCTCTCATTATTTTGGCCACTTCATTCCCCATGTGATGTGGCAGCAATGTGGCATCGACGTTCATTTCAGAAAGAGTGATGATGGACGCAATGATACGGCATAGCATTACTTGGTCATGTTGGGGCTAGACTGGATTATAATTTGTTCTGCCGTCCCAATAGCTAAATCTAATTTGGCAACTTGGCAAGCTTTTCTTGGTAATAGAATTATAGCGGTCAGACATGATTGATGGCTCAGAAAAAATGAATATCCTATAGTTTTTATTTCCTCGACACGTTATAAAGTTTTAGCATTCAAAGCAACAACAAAAGCTAGATCATGCATGAAGGGAGTTGGACTCTTTACTATTTGATTAAGAGACATTATTCTATTTCCTTTTCAGAGAGTAACAGGAATATACCAATTCTCTAAAATCTAATCCCCGCTCTTGTTGTATTCAAATCCCATATGCTATCAGATTTAATTAAAAAAATTAATTTTCCAAAAATACCTCTACATTTAATTGATTCTCAAAAAATTTAATTAAAGATATTCATAATCTAATTTCAATTTCAATCATAAATTAAATATATTGAGAAATAATATATTTTAAATACCATTCCAATCTATTTCGACTTTGATTCAAATCGTGAATCAAATGCACCCTCAATTTCTTCATTTCTTAAGATATTTTTTTTCACAAAGTTAACAATTTAATTTATGACTCTATTACATTCAATCAAGCACAGGTACAAATGAGGGTGGTGTGCTGCCACATGGTCATTCTACGCTACGCTAACGGTCTTATATATTCAAAATAATAGATAGTCAAAGAGATTGAGGCCATCGAGGAATAAAATTTTCATATCAGATAGATTAAAGACTTTCATGGTGCTTATATACTCTTGAACTCATCCATCTAAAAACCAAAATTTTTAGATGGGATCTTGATATGGTATTGAAGCCCATCAACCCTTCTTATCTACTAAAATCTTCATGCTTCCACTTACTAATCTACATATTGCTCCTCGTTTCGGGTTTTGTCACTCGGACTCTACATACGAAAGGTACATCAAGTAGCTTATGGTGTCGATCCACTTAGGTTAAACCTCCAGATTTTTAGATAGGATCTTAACAACGAGAAATGTCAAAATAGAATAGAAGGCATGAGAAATAATTAGCACAACTACCAGCATTCCCAGAAAACACAATGCTCTCTGGATCCTGAATATGCCCCAAAAAGACGCTAGAGATCACCGAACTCAACTTAAATGACAATAAACCAACTACCATGGACTCTCCGCACACCAGCAATGAGGAGTCGTCTGCTCTTACCTGACCAAGCAAACAGCCATTTTACTACTTCATAATTAAGGAGTAATGAAGGTATTATTTTACTTTTCTCTTTGCTGTTATCTTATTAGTAATTTAATCTCCCTAATTTCATGAGAAAGTAAAATTTTCGAAGATGGGGCGATACAAAGATACCCATAGTCGCGTACCTCTTGTCGGTCCATGCTTGCCATCCATGCCATTGATGGGTTTCCATGTGTCACACGAGCAGGTCATGAGCACCTTCCCGATCAATGAGTGTAAACTTGAAAAGATCAAATCTATAGAGATTACCAAATGTCCCACGGGCATTTAGTCCGCTAGGTCATTGGTTTGCAGCTTCTCAAATAAGGCTGATCTCTCCGACCATATTGCACGACTTCTTTTTTCCTAGTCTAATGGATTTATTAGGTACCGAATGCTTAACATAAATTGCTTAACAATTGCATAAACAAATCTACCTAGTCTAGCTTAAGTTTGGCCCAAATTTGGGCCTTTTGATTTATATTTTCAAGTGATTTGGCATCCATAGCTTGGCTAATAATCAATGTGCAATGAACTCATGCTTGGTATTGGCTAATGCATCAATAGAGATTCGAGTCATCTTCATGGCGCTACCTTTCGAATAATAAGGGTATTGTTTCATATTGTAACAAGTAAATTGTTTGTGCAGCATATGAACCATAACAATGCACGTTGATGTGGAGGCCAAATTAGTGCTAAGCATGAGGCTTGGATAGGGTCTAGTTTTTTTGTTGAATGATTATAAATAAGATGCCTTTAGTTTATGAGGTGTTAGGAATCTTATTCCTTCCCACCACCCACCAGGCACAATAACAATTATAGCGACCAAGATTAATAAAGATCATAAAAGTAAGAAAATATATGGGGTCTCTCAATCCTCCACTATTTATAAATTACCAAATAATCGTGTGAAGATATTTCGGCCCATGCTCCTCATCAATCTCCATCGATCGAATAAAGGTGTAAAATCCTTTTTGTGGACAATCTTGAACTTTAATTTTTGATAGAATCAGATTTTATTCAAATCAATCTAGAAAAAATACTTCGCACAAATCAAAAAATAAAATAAATAAAAAATTAAAAAAAAATATCTAACATGATAGCATCCGATCTGCAGTTAGCTTCTCGAAAAATATACACCATCAATAAAACCTCTTCAAAATTAATATAAAATGCCTTAAGATACTTCATTGCATACAGCATATATACCTTTCCAAGCAGCATACACTTCTACCATTGATAGCATTATATTAAAAAAGTTTAATTCTGCATTCTACTACTAATGCACCACTTAAATTTTTAACAACAAAGTCGGCTCTTCTAAATTTATTTTCATTTAGAACGCCACCATCAAAATTAATTTCGACAAAATAGGTATCTTAAAATAAAAATTAAAAAAAAAAATAGTCGAGAGAACACAAAATTTGCTGTATATGAATCATAATTTTTTCTGCTATCAAAAAATTTTTGAGAGTAGCTGCTGTAAAAGCAAATCTCTGGAGCAGATAAATAGCTTTCATCAAAATCAGTGGAGCGCATGATGAACTCTTTACGGAAAAGGTTGCAAGAAACATCACATGTTGCCTAGTTTCATCATATTACTTTGAGGTGCAGGTTTGTCCGACTGTTCTGCAATCACTACTGGTCTCGTTATCCAAAACTAAAGTTCTACCCGGTGCACGTGGAGAACCCACACCTTTAGCTCTGATGGGCCCCAAAAAGTAGTAATATTCTGACACCAAAGAACCATGGATGATGATTGATTCTGGTCGGCGGGGTTGGGCTTGCGGTGAGAAGATGAAAGGAGGAAAAATCATAGTTTCAAATAACATTTTATCACCTTTATTATCGCACCATAACGGCTCTAGCCTCCTCAAGCCATCATTCCTATCATTATTCATCTCAATTTTTTTTAAAAAAATTTTATAGCAAAATAATGATTGAAATAATAGCTATTATATGCTGTTATAACAGAGAACAACGGATGCAAAATAAAAATCATTTTAAAAGAAAATTTTAAAAATAATAAAATAAATGTTATTTTACGGAAAGTTATTTATCTTACAACAGTGCATCATCACAGCAAATACAAGGGTTTAATGAAAAATAATAATTATTATATTTTTATATTATTTTTATTGGGAAAGATCGAAGCTATTGTGATGGTTTATAATGATTATAAAGCTATTACATAAACTTTAGTAGAATGCGTCATCATTAAATGAAAGGCCATCAAACAAGACGGCCATATATGTTATACCTAATATACTTAACAATTATTCATCTTTTAATAGTAGCTATTGAATCTTACATTAATAGGATTCCGGAACTTACTTAACAACGGTGTGAGAGAAGCATTAGCCTAGAAGGGCGCTGGTAGCACGCTCCAACCTTCCATCGAATAAATTTCACTTCATTCTCCTCCTACCGTAATCTAGAGAGAGAAAAACACGTACACGAGTGAGTGAGTGTGTGTGTGTGCATGAAAGTCGTGGATTTTTGTTGCCCTGGTAAAGAACGAATCCACCGTGGAGGACCAGAAGGCTGACGCAATGATCAGAGGTTTGACCATTGACCGCCGACATATCCCATCGGTGTATCCAGGATAACCTGTCCAGGCTTTTTGTCTTTGCCCATCTTGTGGGCAAGTCTCCGGTTCTAGACGAAGCACAACTGGCTGTGATGTAACTTGTCGAGGTCCATATCCAGGATGCACGGAGACATGATGGTATGGCGATTTGACCCACTGCGAGCCGTCCAATCATGATCGGATGGGTCCCGATCGTGTGGCCTGCTGATAGCGAAATGTTTTGATTACCACCCCGGCAACATGATATCTTTGATAACTGCCAAGATTCGCGACATCCACCAATAATGCGTCAAATTTCGTGAAAGCTGAGCAATGCTATGCTAACTCAGAAAAAATCACTCGGAAAAGCCACCATGGCAGCCTCGCACCATGCACTTTGCTTCATGGCACGATTCACCATGCCAATTCAAAAAGGCTCACGATGCCAGCTAAGTGATTTTTTAAGTCACATATCTGGATTACTTAAATTTCTTTCCTGCATTTGTTAATATATCTACTTTTTAGATATTAATTTTTTTATCAATTTATCGGAGTGGTACGGAGAGATATATTTATTAGAATAAGAGGATATATTCTTTAAAAATAAGAGTATATATACACACACATTTATGTATGTTAAAAATTCCTAGCAAAATATAGGATAAAGAATAAGGAATTATGGATAAGTTTAAGCAAGGTTTGCACTATGACTTGTAGCACGATCGGCCGTTACCATGCTAGAAATGTCCATGCTAATATAGAACGGCATATCCAAAGATAGCTGAAATGTGAGTAGGACTGAAAGCAAGCTCGAATCGAGCCAACTTTGGATCATATTTTGGATTCGATCCGAAGTCATTCGGGCCAGGCTTGGATCTAGAAAAAGAGTCCATTTTTTTGGACCAGACTTGAGCAGATCTTTAGCCCGACCCGAGCCCAACCTGAGTCTGAGACCGAAGTTGAGCTCGAACTCGAAGTTTAGCCCGAATTTAGCCCAACCAATTTTTCTTTAATTTCAGATTTAAAATTTTTAAATTAAAACTTTAAATTGATTCAACCAATAAATGCAATGCTCCAAGCTTGCACAAAGCCAACAAATATGAAGTGGAATATAGAGAATTAAGTAATTTGGATACGTAATTGCTACAGATTATGATAACAAATAATGAATAGATTTTTTTTTTTTTTGATAAGTGAAAGAAATCGAGCCAGCCTAATATTTGGCCCAAATAATAAATTTGGGCCAGCCCAATTGGATTCAGGCTGGAGCCCGAACCGGCCTCGAGCCTTAAAATTTATAAAATTTTTGAGCCTAAATCCAGCCCAAAGCCCGAATAATAATTTCGGGTCGGGCTCGGGCAGAGGCGAGGCCTGGCCCAGTCCGACCCACTTTCAGCCCTAAATGTGAGTGACAGATAAAGATAGCTCTGAAATTTAGAAACTTGCATGTGCACAAGAATAATTCTTTATAGATCACAATCGAGTTTTTTTGGCTAGATTGTTGAGAGTAAAATAGACATTAGGGCTCCAAATGAACTAAGAAATCCTTGTCTATGGCATGAAATACCTAATTAGGTTCTCATCCCAAGTACATGCTGGGCATGCATAACAATGATGCATGTAAATGTATCATTAGGGACTATCTTGAAACTATACTTGCTCGAGAGATATTATACCTTATTAAGAATATCTGAGTGGTCAAAGGAAAAGGAATGAGATGGACATTGAAAATTACACTATGGTTGTTGCTCCACTAATCACAAAGTTATTTCAAGATGCAAGCTCCACTTTGACAAAGTTATTGCTAATATGCCAAAAATTTTAGGTTTGTAGGTCCATGGTCTCCTATGATCCTTTCAGCAATATCATCCTCTAGCATTTTCCCTTGACACCCTTCCACGGCATAGGAAACGTCACAAAGATAGGCCAGCTGGTAATCAAAACTCCAAAATGATCACATATATAAAATTAATACTATGGTGATGATTTCTATGACAAATACTTCTTTTGAAAATAAATACCACATGACTCATGTTTGCCACCATCCGAATGCGATGCTCATCTCTCCCCATTTTCTAAAGAAAGAGTTTAGAAATTTTGAAAGGAATGCTCACCAATATATAAGAATTACAAATGTTTGAATCACATCATAGTTTTCGTGTTTTCAATTTTTCTTACATATCTCCATTGATAAAATGGCATGAAATGGTTTCTCTTTTGTAAAATCCACCCACTTTTTGTGTACCAGCTCAATACTCTTTGATGCATGTCATGCAAAATAATTTGCAGCATGATTCAGAGTCTACTGGATTAACCTTTCATGCCTTCAAGTTTGTTGGCAGCCATGAGTTCAAATCAGTGCAAGAGTGTGAGTGCTGGAGCTAAGTGCGTAGGCCAACTGCTCAACTCATCACATTTATCCTACGCTCATTCCATGCACGTCAATGAATGGGCTTAAATTAAGGCCCATACAGGCCCAATTTGTTAACAGTTGGATGTGGGCTGTGTGGCAGAGGCTGCGCTTCCATTCTTGAAAAGTCTAAGGTCCAGACAAGCATATTTACGAACAAACCGGATTTGTAAGAATCTTCTGAGAAACTAAATTTAGGGAACTAATACATTGAAACTCACTCCAAAACATAATCTATGAGAAGAATTTTTTTGGAACTAGGCTCCTGACTAATAAGTATTGAAGAGGCATAGCAAGGGGGGGACGGAGGAGGGAGAAAAATTTGAACTACGGTTCTCCTTAATTGTTCATGAACCCACCAACCCTTTTTCTACTACATGACAACCTTTTATTTGTACTCAAGTAGGAAGAGAGCAAATACTAGCAAAAAAATTCTTCATTAATATCATAAATTAGATTTGCATCTAATAATCCAATGATCACAATGAATGCCAACATGTAAAATTTATTTTTTTTTGATAGTTTTCCTATGATTTTACAAAAAAAAAAAAATTTTGCTCACCACGGCAACGAGACTCCGCGCTCACCACCCATTTAAAAAAAATATTTTTTTTCTTTCAAGTCTGAACGCGAGCCAATCACCATTAGACAATGAGCGTGGAGCCTCACCATCCATGGTGAGCAAAATAATTTTTTTTATAAAATCAACCATAAAATATCTGGTCATGAAGCACAGGGTATAAACACTATGTTTTTTATTATATTTTTTAAGTGCTTTATGCTTACATTCCCATTCTTAACCATCATTTCTGTTCATACATTTTTACTGTTCTCTTGCATCAAATTTTCCCTGATGGCAACTACTGGAAAGAGTTACTTAACCATCATAACTTGGATAAGCAGAATTGATATTGTTGGGGATAAATCCCGCTCCCGCTAAAGTTTAGTTCGATGCTCAGCAAGCAGGTGCTACAGAAGAGCTTCAGCAGATGGATTTTAGCCGAACTGCCCAGCGGCCAAACTTCTTCTAATCCGTTCGGCCGACCGAGCTCCTTGGACTCCAAGCGGCCAGACTTTAACAGGATCCCCCAGCGTCCGAACTTCCAGCGGCCGAACCCTAACCGCACTCCTCCAGCCAGATGCATACGAGAGCCAAACTCCTCTCCAAGCTTCCTCTTCGGCCGAACTTCTTCGGAAGCTGGACTCATCCCAGACATCCTTCGGACGGACTTCTTCAGAAGCCGAACTCCTTCCTGATACCCCCTTCGACCAACCGAGCTTATACCGAACTTTCCAGCGGCCGAGCCTTAGCCGCGTACCTCCAACCAGATGCCCACGGGAGCCGAACTCCTTCCAAGCTTCCTCTTCAGAAGCCCGAACTCCTCCGGAATGAGCACACGACGAAGGCCTTCAACCCTTCATTCGGCTGGCTGTGCAGCTGTCACCATCAACCCACCGTATACGACACCTCCCCGAGAGACTGACTCCGCCGAACCTCGAGCGGCCCGCCAGCACGCAGCTGCAGCTATCACCATCAACCCGCCGCATACGGCACCTCCCCGAGAGACTGACTCCGCCAAACCTCGAGCGGTCCGCCAGCATGCGGCTGCAGCCATCACCATCAAGCTCCGCTATAAAAGAGATCCTTCAGATACGCTAATCTCTCTGATCTCTAAGCTCTCCTCTTCTTCTTCAAGCTCCGAAACTCATTCCGAGCACTCCATTCCTGTTGGTCAGAGTTGACTTGATCGTCGGAGGGTCCTGCAGGAGCCACCCCCCACCAACTTCGGACGGAACTTTGTTTTGCAGGTCCCCGACGATGACCTCATCGGCCTCCACTCCAGCGGATTCTGATGATGATCAGATTCTACGTCAATAGATTGACGCTAGAAGGAGGGCACCGAACCTCCCACAGGAGATAAGATCTCCCTCGAGGAAAGCTCGACCGCAGGAGATAAGATCTCCCCCGAGTGCCCGGTTCAACCTCGACTGCAAGAGATAAGATCTCCCTCGAGGAAAGCTCGACCACAGGAGATAAGATCTCCCCCGAGTTTTCGGTTCAACCTTGGCCGCAGGAGATAAGATCTCCCCTGAGAAAAGCTCGGCCGCAGGAGATAAGATCTCTCCCGAGTGACCGAGTCAACCTCGGTTAGGAACAGGAGGAGAACCTCATCCTAACCCGAGCATCAACTTCGGCTAGAGATAAGATCTCTTCCGAGCGACCGAGTCAACCTCGGCTAGAGATAAGATCTCTTCCGAGCGACCGAGTCAACCTCGGTTAGGAACGGGAGGAAAACCTCATCCTAACGTGAGCAACAACCTCGGCTAGAGATAAGATCTCTTCCGAGTGACCGTGGACAACTTCGGCTAGAGATAAGATCTCTCCCGAGCGATCGAGTCAACCTCGGTTAGGAACGAAAGGAGAACCTCATCCTAACGCGAGCAAAATCGAAGGCCTCATTCACAAAGGACGAGACGGAGAGAGCAAAGTCCAAGGCCTCATCCACCTTAAACGAGATGGGGGGAGACGGACGATGGTCCGAATGTGCCCCCACAACCCGTTAGGAGCAGGAGGAGAACCTCATCCTAGCGTGAGCAAAGTCCAAGTCCGAGCTCCGAAGTCTGCAGGAAACAGGATCTCCATCAACGTCAGCTAAAGATAAGATCTCTTCCGAAGCGACCGACGACCTCAACTATAGATAAGGCCCGGGACAACCTCGGCCAGAGCACCCGAGAAACCTCGGCTATGGGTAAGGCCCGCGACAACCTCAACCAGAGCGCCCGAGAAGCCTCGGATAGAGATAAGGTCCGCGACAACCTCGGCCAAGATGCCCGAGACGACCTCGGCCAGAGCGCCCGAGAAGCCTCGGATAGAGATAAGCAATCTTTCGAGCGTATTAACCTCCCGAGTGACCGTATTAACCTCGACTGCTGGAGACAATATCGCCCCCGAGGAGCTCAACCTCCGACCTCGATCGCAGTGGATGAGGCCTACCTCAACCTCGGTTGGAGATGAGATCTCCCTCGGGCCTCAACTTCGACATCAACTTTGGCTGGCCATGAAATCTCCCCTCCGAGCTTGGACCTGAACCAGCACGGCGCCCAGAAGAAGACTTCGATAGTCACCTTTTCTGCACTCTCTTCCCTCGAATTTCGAGCTCGAGAGTGGGGGGCTAGTATTGGGGATAAATCCCGCTCCCGCCGAAGTCTAGTTCGATGCTTAGCAAGCAGGTGCCGCAGAAGAGAGCCAAACTCCCCTCCAAGCTTCCTCTTCGATCGGACTTCTTCGAGAGCTGGACTCATCCCAGACACCCTTCGGACGGACTTCTTCAGAAGCCAAACTCCTCCCTGACACCCCTTTCGATCGACCGAGCTTATACCGAACTCCCCAGCGATCGAGCCTTAGCCGCGTACCTCCAGCCAGACGCCCACGGAAGCCGAACTCCTTCCAAGCTTCCTCTTCAGAAGTCCGAACTCCTCCGGAATGGGCACACGACGAAGGCCTTCAACCCTTCATTCGGCTGGCTGTGCAGCTGTCACCATCAACCCACCGCATACGGCACCTCCCCGAGAGACTGACTCAGCCGAATCTCGAGCGGCCCGCCAGCACGCGGCTGCACCTATCACCATCAACCCGCCGCATACGGCACCTTCCCGAGAGACTGACTCCGCCGAACCTCAAGCGGTCCGCCAGCACGCGGCTGCAGCCATCACCATCAAGCTCCGCTATAAAAGGGATCCTTCAGATACGCTAATCTCTCTGATTTCTAAGCTCTCCTCTTCTTCTTCAAGCTCCGGAACTCATTCCGAGCACTCCATTCCTATTGGTCAGAGCTGACTTGATCGTTGGAGGGTCCTGCCGGAGCCACCCCCCCACCAACTCCGGACGGAACTTTATTTTGCAGGTCCCCGACGACGACCTCATCGGCCTCCACTCCAACGGACTCCGACGATGACCAGATTCTGCGTCAATAGATTGACGCTAGAAGGAGGGCACCGAACCTCCCACAGGAGATAAGATCTCCCTCGAGGAAAGCTCGACCGCAGGAGATAAGATCTCCCCCGAGTGCCCGGTTCAACATCGACTGCAAGAGATAAGATCTCCCCCGAGGAAAGCTCAGCCGCAGGAGATAAGATCTCCCCCGAGTTCTCGGTTCAACCTCGGCCGCAGGAGATAAGATCTCCCCTGAGGAAAGCTCGACCGTAGGAGATAAGATCTCTCCCGAATGACCGAGTCAACCTTGGTTAGGAACAGGAGGAGAACCTCGTCCTAATCCGAGCATCAACCTCGACTAGAGATAAGATCTCTCTCGAGCGATCGAGTCAACCTCGGCTAGAGATAAGATCTCTCCGAGCGACCGAGTCAACCTCGGTTAGGAACAGGAGGAGAACTCGTCCTAACGTGAGCAACAACCTCGGCTAGAGATAAGATCTCTCCCCGAGCGACCGTGGACAACCTCGGCTAGAGATAAGATCTCTCCCGAGCGATCGAGTCAACCTCGGTTAGGAACAGGAGAAGAACTTCGTCTTAACGCGAGCAAAGTCGAAAGCCTCGTTCAAAAAGGACGAGACCGGGGGAGCAAAGTCCAAGGCCTCATCCACCTTAGACGAGATGGAGGGAGACGGACGACGGTCCGAATGCGCCCCCACAATCCGTTAGGAGCAAGAAGAGAACCTCATCCTAGCGTGAGCAAAGTCCAAGTTCGAGCTCCGAAGTCCGCAGGAAACAGGATCTCCATCAACATCGGCTAGAGATAAGATCTCTCCCGAAGCGACCGACGACCTCAACTATAGATAAGGCCCGGGACAACCTCGGCCAGAGCACCCGAGAAACCTCGGCTATGGGTAAGGCCCGCGATAACCTCAACCAGAGCGCCCGAGAAGCCTCGGATAGAGATAAGGTCCGCGACAACCTCGGCCAAGACGCCCGAGACGACCTCGGCCAGAGCGCCCGATAAGATCGGAGACAACCTCGCCCTGAGATCAGATTAACTCTCCCGAGCGCTCGCATCGACCTCGGCTGTAGGAGACAATGTCACCCCCGAGGAGCGCAACCTTCGACTTCGATCGCAGCGAATGAAGCCCCCTCAACCTCGGCTGGAGATGGGATCTTCCCTGGGCTTTAACTTCGACATCAACTTTGGCTGGCCATGAAATCTTCCCTCCAAGCTTCGACCTGAACCAGCACGGCGCCCAAAAGAAGACTTCGACAGTCGCCTTTTCTGCACTCCCTTTCCTCGAATTTCGAGCTCGGGAGTGGGGGGCTAGTGTTGGGGATAAACCTCGCTCCCGTCGAAATCTAGTTCGATGCTCAGTAAGCAGGTGCCGTAGAAGAGCTTCAGCGGATGGGCTTTAGCCGAACTGCCCAGCGGTCGAGCTTCTTCTAACCCGTTCAGTCGATCGAGCTACTTAGCGGCCGAGCTCCTTGGACTCCAAGCAGTCAGGCTTTAACGAGATCCCCCAGCGCCCAAACTCTCAGTGATCGAACTCTAGCCGCACCCCTCCAACCAGATGTATACGAGAGCCGAACTCCCCTCCAAGCTTCCTCTTCGGCCAGACTTCTTCGAAAGCTGGACTCATCCCAGACACCCTTCGGACGGACTTCTTTAGGAGCTGAACTCCTCCCTGACACCCCCTTCGACCAGTCGAGCTTATACCGAACTCCCCAGCGGTCGGACCTTAACCGCGTACCTCCAGCCAGACGCCCACGGGAGCCGAACTACTTCCAAGCTTCCATTTCAGAAGCTCGAACTCCTTCGGAATGGGCACACGACGAAGGCATTCAACCCTTCATTCGGCTGGCTGTGCAGCTGTCACCATCAACCCACCGCATACGGCACCTCCCTGAAAGACTGACTCCGCCGAACCTCGAGCGGCCCGCCAGCATGCGGCTGCAACTGTTACCATCAATCCGCCACATGCGGCACCTCTCCGAGAGACTGACTCCGCCGAACCTCGAGCGGTCCGCCAGCACGCGGCTGCAGCCATCACCATCAAGCTCCGCTATAAAAGGGACCCTTCAGATACACTAATCTCTCTGATCTCTAAGCTCTCCTCTTCTTCTTCAAGCTTCAGAACTCATTCCGAGCACTCCATTCCTATTGATCAGAGCTGACTTGATCGTCGGAGGGTCCTGCCGGAGCCACCCCCACCGACTCCGGATGGGACTTTATTTTGCAGATCTCCAACAGCGACCTCATCGGCCTCCACTCCAGCGAACTCCGGTGACGACTAATTTTTGCGTCAACAAGTATTAAGCAGGAAAAATCATTAATTTCAGCAAAGCAAACTTACCATTTATATTTCTTCACCAGCTTCTATTTCGTCAAGGAAGATTCTGGATAACACAGGAGTAGGAAGACATGTTTCCAAAATGAACAAACTATAGGAAAAAATGGTAAATGCTAGCAAAATGGGCTTTTACCTTATCAAAGAGATTCCAATTCGCTTTCAGACAGGACCAGGCTCCCAAAACAAATATTTCATCAGATTATTTTGCTGGTTCCACGCAAGCTTTCTGTAAATTTATACATCTTTTTCTCCCTTTTTCAATTTTTCAAGCTGAAAATTGAGACCTTTATCATGATCACCAAAACAAGGAGGGCTCGTATAAAAATACAAGAAGGGTACTCCGACTTGCTAATTCCAACATTTGTTAGTTGAAGCTATTCCCACATTTGCAACAAGCCATTGAAGTCTTTTTCTACAATTCAGTAATCATGCACCGGCAAATATCGTCTGCATTGTCTGAAGTGATCCTACAAATATAAAATGGACATCAACATATTCATCATCATCATGGTAACTGTTTGTCTTTTACTCGTGGATGATTCTATGATCTGGCAGCTTGTCAAAGGACCAAAAGGTTTTTATACAAGCATGAGTCAGATGATTATCATGCCAAGTTTGTAGAACAAACTGAAAAATGTACATTCCTCTGCACTTTGTAGGTTTCAGATGTAATAAAAGCTTGTACATCACATGCCAATCTCTTTCTTCAAGTACTTAGGCATCCATCAATGACATTTGCAGACCTTATTCAGAGCATCAAAAACATTCTGAAGATTTATGTCTTGGACGAGCACAACTTTTTCCCTGGATTTTGAACCAGAACCAATAGATACCTGCCTTTTCTTCACTCCTAAAACCTGCATTTTATACAATGCTTGAGCTTTCAACAACTGGTCAGATCAATCATATATTTGATTGATTTAATATTGATATAGTTCATGGGAAAACCTGAAGTGGAATAAAAAGTAATTTGTAGATTAGGATTGCAAATTGTTCCTAGTTTTTGAAAGAAATTGCCCGGTGAGTGTTTAGTCTTATGCATGCTTGGCTTCCTATACAAATAAAGATATGATTTCAATGTTCCTAGTTCCTACAAGTTATGGATATCACATCTGAAGCCACTTTGGGGATTGCAGCATCATTTGTTAACAAAATCATATTTTATCTTGTTACTCCTAGTGTTGTACAGCTTTCATGGTTCCATTAACTGATTCATGTGCTTCAGAAAAGTTTCAAAGACGTCGTTAGGATTGATTAGGATGGTCAACTGAGAGCTTGGGCTGAGATCTTGCAAAACTCAACCATGTTACATGGATTCAAGCAAGTAGCAAGAGTACAGAAAGGATGAGAAGCAGGCAGGGATATGCGTAGCTGAGTGGGAATCGCAATGCTGGATTGCAGAATCATTTTGTCAACTTGCATGTCATGCTGTGATGCATACTCAGATATTTCATGGCCTAACCCACTAAACTTTATTTCTAGGAAAATCTCCAGAGACCTGCCATTTTATTAACAGGGGTTGTCAATGAGAAGAGCTTAGGGTTAGATATGGGACTGCGTAAAAATCCAATCAACTTAAATGGATTTGACAAAGGAAAGAAGAGAAAGATGAAACATCAACTTACAAGCAAGGGTAAGAATGGGACTGCCAATGATTATTCTAGCATTTGAACATAATCAAAAAGACTTGAACTTCACAGCAAAATGTGTTTCAAGGATCTGCTGCAGCTCCAAAATCTTGATGTGGAAGAAGTTATGGTATCAAAAAATGAGCAACAACTCTCAAAGTGCAACAGTCTAACCACTAATGGCAACTACTTCAGGGGAATCTTAGTGATTGATGACTTGGGCCCTACACAGACCACTATGGGAAACCCTAGACCATAGCTGTCGCAGCCAGTCGCCTTGGTGCCTAGTGCCCCAGATGCCCTCAAATGCCTAGGCAATGCTCACCTATTTGGGTTTACGCCCCACCTAGTTAGTTGCACACCTAGGCAACTGCCTAGGTGCCCTAGATGCCCTCCAATGCCTAGGCAAGCTCACCTATTTGGGTTTATGATCCACCCAGTTAGGCAATTGGTGCGCACTTAATTCACCCAAGTCATCTGGGCACTCGCCCAGCTCAGCCCAACTGAATTGAGTTGCATCGAGCCAAATCAAGTTAGGTCCAGGCCATGGCTGGAGACAATCTAAAAGGGAAAAAAAGAAGCTGGAGGGCGAAGGGCCTTGCTCTCTTATCCCTCTCTCATTTGATCTAGGGAACAGATGAAGGTATCTTCATTGCCAACCTCTGACGCACAACCTGGTGGACGGCAATAGCCTGATGAGGCTTCGAGGTGACCGCAGCTTGGGCCAAGGCTTTCAGGTGAGTGATTGTCCTCCTCTCTTTCTCCTTTTCCTTCCAATCCTTTTCCCCCCTTCTTCATTTCTTTTTCCCCTTCTCTACCTCCTCTCTCTATGGCCAGCCGGCAGCTCTGTCTGTGCTGCCACGGCTTCCATGTCTGGCCATGCCTGTTTGGCATCATTGCTGTTTTTATGTTTTTGTTCCTCTGCAAATCGGTGAAATCCCACATGGAGATTGACATGGAAGTTAGCATTTGGACACAACTTCTGCTATTCCTTGTTTTATTCTCACCCTTTGCTTTCAAAAGCTCTAAGGACTTCACAACAAATTTGAAGACACAAGAAGGGTTTGATCATTCATATTGTACAGTCTAGCTTATTTTCTTCCTGGGTTTTTGAAAACAAGTGGAAAACAAAAGCAACACCAGATAGGCTTCCAGTCTTTGATTCATTTCTTTCACTCTTTCTTGAGATACAAAATCATCCTCTCTAGAACTCTTTGACTCATTACCGTCATTGTTTTTTTAGCACAATTCTCAGTTTTCCTAGGTTGGCAACATCATGTGCTTATTTAAGCTCGAACATGGTCCTATCCAGAACTCTTGGATTCCTTACTTTCAATCAGTCTATCTTGATATTAATTCTCTGTTTTATTTTTTTAAAATATGGATTAGAGGTCAGAAATCAGAAGGTTTTGAGGATTCAAACACAAAAATGAAAACAATACCAGAAAGGCCCTTGAATCATGTTTTTTTTGGATTCCCTCCATCTTTATAATCCTCATTGTTTTTGCATCCCCTTCAACCGATTTTCAATAAAAAACCATTGCATGACAAGTTTCAGTTTTATTACTGCTTCGATGCTTTTGTTATGTTTTTATATTGTTCTCTTTTTTAAGAAAATGAGAACCTAATTGTTTCATTTTCCTTATTTTTTCTCTTTTATCATTTTTTGTTTTCATATTTTCCAAATTTTATCTCATTAACAGTAGTAACAAGCTAGCCTCGCTATTATTGTCATAGTAGAAAGCAGTAAAATACTATGTTACCACTATTACCCTGGCAGATGTACAAGTGATATGATTCAAGCAGAAGTCATGCTTTAATTAGTACCGACGAACCTTTGGATTATGTGATATGGATAGTGTATTGACAAGATGTACAAGTTTTAACTAGCAATTAAAATATATGGAAGCATTAATTATTTTGTAGATTTCATATAAATTTGTTGCCTTGGCAGTCATCTATATGCCTAGGCTATAGGAGGATCCATATCTAGGGCTGCCTAGGCTATTTGAAGAATATTAAGTTTAACAAGTACCAATCATGCTTACCTTTTAAATGTGAGCACAGAAAATCAAGTGATAAAGCTTAATTTAGGAATGGGAATTAGCTATTTTATCTTTTCAAACCCTTAGTCTTTGATTTAAGAGAAGTCTATCATCTAGTTCTTAGATGCTTTCTCCATTACTCTTGCCTCAATAGAGGCAAATGCGTATATAGCCCATCGATTGTGGCCCTCCTCCATTGGAAGGGTGGGGGTATGCTCTAGGTTCAAACTCTAGGAGGTGTTTCCCATGTGTTTGAACCTTAGATAATAATTAGTGGCATGCCCACTGTGGTTCTTGCTACCACCCCCCACCAAAAAAAACAAAAACAAAAAAAACAAAAAAAAAAACCCATCAAGAGGTCTGTCACAAGGTTACTCTTATACAAAAGTGGCAAAATTTGATCAGACTTGCCAACCTAGAGTTGCAGTCCAAAGACCACAAGGAGCAGTCATGCACATCTGCTTGGCTGGTCCTCACTGGCTAAAGAGAAGTCAGCATAAGCAGTTATCATCAACCTCTTTCAGGGAATTGGGTTGTCTATTTTTGTTTTCTTTAGTTACAGTATTTTCAAGTTGTTATACGATTTACTTTGCTGAGTTTTAGACCTTTTTAGAAGTTTCCCATGCATCAATTTGCACTGCATATAGGCGCTCCATATGTGAATTTATTTCTAATTAAGATTCCTAGATGGAGTCAAACTTCGGGGAGCTATAATAGCTGAACAACCCTCTTAAAATTAAAAGGATCCGGCTCATTTTTTTTCCATCTTAAGGGCCTGTTTGGATGCCCTCATAAGATATGCCATAGATAAAATCTCCTCTAAACTAATTCAAAGAGAGGCATTGTGAAGAAAAGAAGAAACTCCACCCTTGATGAAACCACTAAGCATAAAATCCTGAAAATAACAGGATTGCCTATCGACTTTAAAAGGTGATTTACAGTATTCGCTGTTTTCTTTAGGATTCTTAGTTCATTAATCAACCCAATAATACAAATTCTTATTCTCTTCACCATTTAACTACCACTCATCACCTTCCATATTTGATTCCTATGGAATAACCAAAGCATGAGCCAAACAGGCCATAACATCACTCAGAAAGAGGGATATGACTAGAATTAGTGGGGTGGCTTCATCATCGTTTCTTGTTTAAAAATGATTCTCGGAACCCGCAAATTGCACCCGAGAAGTTCATCAGGCCCATAACGGCTAACTTAGCAATTCAACAATCATGGGAGACATATAGCATTACTTTTTCTTGTTTAGGAGTCCTACCATCATAAAGAAAGGTGTCCAGTTAAGGCTATCAAAATATATCTACATTGTAGCAGGCAAAACAGTTCAAGCAGTTTATTTTTGACCTAACCACTGGCCTTCCACCATGTCTTCTTCTCCTATTCTTCTGTTATTACTCTCTTCTACTCTTTTCTACTCTAGTTCCCATTTTCCATGCTTCAGCACTGCTGTTAAACAGCTGGTTCTTTCAGCATAGTAAAAAAGCAGTTTCTGAAGTTGCAGGATTCAAATCTAATTGGAGATTTAAGTCAATTCTTAGCAATTAATATTACATGACCCGTAACGGTTCAGGTTTACATCAGTTGACCAAAAAAGCCAGAAATAAACAAGGCTATGGTGGAGAGTTTCTACATATGGGTGAGTTTGGGTTTTGTAAGACTAACTCAACTATAACTGGTTGGGTTCAATTTGGCGCTTGGACCCAACAAGCAGCCATGGGTTGGACAAACCATGAAATCTAGCTGCAGGCACCCAAGATGGTTGTAGTAGCATGGCCAGCCATGGATTAGTCAAGGCGTGATTTTAGTGAGTAGGACAACAATGCAGTTCATGGTTGAACAAAACAGAAAATACAAAAGAAAAAAGTGAAGCGGGATAACGTGAACAGAATTTTATCACATTCAGTCCACAACCTTAGCTTCCCCACTCCACCACTATATGGAAGCCACGCCTAGGTCCCTCTTCTTGGACCTATTCAATTTTCATTTTTCATGACAGAACTGACAAGTTCAGCCTAATGGCATTGCATTCTGAGTATGACTCTATATAAAATAAACAGGTTAATTATGGCTTAGTTTTTCAACTAGATTATAATTGGGCAGCATCTAGGTTGAGATTTTTTCTAAAATCAAACCTAAAGTCTGGCCTGAACCAAACCCCCATTTCAACCAGTTGCCATCATACTATTTCATGGGCAGAACACCTTATTCCTCAATTCTGTAGATCTTGTTCAAACTTAATCATAAGCAAATTTTGTTATTAAGATGGTTTCTACTATTATAAGTTTATAACCTTGCATATTCATGGAGATGTGACTTGGTTTAGCCTCAATATCTTCTAGGAACAAACTCAATTGAAGCCATCCTCATAAGCTCTCACTATCTCAAGCAAAATGATGTCCTAAGATGACATGTGTTTTATGTTAGACAACTCTTGTGTGCTTCTGATTTTTTAAGAATTTTAAATAATCTAAAGGACCAAGGTTTGTATGGTGTTTGATAATGAATAAGCGCAAGAGAAAATGATAAAAAATAGCCCGAGGGTTTAGCTAAGACCTATCTTAAGAATCCAGGTTTAAAGGTCAAGATTGCACTGGCTCAAGGGAAAAGGTTAAAGAACTTCACATGCGATTGATTTGAAAGAGCTAATTATAAGGCATTACTAGTAGACCTACCAATTTTTTTCTGCAATCCATATTTCACCTTATTCTCCAAAATCCTTTTCGGTCATAAGTGGAAGAAATATAAAAGGTCGACTAAGAAGGACATTGTCTATGAAATAAATCTCGTAGATTTCATACGATACTGCTAACACAATGTTGACATCACAGTAGCTAAAGGTCGAACATACAATTTGATGGTGAGGATCCGAAATCAGAATCAATAGAGATGCCAGCAAATCCTGATTGATTTGAAAATAAAGTTATGAAGATTGTTTTCTATCTTTCCTTTCAACATTTTTGTGGAGATAATCTATAAATAAGTATCCTCTATTCAACCATGATTGAATGTAGACATAAAAGAAAGTTTCATAGGGATTTTAGGTCTATAAATAGGGGTGCTTAGACAAGTAAATATCACCTTAGGTTGAATTAAATTGCTAATTATTTTCTTCTCATTGTGAGTTGTGGGTGTTATTCTCATTGCTTCCTCCTATCCTGCTACTACATTTGTTGGGTAGCTCTTCTTCCTTTATAGAGAGAGATCATTGCATGCACTTTAAAGTTTAAATGAATATTTAAGTTCATCATATCCCTTGAACCACATAATAGAAGAGCTGTAATACATCTACTCATGTTAATATGATTATCTTCCAATGTCATCCATTCTAACAAGTCCTCAATCCCATATAAAAGGTAAATGCCTCCACTCCACCTAAATTACAGTCAAAACAATAAGAAGGCCATGAAGTGCGAGCATATGTAGCTGCACAAAATCTAACACATACCCTAAAATTAATGCAATTACATTAACAAGAGTTACATTCAAAGTGGTCTTTTTGTGAAAATACACAATCCCAAGATATAAAGGTCAATGCATCCATATCATTAGATTCTCAAGCAACAACTGCTGTGAACTGAAATTTCAACATTGTTTAGAAATTAACCATGACAAAAATAACACCATTGAATTATTCAAGGCATGTATTTTTAAAAGCCATTTTAATCAAAGGGGAGAATGCAATAAAAAGGTAAAACTGCAAACCACTTCTTTGTCCAAAGGGATTTCACCCAGATATCCTGGCCTAGCTCACCTTTAAGCTTTATAACCACACAAGTAGAAAATGGCTTTATTACCAAGTACTTTATTGGCTTTTTATCAACATGATTCAACAATGATGATTGCTCAGATTCTGCTTCTCCATAAATCCCTCTGGAAGACCCACAATCAAATAGCCTAACAGAAACATATTGATGGCACCTCCATCTCCACAATTTTGCATAATTCAACTTCAAACCACATTAAAGTAAATGCACTCTCAGTACTAAATCCCTATTGTTGTCGTTCATTGTGCCCAATAATTCAAAGTTGTTGCCTTTCAAAAGGGTGCTCTAATTCTGACTCCCTGAACTCTAGTTCTGCAACCATTAAACGAAAATGACAAACATTTATAGTTCCTGTTACCATACACTCCTGTTTCTTTCTGGTAAACTAAAAACCCTAAAGTTGCAAAAATCTCCAACAAGATGTTCCTGTTTTCAAGCTTCCAGCATAAATTAACCAGCAAAGAATCCAACACTTTAGCTTGTGCTTTGTTCTCATCGTCTTTCTCAAACTTGGGATGGTTACTTATTTTGCTGTATTTCCCCCATATTACTCCTTGAGCAATCAACTAATTATTCTTGAGAACGATCAAAATAAATGAAATAGCCACATACAGGTCAACTTGATCTGAAAAACCATAATTGCCTTTGGCCTTATTGTCTCTGTTAATTTCACCTCATCTTGTAACACAATCCCCATCTAGATCTGAGACTTACTCTTTCATTCATAGCTTTAAGCAAATGTCATTCCCTTCAAACTGTCCACCTTATCAGTATCTTGAGAACTCCTGACCTAATCTACAACTTAAAAAAAGGGCAAACCCCAATAATATCATTCCTACTGAGTCCACTGCTCGGAAACTAGAATATAAGATAGCCTTCTCTCCCCCAAAGGTCCCAAACAAAAACCAGCCACCAACTCAACTTCAAAGATGCTTAGATCATCGATTTAAAAAATTACAAAGAAAAACGTAATTTTGAGAAACTTAAGGGAAAAAAAAAATTCCGATTTAGGGGGCTAACCGAGCTGATGTAGTCGAGCAACGCCGCGTTGGCTTCCCCGTCTCTCGCCGGAGCGTCAATCTGCACGCCCAGCGCCTCGTCGCCAAAATCTGAGACCGCCAGACGGAAGGAAGACGAGGATTTTAATGCGAGAAAATAATAATACGTGATCAAAAGGAAGGGGGTTGAGGGGAGGCAGCGAACCTGTGATCGTGGCTACCTTGGAGCCCGGTTTGGCGTGGACGGTTATGGCGACGGTGGAGGGGGGGAGGAGGCGGAGGCAGGCGGGAATTCCCGTCGGCGCTGACGGGGCGGTGGCGGCCGTAGCGGCGGAGTCGGCTTTCGCTTTGCCTCGTTTGGACGGCGCCATTTCTCCCGATCATAGGAACCGGACTACCTTAGTCGAACACTAGTTCCTCATCAAGACTGCAGATAATATGCCGTCTTCCGTAGGAGAGGCTAATTAGCCCAGGAGCTGTCCCTCCAGCCCGCAAAGCTGATTTCTGACCCAAACTTGAGCCGACCAAACCTTAACCCAAATGATGATGAATGGATTGGTCACGGGATCAAAGTCAAATTTGCTTAAACAGTCAAACTTTCAGATTTGATTTGGCTTTGAGGTCTTTATACCTAACATAAACCTACATGATTATCCTTTTATATATATATATATACTAGTTGAAGAGCCATGGCGCAGGATAAACAATTATGATCTATAATTATTATTTTTTAATAATAAATATTTTTTAATTTTTTTTATTTTATTTATTTATTATATATATATATATTATATTTTTATTATTTTATAAAATAATATATTATTATTATTTTTTCTTTCTTTCTTTTTATTCTCATATTTTTTTTCGTATCTATCGGTATCGCGCTCCTTTTCTCTCATCATCATATCATATCATCATCTATATGATATTTTTGCATAATCCTTTATAGTTTTAAAAATCTTACATTAGGTCCTTTGATTTTTATATGTAATTTAATTTAAACTAATATGATTTGAATATTTAAAACTAATATAAAGATGTAGTATATATATTAAAAATTAAAAATATATATATATTAGTAATATATTATTGTATTGCTCATTATACTCATCTTTGTTCGTATCCTTAACCCCGTTCTCTTTTTCCTTCTACTTTCTATCATAATGGACATATGTTCAAAAAAAAAAAATCTATATCATCATGACTCATATATAATATCCTGTCGCATGTTATTCATTTAATTTTCCTTCCATCTTTTGATCATATTTTTTCTAAAATATAAATATAGACAATTTGATCTAAACCCAAGAACAATGAAAAGCAAAAGAGGATAAATAAAAGAGAAAAAATAATTTTTATTTTTAATTCATTTGCTCTCTTGGTTTGCCGATTCTATTTCAATCGGGGCAAATATCTAGGCTTCACATTTGCTGACTCTTTTTTTTTTCAAGAAAATACTTGGCAGTGATAGCAAACTCAGCAATAGTGAAATTAAAAATGTCGAGTTCGCATACTTCTCCAACATTACTATTGTCTTCAAATCTAAAATCTGATCTATTTATAGATTATATACCATATCATCAAAAAAATTTTATTTACTATGCCACATCATCTATATTATTTCATCTCGATTAATATCACATTATCTATATTAGATGATTTTTATGATATAAGCATCAATTTTTGCCATGTAAACATCTATTATCGTAAGTTAGAATTTTAGAGAAAATAGTTAGAATCTGGAGGGACGATCATATTAAAATGATTTAAAAATTAGAGATACTAATTTTTAAATTTTTGAACTTCAATGATCATTTAAAAAAATATATTAAATTTCAAAAATAAAAAAAAAAATAATAATTTTTAAATTTTATAATTATAGAACTAAAGATATTACTAAATAGATAATAAATTAAATTAATAATAATATAATAATATTTTTTAAAAAATTATATATATATATATATATATATATTACTATGGTTACATGACTTGTGGTCAAAAGACCATCAAGCAAAACTACCCAACAGATCAAGCAAAGCTACCCAACAGTTTATGCTTGCTGCCCTTAATGGATACTTTTGATAAAGTTAATTGGCTTGATACCAAGCATAGTTTTTATGGATCAAGAATCTAATAAGTTACAAGGGTAAAAAAATAATTAAAAGATAGTTCTCATAGATCAAATCTACAGTATCATCTTTTGAAGATAAATAGAGGAATTATATAAATTAAAAATAAATATTAAAATTATAGAGATTGAAGAGGAACAGTAAAATTTATAAAGAGATAAATAGTCAGCTTACAGCAGTTTGAAATCTTGAAATTATTTGTAGGAGTCACTGTAATAAACAACCTAATATAAGTCAAGATTTTGAATCGAAAGAAAGAACTTTTATTTGAGATAAAGTACAACTTAAACATTCGTACATGATATTTGAGGCTTAGAACAATAAGTTTGAGATTACAAGGATTTGAGAATATTAGGATGAAAGGAAGTTGGTAGAAGTTTTAGAAAATTTTGGGGAGGCTAGAGAAGGCTTTTCTCTTTTGGATGGAATTTCTACCATGAAGAAGTATATCTTTCTGAGTTCTTTGGATAACCTTTTATAGATGAAATTCTGAACTTTAGAATAACTTAAGTCCGCTTCATGAGATGCTCATCATGTTTTGCTTGATATGATACAAAGTGGTTACTTTTAGTGGATTTGATATAAAACTGGATGGATGCTTGCTAAGTGGATTCTGCATAACACTGAGTAGATACTTGCTGAGTAGATTTTGTAGATATTTTTGATGGATGAAGTTAAATGGATACTTGCTGAGTGAATTCTGCAAATACTTTCGGTAGATTTGACATAACTTGTTGAGTGGATTCTTTGGCTAATTAAAGTTGACATCTTGACAGATGCTGCTAAAAGATGCTTGAGTGGATACTTTTGAAAAAATTGATTGGCTTGATAAATGCTATTTCTTGGAAAAACCCTAATGTGCTTAATCAAGTCCAGCAGAAAAACATGAAGGAATAACAGACTTTTTGCTACTTAATGACGATGATGAATTTGATTTGGCCTGGGATCCTTGGAATGCCAGTTTGAATATTTTGCTGGTATTTGTGGATGATATAGACTCATCTGTATCTTCCTCAATTGGAGCTAAAAAGTTACTTGGTAATGTAGGATTGTTGGGAGTTGATTTTCTGCATCTTATGGGTCTTTGTCTATGGATTATTGAGAACCCTGATAGTATTAATGGTGTTGATGTTGGAGATGAACCGGATGAGGATTTGTTTGAAAATTGATTATCTGCATTTTGAGTAGGTGGCTATGTTAATGGATTACTGCGAACAGGATTTTGCATTACTAGGACCTCACGGTCTTCAACTTCTTGAACCTTTTGAGTACTTTAGAATTCTTGGACTCTTTGAATTTCTAGAAGATTGGTTGTAATTGATATTTTAATATTTAGATGATAATATCTCCTGTTCCAGTGATGTCAATGATATCGGTGATAGTGATGGTGATTATGGTGCTGATGTTGGTGGTTATGGTTGGATCTCTGGGAATGAATCATCTTCAAATGAAATAAGAAAATCTGAGGAAGAGTTGCAGTAGTCTTCTTCTTCTTCTTCAAGTTTTGAAGGTAATTCTAGGAGGAGCCTTTTATATTTAATTTTGGACTTGGCTCCAGCTAATTTAGCACTTGTTTTTATTTTATGCTGTAAAAATTTGTTGTTAAAGGATCAATTACAGGGGAGCTTGTAAAGAGTATCCTGCAAGCCATTCCAAAACCTTGGATTTAGTGGCATAATCAGCATTAAAGTTAGCCCACTATTTTACTTTTAACTTCCTTCCTAAGGAAGGAGGTAGTGGAGGATTTTGGACAAAAGTATATTCCCAAGTAATAATCCAAGAGAGTGCAAACTAGGAATAAAACCCAAGTAAGATTGAAAATTTTTTATTTCGATAAGGAAGAATAGCTTTTTAATTGAATAAATTGGATCCTTCAAGAATAGCAAGAGGTAAAATTTTATGGATAGAGCCATAATAGTTCCACCAAGTACTAAACCAATAAGAAAATTGGTAGGTTAAACCAACTTTAAAATAAAATAACCAAGAGTATTTGTGTTGGGGGTTTTGATATAAGAAAGTATTATACCAAGCCGAAATGTAGTCCCAATATTGAAATATTGAGGAGAAAATCCTTAAATATTTCTTTTATAGTTTGAAGGGTGATCTCTCCTTGTGGAGGGAGAAAGGACTCTAAGGTTCTGGGTTGTTAAGTGGATAAAAAATTTTGAATTAGTTTTATCTATGTAATGTTTAACTAAAATAGATTTTGTGTCTAGTAGAATTAATTCATAAAAAGATTGGTTATTTTGAGGGTCTTTTGGTTGGAAATGCTAATTTGAAGGGAAGATCAATAGTTTATGCCTGCTGCTCTTAATAGATATTTTTGATAAAGTTGATTCGCTTCATATCTAAAAGGTACTAGTATGAATAGATCTATAATAGATCCCTATAAGAATAAGGTAGGATCTTGGTTAGTCCTTAAGGTACCCCTCATGTCAGTGTACAAAATAAATTGGTTAATTCAAGATTGAAGAATCAAAATAATAGAAAAAACAATCACTACTATACAAGAAGGTGATGTTTCAATCAGGTTTAACAGAATGAGAATTAAAAGAAGCCATAGTTCCAGGCTCACGCCTTCAACTATTCCTTCTACCTCAACCTCATCTATTATTCCTCCAAGAGAAAGCAGTCAATCTAGCCCAAGTAGACTCAAAACCCAAATTACCTTAAACACCCTATAGTGAACAAGTCCTAATAGAATCTCCAAATTTAAGCCCAACTTACTCCTAAAGAGCTGACCCAGAAATTAATGTAATAAATGCTAAATTCATTATAGACAAAGGCCTTCTTAGAAGACACTTCTTTGGAGATCATAACAAATCTAAGAGGAATCAATTCTTTAAAAATTATAACAAAATCCAAAGAATTAAAATCCAATCTTATTGGTATTCATTTTTTAATTTAATTAGAAGCCATATTGGATTCTTGAATGATTTGAAATGGATACTAGGCCAAAACAAATAGATATGCTAAAGGAAAAGATCATGATTTCCTAGCAGGATGGCAAAGGTAGGATAATAGAAAAAATTCACCTCCCTTTTCAAGAAATTAAGATTCCTGTTAAAGAAACTCAAGTTACTGCATCTCCTCTTAAAATTAAAAGTAACCCCCCAAAATCAATAAATGAAAGAGATATCAAGAATATAATTGAACAAAATAATTATATAAACCAAAATCAAAAAAACAATAGGAGATCAAATGATAAGGATAGAAGAAAAAATTTTAGAAAAAAAAATCTGGACCAAAAACTTCTAGCACCTCTCCAGCTTTCAAACCCTATAACATGACCAAAAAATATAGTGAACAACTTCAAGGAAAAGATTTGTTAAAGAAATTAATAAATATTTAGAAACTCTTGAATTATTTGATCGATAAAATTGCTTGCCAATGGGCAAAATTTTGTTTTGAAGCTAATTTATTTTTATCTTTTTCAAGAATAAATCTAGCAAATTAGCAATCAACTCTTAATAAAAATTTTTGATTTAAAAGATCATTTTGAAACTTTAAAATACATAAAATGATTAATAAAATTTCTTTTCTAATTATCAAATATTTTTTATATTTTATTCCAAATTTTAGAATGAAATTGGATGATTTTTTTTATCATTTCTTTTTTGCTTTAAAATCCCTCCATAACCAATATCTAAGGCATCGGTTTCTACTATTTTAAATAAACTAGGGTTAGATAAATTGAGGCAAGGCAATTTCTTAATTTGGTTTTTTATTATTTTGATAGCTTTGGTCTGACTGTCATCTCATGATGGAGGATTTTTCTTAAGCCTATCATAAAATGGTTTGATTATAGAATTTAAATATTTATAATAGTCTACGACATAATTGAGGCTAACTAAAAATTTTTGAAATTATTTTTTATCTAAGATTTGATCAGGAAACTTTATTATAAATCTTAAGGATTTTTGGATTGGTTTCATAATTCCTTGATTAATTTTGTAACCTAAAAATCTCATCTAGGTTTTAAATAGCTCCATCTTCTTTTCTGATAGAACTAATCCAATTTTTGTTATTTCTTGAGAAAAAATTTCTAAATATTTGAAATGTTGATCAATTGACTCAAAGAAAATTAGAGTATCATCTATGCAAGTTATTATAAATTTTGTATAGGGGGTAAAAATTTTATTATCTTTTGAAATTTAAAGGAAGCATTTTTGAGTCTAAATGGCATTACATTTCATTCATACTAATCAAAAGGATAATACATGCTATTTTGTACCCTTTTTTTCACTTATCTAAATTTGCCAAAATCTATATTTTAAATCAAATTTTAAAAATACTTTTAGAAAGGCTTGGGCTATGGTATGGTCTTGGGTTTTATCTTTAGTTTTATATGTTGTTGCCACCATAGTCATTTCTTAGAGGATATTAAGAATATTGTATTCTATCAGCCCATTAATATTCTATTCATAAATAGCTATAGTAGAATATTAGTTTTGCTGGAAAGACTTTTCATTAAGGCCCAGATATGGCATTGTAGACTTGGGCCAGTATTTTATATATATATATCGTTCTAAATATGCAAAATTATATGAACATTATCGTAAAGTTACTATTTATATAGATATTGTTGTTACAGAATCTGGTTAACGTCGGATCGAGCTGGAGTCGAGAAAAATGAGATCGTCGTTGGTGACCTGCAAAATAAAGTTTCATTCGAAGTCGATGGTGGTGGCTCCGGGAGGACCCTCCGATAATCAAGTCAGCTCTTCTAACCAACAGAAATGGAGTGCTCGGGCAAGAGTTCAACAGAATTTTGGAAAGGAGAAGAGAGCTTAGAGAAAACATATCTGAAGGATCCTTTTTTATAGGCGAAGCTTATAGCGAGTTGATGGTGATAGCTGTAGCTGTTTGATAGCGGACCGCTCGAGGTCTGGCAGAGCCAGTCATGGAGGGAGGTGCTGCTTGTAGCACCGCCTATAGCAGATTGATGGTGACAGCCATCACCATCCGATAGTAGGTTGCTGTCACCTATGGTGGACTGATAGTGACGATCGCAGTCATCCGATAATGAGCCGCTCGGAGCCACATGGAGGGGTGAAGAACTTTGATGTATATTAATTTTAGAGGAGTTCGAACTCCTAAAGAAAATACGGTCGGAGGGAACGTTAGTTGAAGGAGTCCGAAAAGAGTTTGACTTCTGTAGAAGTTCGACTGAAAGAAAAATTCGAAAGAAGTTCAACTCCCATAGAAGCCCGACTAAAGAAGGAGCCCAAAAGAAGTTTGGCTCCCATAGAAGTCTGACTGAAAAAAAAATTGGAAGGAGTTCGGCTTCCATAGAAGTTCGACTGAAGGAGGAGTTTGAAAGGAGTTCGGCTTCTATAGAGATTCGACTAAAGAAGGAATCCGGAGGAAGTTCGGCTCCCATAGAAGTCCGATAGAAGGAGAAATCTAGAGGGAGTTCAATTGGAGCTCGACCGCTGGGAGAGTTTGGTTACTGAATGAGTTCGATCACTGAGGAGAGAATTCTCGATTGAAGCTCTTTCATGATTACCAGCCGCATTAGATTAAGCACCAGACTGAACTTCGGCAGAAGCGAGGTTTATCCCCAATAATAGTCCCCTCACTTTCGAGTTCAAAACTCAAAGAAAGGGGGTACAAAAAGAGCAACTGCCGAAGTCCTTTTCAGGGCTCTGCACCAGTTCAGGTTGAAGCTCGAGGGAGATCTTATCTTCAGCCAAGGTTGATGTTGAAGCTGAAGCTCAGAAAAGATCTTGTCTCTAGTCGAGGTTGACGTTGAAGTTGAGGCTCGGGGGAATCCCTTCTCCAACCGAAGTTGAAGAAGATCTTATCTCCTATTGACGTAGACTTTGAAGCTTGGGGGAGATTTTATCTCCAACCAAGGTTGAAATTATAGTTGAAGCTTGGAGAATATCTTATCTCCAATCGAGGTTGAAGAAGATCTTATCTTCTATTGACGTAGACGTCGAAGCTCAGAGGAGATCTTATCTCCAACCAAGATTGAAGGAGATCTTATCTCCTAATAACATAGACTCTAGAGCTTGGAGAAGATCTTATCTCTAGTCGAGGTTGAAGAAGATTTTATCTCCTGATGATGTAGACTCTAGAGCTTGGGGGAGACCTTATCTCCAGCCGAGGTTGAAGTTGTAGTTGAAGCTCAAGGAAGATCTTATCTTCAGCCGAAGTTGAAGTTATAGTTAAAGCTCGAAAGAGATCTTATCTCCAGCCGAGGTTGAAGGAGATCTTATCTTCTATTATCGTTGGGCACAATGGGGCCGTCGTCGGGGTCTTTTCTCTCATCCCGTCTAAAATAAATAAGGCCTTCGACTTTGCTTACGTTAGGACAAGGTGCTTCTTCTATTTTTAATGGGCTATGGGGGCACACAAGGACCATTGTTAGGACCTCTCCCCCCATCTCATCTAAAATGAATGAAGCCTTCGACTTTGCTCACATTAGGACGAGGTCCTCTTTCTATTCCTAATGAGCTGTGAGGGCACATAAGGGCCATTGTCAAGGCCTCTCCTTCCATCTTGTCTAACATGAACGAGGCCTTAGACTTTGCTCATGTTAGGACGAGATCCTCCTCCTATTCCTAACGGAATGTGGGGGCACATAAGGGCCATTGTCAGGGCCTCTCCCCCCATTTCATTTAAAATGAATGAGGTCTTCGACTTTGCTCGCATTAGGATAAGGTTCTCCTCCTATTCCTAACGGACTGTGGGGGCACATAAGGGCCATCGTCAGGGCCTCTCCCTCCATCTCGTCTAAAATGAACGAGGCCTTCGACTTTGTTTGCATTAGGATGAGGTTCTCCTCCTATTTTTAATGGACCACTTTTGGTTGTTTCTTTCCTATCATCCCATAGTTCTTGCACCAAGAAATAATAATGCTAAAATGAAGGAGTTTTATTGAAAAAAGATTATTGGTAGTATACCCTAAGGTTTTCTGAGTTTCAAGGTCATAGAAGGGTTATTCCACCGAGCTCCTTCAGATGATAAGTTTCGGACCGGACGACCTCCACCACTTCATACGGGCCTTCCCAATTTGGAGTGAGCTTCTCCTAGCTCTGAGGCTGAGAGACGATGACTCGTCAAAGTACTAGGTCTCCCACACTAAATGTCTTACTTCTGACTCTGAAGTTATAGTACCGAGCCATCTTTCGTCTGTAGGCCACCATCTGAACATGGGCTTCCTTTCTTTTTTCTTCCAGCAGATCGAGATTGACTCTAAAATCCTATGGGTTGTGCTGCTCATTGAAGGCCATGACCCGTGCTGACGGAAGCTTAAGTTTAATCGGGATGACTGCCTCTATGCCAAAGGCCAAGATGAATAGTGTTTTTTTAGTCGACAATCTTTGAGTAGTTCAGTATGCCCAGAGGATATGGTTGAGTTCATCCATCTAGGCCCCCTTTGCTCTATCGAGCCTTATCTTGATGTCTTACAGCAAAGTTTGATTGGTCATTTCAGCTTTGCCATTTGCCCGTGGGTGAGCTACCGATGTGAAGTGGTGGAAGATATTTAGGTCTTCGTAGAACTCGACGAACCTCGTTCCAACGAACTGTCATCCATTATCTATTATGAAGATTTGGAGTAGATCGAACCGACAGACTATTGACATTCAGACGAAGTTCTGTATCTTGATCTCGATAATTTTTGCTAGTGGTTCAACTTCGACTCATTTGGTGAAATACTCGATCGCGACCAAGAAGAACTTTTGCTGTCCGGATGCCATCGAAAAATGGTCGAGTATATCCATTCCCCACTGTACGAATGGTCAAGGTGCACTTAGTGGAGTAAGCTCGAAGGTCGATTGTCTTTGTACGTTTGTATTCTTCTGACAGTGGTCATATTTTTTGACATACTCAATAAAATCATGGTATAAGGTCGGCCAATAGTATCCTTGCCGAAGTAGTTTTTGTGATAGGGACCTGGCTCCTACGTGACTTCCATAAATTTTCTTATGCACTTTCCATAATGCGAAGTTGACCTCTGAAGATCGGAGAGATCTCAGTAGCGGTAATGAATACGATCTCTTATACAACCTACCCTCATACAAAATATACTGGGAGGCTTGATTTCTAAGTTTTCGAGCTTCTTTCGGGTCACGAGGAAGGACTCCCTCCTTGAGGTAGG
This sequence comes from Cocos nucifera, assembly GCA_006176705.1. NCBI lineage: Eukaryota > Viridiplantae > Streptophyta > Magnoliopsida > Arecales > Arecaceae > Cocos > Cocos nucifera. The sequence continues at coordinate 2,971,053 of QRFJ01000061.1, forward strand.
CAATCAACGGATCAATCCAGCTCGGCTCGAGTTTCGTCTGCAAAATGACCTACGATTCCTCTGGGCTTGGGCACTTCAGAGTCTCAAAAAATACTTCTTTAGATAGTTCGGCTGGGACTGAAGTAGCTAACTTGGAGAGAATGTCGGCTCTTATATTTTCTACCCTCAAAATCTGTTGAACACCGAAATAACTGAAGGTCGGAGTCAAGTTCTTTACTTTCTCAAGGTATTTCATCATACTTTTCTCTCACACTTTATAGCTGCCACTAACCTGACCGACCACTAATTAAAAATCGTTGTAGACTTAAAGTCGATCTGCTTTTAATTCTCTTGCTATTTTTAACCCGATGATCAGCATTTCATACTCGATCCTATTATTGGTCACAAAAAATTCGAAGCACAGTGCGTACTCAACGATGACTCCCTCGAGGTTGACTAAGATCAACCCCACATCTGCTCCAACGGAGTTAGACGAACCATCCACGTACAGAGTCTAAAAGCCTTCGAAAAGGTCGGCACTCTCCTCGGGGAGGCTCGGTTGCGACAGCAGAGTATCGATCTCATTCTGTTCAAGCTCGACTTCAACTAGAATGATACATTCTACTACAAAATCTACCAATATCTGAGCTTTGATCAATGGTCGGGGTCGATAGTTGATGTCAAATTTTATGAGCTCGATCGTTCATTTTGCGATTCTTTCAGAAGCGTCCATTTGATGTAGGACTACTTTTACTGGTTGGTCCATGAGGACCATTATGGTGTACCCTTGAAAGTTAGGTCAGAGTCTCCTGGCAGTAATTAGAAAAGAGTAAGTCAATTTTTCTAGCCTAGACTACCTGATCTCTGCATCCCTTAGGATCCAACTTACGTAGTAGATCAGTCATTGCATCTTCACTTCTTACTTGATCAGGACTACTGCTAGGGCCATCGGAGAGACTGTGAGGTATAGAAATAATTTCTCTCTGGATTTGAATTTTGCCAGCAGTGAGGATGAGCCCAGGTAGTTTTTAAGCTTCTCAAATGTTCATTGGTACTTTGCCATCCAGCAGAAGTTCTTTGACTGCCTGAGAACTTGGAAGAAGGGCATGCATCACTCGACCGATCTCGAAATGAAGCAATTTAGAGATGTCACTTTTTCAGTCAGGCACTAAACTTCTTTGATTATTTTTGGAACAGTCATCTTCTGAATGACTCAAATTTTCTCAGGATTTGCTTCAATCCTATGCCTCGATACCATAAACCCTAGAAACTTTTCAGAGGTCACACCAAAGGTGCACTTGGTTGGATTCAGTTTCATCTTGTGCTTCCTGAGTGCGCTGAAGGTCTCTTCAAGATCGACAAGGTGGTCTGTAGAAGCTCACCTTTTGACGAGCATGTCATCCACATACATCTCTATGTTGCGATCGATCTACTTCTTGAAGATTTTATTGACCAGATGCTGGTATATTGCCCCTGTATTTTTAAGTCCATAGGGCATAATCCTATAACAATAAAGACCACGATCAGTAACAAAAGCAGTTTTCTTCTCATCCTCCGATGCTATCCATATTTGGTTACAACTGAAGAAGGCATCCATGAAGGTGAGGAGCTCGTGGCCCGAGATCGTATCCGCCAGTTGATCAATCCTAGGTAGAGGATAGCTGTCTTTTGGGCAGGCCTTGTTCAGCTTTTTGAAGTCTATACACATCCTTCACTTATTGTTTGCCTTTTTGATAAGGATCATGTTTGAGATCCAAGTCGGATAGTTAACTTCTCAGATGAATTCAGCTTTGAGGAGCTTGCCTACTTCTTCGGTGATTGCTTTCTGTCTCTTCGGGACGTGGTTGTGCATCTTCTCTTTTATCGATCGATGCTTTGGATCAATGGTCAGCCGATGTTTCATGATCTTAGCATCAATTTCTTAGGGCCCAAGCGAAGACATACGCATTCTTTCTGAGGAAGATAATGAGTTGCTCCCGAACCTCATCTTCCAAGTTGAAGCCGATCTGCATCACGTGCTCCACATTTTCATCATTTAAGGGTACAAAGACGAGGTCCTCCATAGGCTCATCCCGCTCTTTGGTGAGGTCATCACGGACATCCAGCCCATCAATAGGATAAGAATTGAACTGTTCTTCCTTATGCAGGATGATTGAGTAGCAGTGCCTTGCCAAAGCTTGATCTCCCCTGACCTTTTCAATCTCGTGACTTGTCGAAAACTTTATCTTCAAATAATAAGTTGATACCACTACCTGAAGTGTATTTAGACCAAGTCGGCCAAGAATAGCATTATAGTCGGATGGAGTTCTTACGACTAAAAAATTGACCTATGCCTTAGCCAATTTTGGGCGTTGCCCTATAGTCACTATCAAAGTTATTATGCCCTCAACTGGTACGGCATCGCCGATGAAGCCTATCAATAGAAAGTTCATAGGCCCTAAGTGGTTATTGAGTAAGGATATTTTTGAGAAAGTATCATAAAATAATATGTCGATCGAGCTTCTATTATCTACCAAAATACGGCATATATCATAGTCGATAATATTTAAAGAGATTACAACCGCATCATTATGGAAGAACTGGACCCCCTGAGCATCTACCTCAGTGAAGGTTATGAATTCTTCAGTCCTCCATCTCTTCACTGATCCCTTGGGTCCGCTGGCCTCTCCTTATCAAAGTCTCCTCGAGATCATGTTGATGATGTCAAGAGGTGGTCGATCTCCTTATTGATCCTCTCCTTTGGTGGCTCAGCCTACGGCAATGCCCTCGACCGATCTTTCCATCCTTCAGGCCGTCACCATAGGAATCGACCTAGTCTGCCTCACCTGATGAGCTTCTCGATCTCATCCTGGAGTTGGATACACTCCTCAGTATCGTGATCGTAATCACGATGATAAAGGCAGAACTTGTTAGGATTGCGCTTGCTGGGATGAGAGCGTATCCTTTTCGGTCTCGGTAGTTGCTCCCTGATTTTCATCAGCACTTGAATTTTTGGAGCATTGAGAGGGACGTAGTTGTGAAATCTAGGCCCTTCTATCCGGACTTCCCTACCTCTGAGCTTAGGGAGGAGTTCAAACTTGCTTGCACTCAAAGGGAGTTTGGAAGTACGATCGAGCTTCACTCAGCTTTCCTTCCTTGATGGGCTCGTCCGACTCGTCGATTCGCCACTTACCAAAGGCTTTATCATCCTTGACCTTGAAGGCCTCTTTTGCTCGAGCATAACCTTCAACCCGAGCTAGCATATCGACGAAGTTCCTCAGGTACTTTTTTTTTAGGAAGAATAGCAAATTCCTACAACAAATCCCTACAGGGAGAATAGCAAATCCCTACAGGAAGAATAGCAAAATCCTCCTTCAGTCAGACTTCTATGGGAGCCAAACTCCCTCCAGATTCCTCCTTCAGTCGAATTCCTATAGGAGCCAAACTCCTTACGAGCTCCTCCTTCAGTCAGACTTCTACGAGAGTCGAACTCTTTTCGAATTTCTTCTTCAGTCGGGCTTCTATGGCAGCCAAACTTCTTCCAAATTTCTCCTTCAATCGGACTTCTATGAGAGCCAAACTCCTTCCGAGCTCCTCCTTCAGTCGGGCTTCCACGAAAGTCGAACTCCTTCCGAATTTTTTCTTCAGTCGGACTTCTATGGGAGCCGAATTTCTTTTGGGCTCCTCCTTTAATCGAGCTTCTATGGAAGTCAAACTCCTTCTAGATTCCTCCTTCAGTCGGGCTTTTACGAAAGTCGAACTTCTTCCGGGCTCCTCCTTTAGTCGGACCTCTATGGGAGCCAAACTTCCTCTGGATTTCTTCTTCAATCGGGCTTCTACGGAAGTCGAACTTCCTCCGAATTTCTCCTTCAGTCGAATATCTATAGGAGCCAAACTCCTTCCCGATTTCTCCTTTAGTCGGACTTCTATGGAAGCCAAACTTCTTCCAAATTTCTTCTTTAGTCGAACTTCTACGGGAGCCAAACTTCTTTCGAATTTCTTCTTCAATTAAACTTCTACGAAAGTTGAACTCCCTCCGGATTTCTCCTTCAGTCAAATCCCTATAAGAGCCAAACTTCTTTCGGACTCCTCCTTTAGTCGAACTTCTACGGGAGCTGAACTTCTTTTGGATTCCTCCTTCAATCGGGCTTCTATGGAAGCCAAACTTCTTTCGAATTTCTCCTTCAGTCGGACTTCTACGAAAGCCAAACTTCTTCTGCATCTCTTCTTTAGTCGGATTTTCACAGGAGCCGAACTCCTTTCAAGCTTCTCTTTTAGTCGGACTTCTACAGGAGCCGAACTCCTTTCGGACTTCTTCTTCAGCAGCATTCCTCCTGGATAATCTTCTCTAGCCGTATTCTTTTTGAAAGTTCAAACTTCTCTAGAATTGATATACGTCAAAGCTCTTCACCCCTACATGCGGTTCCGAGTAGCTCAGTATCGGACGACTGTGATCGTCACTATCAGTCCGCCATAGGCGACAGCGACACGCTATCGGATGGTGATGATTGTCACCATCAATCTACTGCAGGCGATGCTACAGGCGGTGCCTCCCTCTATGACTGACTCCGTCAGACCTCGAGCGGCCCGCTACCAGGCAACTACAGCTATCACCATCAACCCACTACAAGCTCTATCTATAAAAAGAGATTCTTCAGATATATTTTTTCTAAGCTCTCGTCTCCTTCTCTAAACTCTATCGAACTCTTTTCTGAGCACTCCATTTCTATTAGCCAGAAAAGCTGACTTAATCGTCGGAGGATTCTATCAGAGCTACCACCATCGACTCCAGATGAGACTTTATTTTATAGATCACCGACGGCGACCTCATCTTCCTCGACTCCAGCTGGATCCGACGTCAACCAAATTCTGCACCAACAGATATCTTTATAGAATATTTATTTTGCATGTGTAATCTTCTAATGTCATCCAAAGAATTTTATAATTTGGCTTTTGGGCTCGTAAATTTTGGGGTTCATTCATTTATGGTTTATATTTTCCTAACTCTAATAATAATGTTATAGAATTTGGTTGAAATTGGTTTGACTGTACCATTTATTAACCTAGAATTCAATATTAGTTCCCAAAGTATTTGATGGATATGCATCTTCATAGGAAGTACATCCATAAAAGAATGACGACTCCCTATTGATGACCCAAGATCCTCTAGAGGTGATTTGTACCAGAGCGTCCGGTGCTATACTTTATCAGAAAAATAGATAGTCATCAAATAAAATGCATCGTGTATGGATAGTCATAAAAAAAAAAGTATCTTATATGGTATATAAGGATGCCTTGTGTAATGGTTGTCTATCCTTGATAGCGACCATTGAGTACTGATAGGAATGTGATATTGTCGTTAAAACACCGTGTTTATCAGTTTAATCCGACTTCTTAAAATCATTGAAAATATGTAGATAGCAGTGAATCGGATCAAATCCATAGGAAAGATAGTGTTTTTAGATTTGAAATCTTTGATTTTTGAAAAGAAAAAGAGAAGAGTTTTGGGATAAAAAAATGAAGTTGGAAAATAAAAAGTGAAAATTAAAAGGTGCAGAAATTTAAACTTGGTAGTAAGATCTACTAGTTAGATCTTAGCATCTACTTGCAAAGCAATAATTTAAAGTACAGAAATTAAATTACAATAAAAATAAAAAGCAAAAAATTAAAGTGCAAAAATAAAATTTTTATTAATTAAAATTTTAAAATTTAAATATATAAAATTTAAAAAGAATAAAATAGCCTGATCTCTGATCTTGGATTGGCATAGGCAGAAAAATGGTGTAGAAGCCCGACTCTTCTTCTCGGCATCCATTGCTTCGAAGCAGATTTTAACCCATAGCCTAGCTTCGCCCTATACCAAAGCTTCACCTTGATCGGAGATGTTGATTTTTGAAGGCCTAAGGTCCTTTTTATAGAGCTAGGAGGGCTGGATATTTTTTCTAAAGGCAATATGGGACTAATAGCCTTTGTAATCATCAAAATACAAAGAAATTTGGATAAAATTTGAATCAAAATAGCTCTAATATGACTCTGGTAAATCTGGTGAAATCTGACCATTCAATAGGAATCCAACGGTCTAAAAATCATCAAAATTGGATGCATATCAGCCCAGATCAAGTTGAATTAAATTCTGGCCGTCTGATCGCATGTTAATGGAGGAAATCTGATCGTAAATCATGCGTCGGGAGTCTTGATCACCATCAGAAGCATTCTGGACCGTTGGATCTTCATCTCTTGATTTTTTGGCCGTCGGATCATGCCAGATCACTGATAGAATTTGAATCAAGCCTGGAAATCACCACTGTCGTCCGATCTTGATCGCAATCAGCCGTAGCCGTCCGATTGCGCAATTACTATTCTCATGGATCGCGTGGACCGACCGCACCACACACCACAGTCAATCAGTACTCTTGTCGCTAGGTGAAAAGACCAAAATACCCTATGAGCCGTGATAAATTTCTGTGGATCTTTTAAGGATCTAGGTCCGCCACGTGATAATCTCTGATTCGTCGATTTCTGCTGAGTTGGCGGTCCATGCCTGGATCGTGGACTGAATGATGACTTAAATAGTTGAGTCGGCTTTGATGGCTTGGCTTGGCTTGGTGACTCGGCTTATGGAGCCGACTGAGCCTTTTTTTATTTAATTTTTATTTATTTTATATCTTTAAAAATTTATATCTTTTTCATTTTAGCTCTATTTTATTTGAAATTTATTTCATTATGATAAAAAAAATGAGATGTTTCCATTGATAATAAAATTTTATTTTTTTATTTTTATTATTTTTAATTAATTTTTTAATTAATAAAAATATAAATTTTTTAAAAATTATATATAAATTGATTAATAATTTTTAAAAATTAATATAAATTAATTAATAAATTAATACTTTTATTGATAAATTTATGATGCTTATCAAGTACTGTACCATACTCTATGATGTAAACTATATACTATGGAGAATCTATTATGCTCCTTGCCAATCACCCTCTATAAAAGATTTTATCCAAATAATATTTTTTAAAAAATAAATTATCAAAAAATGCACTTTTCAAATTACTTATCAGAATACTGTCCAAAACAAAATCGTCCTATCATAGGGCGACTTTCTATGTTAGCTCTCTACCAACTGGTGGGTTGGGCAATGCTGAGTCAGAGAATCATCCTATCATAAGGCAAGTATATAGGTCGCCCTACCAAGGGGTGGCTCTATAGGTTGCTCGATCAAAGGGTGTCTCTCTAAGTCATCCTATGGTAGGGCGACTATGATACTCTAATCATACCATACTTTGGCAACATCCAGACATCAAGCATACAATAATTCTAACACAAGCCATGTATTAAAAAGAGAAAATATTTGACTTGGTTGTTGGATTCTAGGACTATCTATCAATGATGATGACATGGTCTTACTTGCCATTATAAGATAGGTATATCATTATACCAGTTTACTTATTATTAAGTTTATTGAAAAATTGGGGGATCTGGTCTTGCAAAACTCTGCACTCCAAATCATATAAAAAAGGGAAAGATGGGGTAAAGGAACTATTGTGAAGCAAGGATTTGTCCTTCCAGATTCGAAGAAATTGATACATAGTAGGCATAGCTATTTTGTATCAAAAGCATATCCTTAGCTGCCATCAAAGGCATACCTTTGGCTGCCAAATTTCCTTCTTCAGCATAATATTGACCTTCCTAACTCCAAACATGATTGTGTTCAAGCATAAATTTGGTAAAGTGAACAATCAGGTGTTGTTATAGTTGATTTATAATTGCAAAACTCATCTAGTTTCAGATTGCCTGTCCATGAGAAGGGTACCAATCTTTTTTACATCAAATCAACTCTCAGATTTCAATTGTGCTAACTTGAAGGCAAAATACAAAAAGTCCACAAAATAAAAAGTTGCAAGTTCTTCATATTTAAAGAATCATTTGCTGAATTATTAGTATTCAAACCGAAAGATCCTACTTCAGACTATTAAAGCTTGTGGCCTCGCCAAATGGAGAAGAAATAATTGTTATTTGAAATTAAGTATTACGGACTCGTATTCTATGATTGTATTGTCACTATATAAATAAAGGTGTACACAGAAACTTTGCAAAGAAAACCTATGAATTAGGAAATGATATTTACACATCTTGCCTAAGTCATCTACAATATAATTGTAAAATAGAAAACTATTAAGTAGATTTGACGAGCTGCTAGAGGCTATTATCATGATGTATCTACAATAAATCCAACCATTACATTTGTATCAAGCTTAACAATGAATTTTCTGTGCCGGCAACAAAAATTCTAGAATGTGCAACTAGGTTAAAAAAACTTATAACATTACTTTCAAAATAATATAAACCAATAGTTGATCATTACAAAGTTTATTATCGAAATAACATATATACTAAGGTACTATGGCCTCCTTTGCATCCACCTCTCGTAGATGAGTGCCACCTCTAACCAGCGGTCTAATGGCTCAGGCACGGGGTCGATCGGTGGGGAGGACGGTGCTATCTTGCTTGGTCTATCAACATGTACCTGATGTCTGCCTCGAAAAACCCTCAATCTATCCCTGCATCTGGCCCTCCCATGTGTAAGATCGACGTATTGCTCATCATGTCGCTATGATGTGTCAATAATAGGCTGACTCATCCTCTGTGACATAGATGCATCATCTACAAGTAGGTTGAAGTCCAAGAAGCCAGAAAATGAGATGTGCTGGGCATATGATGAGATACTTAAATTATTTATCGATGGTGCAGTATGAAGTCATCTATCCTCTAAGATAACTTGCGTAGATCGACAAGGCCATCCATGACATCGATAAGTTCTCGATCCTTGCATCCAACAATGACTGAATGGAAGCCACTTCTTGCCTGATAGTATAGTAATGTGATCCTCTAAAACTATTAGCATAAAAAAGAAAATAGATATTATTCATAAGTATAACAAAAACAACATAAAAAAAAAGATAAAAAATAAAATGTACTTACCATAATATCCATTATGCTGTTTGAAGGATGGAACCTCATCTCGGATCGCTCACTTGTCAATGGCAAGATGAATTATCTAGTGATGCTCCTATACCACTTCAGATATGGATCATAATAATTCATCATGTAGAGTATAGCTGGACCAGCCACAATCAAATCCTCCCGCCGCTCTCATTTGTCAATATGCTCCCGATGCTCTCAAATCCAATCATGCGGATATCGTCCTCATTGTTATAGAGTGTAGAGGCCATCCCGAGTGTCGCATGATGGAGGGATACCCTGATGCATACCAAACTATTGCATCATGCACTCCAGACAATAGATTTCTATGATATTGAAGCAAATGAGAGGTGCATGTGTACTCCATACATGCTGATCCGATCGGCAAATCTCTAGCAATGCAACCAATATCTCCGGTGTGTAAGGCATCCACACTATTTGATCATCGCATTGCTAGTCAAGCTGATCCATATAGTATATAACTGTGTGTGGTACTTGATTGCTAGCATCAGTCAATCAAATTCTCCATCTATCCAAAATAAAATTAATATTTTATTTTATTAAAATATTTAGTCATTTGTCATAATAAATTAATACTACTGGTTATATGCTTGCATCCCAATGGATCAGCCTGATTATGCTATATCCTGTCAAATGGATCCTCAATACGAACATCATCCTCATCTAATAGACCATGTCCTACTGCACCATTTTTTGATGCTAGCTGGTGGGCTCCAACCCTGGAAAGCATCCTATCTGGCCATCCAACATATAAATGCTCTCATACCTAAAGTTGCAGCAACACCAATGGCCTAGTGAACATATCTGGCCGGTGGCCCTCTAGAGCTTGCAATGTAGGAAGACTAAAATAGTGTTGCCCCAATTCAACTACCTACATGCATGGAGTGATAGAAAATATGCAGGATTTCATGCATAGATTTCAAAATTTTTTCGAAATAAAGAGCAGTGGAAGATATAGATTAAACTATTTAATCTACAAATACATGTAATCAAATTATAAAATCCTACATCAAGAATCTATAACATGTTATGATATAAATATAAATCTAAAATTAAATTAATCATGAGTGATATTGATCACATCAATACCTAGATCTAGAATAATTCTAGATCTAATCCTAGATCGCATCTAGGTCACCAAGAGATCAGATCTTTTATCTTTGCATGGATCGAGAACTCCATGGTTGAATCTGTTATTGCCTTTGGAGTCGCACATGCATCCGATCTCTATAGATAATCCACATAAATCTGCAACACAATTGGAGGTTCGTCGAACGAAGATCCACTCGAAATACTAGCTTCTCACGGATCCCTCCTGATGGTTAATCAAATATATGTTCTTCGAATCTCTTGGATAAGCTAAGAGATGAAGAACATGAGGAATGAGGAAAAAATCCAATCCTTGGATCTCCCATAAAATAAAAATAAAAAAATATATGAAAAAAATCCTAGGAGAAGATAAATCTTCTCCTTCAGGATGTCAATGGTTGATGTCCTAAAAATATCTATTATGCTAGGTTCAGAGGAGACCTTCTCCTCTAGATTTTTTTCTAATTTTTCAGATATCACACCCTTAGATTTTTCTCATAAAAATCTCATAAATAAAATTGAGAAGAAGGGCTCTCAAAGAAATTCTAAGAGAAGACCTTCGTCTCTTCTTCTTCTTGCATCAGGATATGATCAGATCATATCCAAAAAGGATCAGCATCCCCCAATACCTTGGAGCACAGATTCCACATCCTCTTCCTCTCTCTCTCTCTCTCTCAGATCTTTATTATATAAAAATTACATGAAATAATGAAGAAGATACTCAAAAGAAAACAAAGAGAAGATAATCTTCTCTTATCTTTGTGCCTTCATGACATCAATGATTGATGTTCAGATAAAAACCTTTTCTCTAAGGATCTTGGCACCATCTTTCCTCAAGCCCTTCCTCTCTCTCTTTCTCTCAAAGTTTTATCATATAAAAATCATAAATAAAATAGAAAGAGAGAAACATAAAAAAAAAATATAAGAGAAGACAATCTTCTCGATGTCTTAATTGAGGGCTCTTCTCCAAGAATCTTGGCACCACAAATCCTCCACGCCTTCTCCACCTTCTTCTTTAATTTTTTATGATTTTTTCTAGGATTTTTCACATCCTAAAACCATCTCATAGGAGGCGTCCACCTTTTATTGCAAGGCTAGGTCAAAACCTAGTCAAAGGAGAATTTCTATGGGGCATCCAACTCTTGGATGCCATTCCCTTGATTTTTGGCATGTGAAATAGAAAACCAATGCCCAAAAGAAAGGGAGAAAGGGTGGACATCAAAAGGAGGGCATGGGTAGAGGTGGTGCATAAGAGAGAAAAGGAGTTTGGTCAAAAGGAGACTCTTGCAAGAAGGAAAGAAATCCCAACTCTTTCTTGTTTTGACCAAGTCAAAACAAACTCCCAAATAATCTGATATGTGGGCGTGGAAGGCCTTCTTGGGCATGAAAATACATAGAAAAAAAATTAGAATTAAATATTTTGCATGGACTTTAATAGGCGCAAGAGAAAGAGAGAGTCCCAATCCAACTGGGACTCCTCTTGTTTGACTAGGTCAAAATAGGTTTAAACTAAATTTAAATTCTATTTAAATTAGATTAAATATAATTCAATTAAAGATGATCCTAGTCTAACTAAGAGTCTAATTAAATTAGATTAAATCAAGATTTAAATCTGATTAAAATTCTAAGTCAATTAGGTGCATCCAAGTTCTAGTCAAACAAGAAATTATTCTTTCTTGCAATTGGCTTATCCAGTAAATCAACTAGACTTAATCTAATTAAATTTAAATTAATTTTAATTGAATCTAATTTAATTATACTTGATCTCAGTCTGATTGCTCAATTAAATTAAGTCAATTAGCAATCCAATTGCTAATCGATCCTTCTACAACACTTGCATTAGATCAAACACCAATCGTATTGATGGATTGATCTTAGAACGATTCTCAATCGTTGATTAACCATCTGATTAGGTTACAAGCTCTAATGTATATGACCTCATAGGTTCGAACCTAAGTCGTTGGTACATAAATTAATTTCTATACCAATCAAAGTTACCCTCTAGCAATAGTTTCCGACGTCCGGATAGGTCGAATGTATGCAAAGCAATATTCTTAAAATCCTGACCCATGGTTATCGTATAATTTATTTCTATGACTAATAATGCTCAATACAACTTCAAGTATGATGTCAAAAACTCATACAAGTCATCTCTATTGTGTCTCAAAATTTTGCAAATTTCGTGATGCCTCACGAGGATTACCTAGGCCTAGGTTTTGCTAAATTAAAACACAGTGAGACATTCTCTTCCTGAAGTTAATCAGGAGTGATCAATTCTATCTTGACTCACACACCAACTCTATAAGTACTTGACTGTACTCAAAAATCTTTCGTCATCTATATTAGAAATACAAGTAGTCTAGCACCAAAGTATAGTGAGTTGCTTGCAAGTCATCATGGCGATCTCAGATCGGAGGGATGCTTATATCCATTTTTCTTAGCTAGCTATTCTTGATAGTAGAGTGCTACATTGATCATGTTCAGTATAGATGTACTCCTACATCTCATCTGGATGCCATAGCAGTGTCCCACACCACTTGGTTACGAGGACAATCAATGCATATGGCATATAACGACCTACACTCGATAAGTTATCATCCTTGTTAATAACTTATCATTTGATCATGAATAATTTAAGAATCATTCGATAAATTCTTCTTTATCGATTGATTGTGGTTCTAAGAACTTCATCATAATTTAGGAGTTCATTTAAGGAAGATAGAACTTTTATGATGAAATAGTCAAATTACTATTATTATTAGATAATTCATATACTAATTTCAATCATCTACTACTTAGATGATTGGCTTTAGAACATATTTTTCAATATAGAGATCATATAGTAGGGATAAGTACAATAATTGCATGTGAGATCCAAACTTATCGATGAACAGATGGCCATCGATAAAGCATAAAATGAATGCTCGAACATGCCTCCATATAGTCTCATCATCTGCATCATCCAGCAAGTAGTGGAATGTGTGGCAAAGCCAATAAAATCTTAGTAAAGACCCCGACAACATCGTCCTTAGTGATGTAATCTCAAATAACTCCTTATAGAGGTCCGACCAAATGATCTGCATAGTATCGATGATGGCAGGCATATGCACCTTCAGTCCGAGGAGAATAGCAATATCCTACAATATGATCATCATTCCTTCGATGCATAGGTGGAAAATTTGAGTCTCCTGACACTATCACTCTACTATGGCTGTGATGAGGGCTCAATCAAGCTGTATATTATATACTCCATAAAAATCAACCATGTGAAGATACTCCATGATCTTCTCATATGGTTGCCAGGCGTGCATCATAGTAGATCCTTTATATCTATAGTATAGGGATCCCGTGTCCTCCCTAGAATATATATGGTTACTACGGTATGGGGTCTAGAGATATATAGCATAGTAGGGTCTATTGGCCTCGGGTGCATGTCGGAGTCTGAAGCAGCTATGTTGTATCTACCATAAATCCCAACAATAACAACATATATGGATATGTCAAAGATGATGAGATATATCAAAGTTACTAAATTTAACATAAAGGCTAACATCAACAATATGATAATTTCATAAGTTTTTTCAAGCATTTACATTACATGATCATATTACCAAAATAGTTCAAAAAGAACACAAGTGATACATGAAAAATGGTCTGCATATTATATGAACAAACAAATAAATTAGTACCATTAGAGGTATCTATGCCGGTTGTGCCCCATCTCCTTACACAATCCACACCATACGACGTGTTGGCTTTTATTGCATCCATATCATTTCGGATCCTTCTCGATTGTGGATGCCTCTTTCATGTCTTGTGGATGGATGCGGTATGAGTCTAGGTGCAGTCCACTTAGGCCAATAACGAGAACTCTTTGGAAGGTAGAAGGTAGGTGCATAGGACTACTCATAATATCCAATAGTATAACAGTCATCCATGAATTGCTTCTAGTCCAAGTTCTCACTAGCACATATAGCGAATAAATGAGAGCACGGATGGTATAGTAATTGACACTTCTAACATGTGCATGTGCGCATGCATCCCTAAGTTGACTATCTGTATATAATTAGATTCGTCGGGTCAGTAATACCTATATCTCAACCGAATCTTATACAAATCTAGTTGGTTATTATACTTAACCATATCATGCTCCCTAGATTTTAGCTGGCGTCCATTTAATTTATATATAATTTTATTGGTGAATATATTTCCAACCTCCCTAGCTCCATCGTGTTGCTATTGCATGTCTAATGCCAAACCACTTTAACAAGCATTCGAAAGAAAGACGAACAAGTGCAGTAACTGGCATTGAACAAGCCTCCTTCAATACCTTGTTGAAACTCTTAGATATATTTGTATTATTATTCTATACCTACATCCATACATATCATGCACCGGCGACCATTTACTCGGATCATCAAGTAGATATCTTTTGAGGTATTGGAAGCAATTAGGCCATGTTTTCTTAATGTGTTGTATGAGTTGATCAAACTTCCAAGGCTGGTTTTGCTTTGCAGTTTAATGAAAATAAGCCAAAAATACCGCATCATAAAATTGACTATTTTAGTTTGACTCAATATATCTAAAATATAATCTATGGTACCCATACGACACTGTCCATCTAATAGATTTATTTGAAATAGTAGCTAATATTTCTTTATGCTGATTTGAGACTATATCGATCTCCATATGGTCACCAGCTATGTAACAATGCAAATGCTATAAAAATCATAACCAACTACTATGACTCTCACCTTCACAAATGGCAAATGCTAGAGAATAGATATTCCCATTATCATCCCTCTCCACAACTATCATGAAAGTATCCTTATATTGGCCGTATATATGCATTACGTCGATACTAATCTATGGGCGGCAGAACTAAAGCCTCAAATGCAAGGACCGAATATCCAAAAAACTCGATGGAACACCTCTATTTTTAGTTCTATCGTAGGAATTTTTATAAAATCTATCACAATCTTCTCGTTGGCATGACAAACTACAACTAGCCAATGACCTAATATATTGTAGGACTCCATCCAATCTCTGAATAGCTCGCTAATAATAAGTTATTTAGCCAGCCATGTCTTCCTGTAAGATGCCTTGCACTACCATGTATCACGTACGTAAGACTGGTAGGCTGATATGGTTATAGATATCACAGTCCGAACTAATCTTCTAAAAATATCCATAATTATGCATGAATCAAGTTATGGATAATCTCGCATCATATTTGTATTCAAGCATATATGTAGCCCTTTATATACCGTAATCTCTCACTATAAGAAAAGGACTATTTTCGAGGGATTTTCCAAGGGAAAAAGGAAAAAATCCATCAAAAATTTATATTTTTGATGAAAAAAGATCGTCGGAAAAACCCTCCTCACAAATTATTTCGAGGGATATTTCCAAGGGATTTTATTTTTTGATGGATTTTTTGATGGAATTTTTTTCTTGGAAACTTTCGATAGATTTTTCAAGGAAAATTTACCAAGGAATTTTTCAAGAAAAATTTACTGAGGAATTTTTCAAAGAAATCTTTCTAGAATTTTTAAGAAAAAATTACCGAGGGATTTTTTGAGGGAATCTTTCCGAAGGAGTTTCCAAGAGAAATTCTCCAAGGGATTTTTTGAGAAAATTTTATGGACTTTCCATGGGATTTTTCAAGAGATTTACCGAGAGATTTTTCAAGAAATCTTCCTAGAAAAAGTTTTCAAAGGATTTTCTAAGGGATTTTTTAAATTTTTTTAAATGACTTTTATATTTTTTTGAGGGAATTATTTCTTGCTAAATATTTTTTTGGGAAAATAATCCCTTGTAAAATGACTTTTCAAGGAAAAAAAAATCCTTGCAAAATATCTTTTCGAGAAAAGTATCCCTAGTAGTATTTAAATCTG
Organism: Cocos nucifera; assembly: GCA_006176705.1. Classification (NCBI taxonomy): domain Eukaryota; kingdom Viridiplantae; phylum Streptophyta; class Magnoliopsida; order Arecales; family Arecaceae; genus Cocos; species Cocos nucifera. The sequence goes on from QRFJ01000061.1 coordinate 2,987,007, forward strand.
ATCATTAGAAAAATCTAAAATATCCTTTTTTTTAAATGCACCTAGTGAAATGTAAATAATCTATATAATAATAAATTTATAAACGTAAATATAGCAGATTAATCCTAATAGAAAATCATAATTATCATAAAAGAAAAATATGGCCATTATATCCAAAAGTATCATAAGTATCAAAACTATAATAGAAGTTCCAAAAGTATCATCATGCTTGTCATATCCAAGTTCATAACTAAAAAAAACAAGTATCACAAGTATCATCATTCCAATCATAGTAAAAAAAAAATCATAAGTGACCATCCTCTTCCTCTTGATCATCATCATCATCCTCATCACATTTATCATCATTTCCAGAAGTAGCAGCTAGAGGTGGTGTTGGAAACACCTACATCTTCTCCATCATAAGGCATATGAACTCCTCCGTATAAGAAACACGAGTAGCTAAGTCACTATTTTGGATGGCTAATTTACTATTCTAGGTTGCTAATTGATTGTTTTGAGTAGTTAACTCCTTATTTCGAGCAGATATAGTCTCAAACATATTATAAATCTTCTCTTGCTTTTGAATATACTCATTAGAGACTCATGAGGATGTGCGGCCAGAAGATGAGAAGCCTATCAACAAGATAGCCTGTGATCCAAGTTCATAAATCCACCTCTTGTTCAATCCAACTATTTCTTTCCATACATGCATCATAGATGGCTGAGGTCGCTGCTATGTTGATTCTGCACCATCCTTTCTAGTTGAACTCTAACTTGATTGCACCTCTTGCCATTTTTGTATAAAGCTAGTCTGCGAAAAACATTAAAAACAATGAGTTAAGCATACCAATAATATCAATATATGAATTATAATTTTTTGAATACTTACATGTACCATCTCTACCCTCTTATTCACCCACTGATTGTCATCCTTTTTCTTTTGATAGGTGTGTCTGAAGAGCTCATTCAATGTAGGTCCTTAATTCAACTTCTACGTCTAAATTTTATGACACAAACAATATTAGCAATTTTAAAAATAAAAGTTATAATATTAATAAATGGATAAAGAATAAGATGCATTTGAAGGAAAATCCAGATTTTTTGGATCAAGTTCGTACAGATCTGATCAGATCAAGAGATATATTTCAAAAAAAAAAATTTCTTTGATCCTTATCAGATCTAGGATATTTTAGATCTGATTCTTATTATTTTAATAATTAAAATAAATTTAAATAAATTAAATTAAATTAAATTTACCTTAAAGTGGGTAATCTTATTATCCGTTGATGATTCTATAAGCAGCGGAAGGTTCTGGATCTAGCCACGTAAGTGCCTGACCTCTATCGGTATCCACTCGAATTGGATCTGAAGATCTTCTTCTTCTCTATTATATCTCCAAAAATTAGATCTGGATCTGATCTGTAGGATCTTTAAAACACCTTTGAAAGATCAGCAGTCGTCCTTTGCAGTAGCGTAGCCTTCTAGCTTTCAGTCGTCTTTCTCTCGTCTAGATTGCACCAACCAAGAATCCAAACCTCTTTGGACGTGGAGAGGAGATGGAGAAGGTGCTTTGGCATGGAGGAGGAGAGGAGAAGTAGCCTTGGGGTGTGGAGAATTATGATTTCCAATCTTAATTTGAGTTGGGCACAGGATCTTATTTATAGACTGTCTGTGATCCAACTCCTCTTCTTCCCAACCAATCACAACTCTTTGTGAAATCAGATCTAAATCTGATTGGTGAGAATAGAGTCCCCTGGATTCCTCCTTAGAGGGAGCCTAAGATCAGTCAAAGTTGGTTCTTAGGAGAATTCTAATCGAAATCCAAAAAGAAGATGGAGTCCCTGTCCACCTCCAAATTCGGCACACGCTAAGGGTGGCATGTGCCCTCCTCCTTGCCAGGTTTTGGTAGGGGGATAGGCCCTCACCAGCTCTCCAATAGGTGCATAACACGTGGACAGAAGTCAAAGTATCAATGGTCAACGTTTGAACAGTCAAAGGTCAACTTTTGACCAAAGTCAAAGGACGAGAAATGGTAGGTGACCAAAAATGGCAGGTATTGTCTTACAAAATAAGACAATCCTTTTCTGATCTGAATAGGCTCCAGTCAGACAACATGAAGGCCTCTAATCGAGCACAAATTTCCTTGGCTCAGTCAGGACAACTTTTTATGATAGTAAAAGAAGAACGTTAGGTTCAATCGAGTGCTAGCATGATTTTCTTGAACCTAATTGAATCTCATTCAGATCAATTGAACTGGATTAGTTTAATTGATGATCACCAGATTCAAACCCTTGTTTGTATGATCTAGTTAGATTCGATTCTGTATGGTAATAGAATATGTCATGATCTCTATCATCGACATCATCGAAACTCCTTTCGATGGATCAGAATTCTTCTGATTCGAACAACTAGAATGATCGATCATCTAAATCATTCTAATTGCTCCCAAAATCCATCAGTGACACCTAGCAGTATATGGTGGCAATCCATCAGAGCTGAATGCGAACATCTTAGTGCAGCTACCTATGTGATTAAGTTCTTCTATCTTGAGCTCCGATCAGATTAGGGTTAAGGTGAACTCGTCAAACCCTAGTCTCTGTCATATGATGTAATCATTCGATTTCAAGTCCAATGTGAAAACCTAAATAGAAACTCTTTCTATTATTTTACTCTACCATGGCCATGGACTTCTGGACTTGATTCTCATGATCATCATAGGGCTGCTCCTCTACCACTGAGGTAGATAGATTTCATCTTGATGCTATCCAGTTCCTACAATGAACATGCTATAGCCAACATACACCTCAAGGTTTCGAATGGCTAGGAGACTGAGCAATGGTGTAGTCAAACTATAACACCCTCAAGATAAACTATCGATGCATCTTAGGTCAAAGAACCAGATACACTACTGCAGTATCAAGTCAGTCATTGACGAGAAGGTAGACTCCCTAATGACTACTCGAGATGATCACGCTCAATGCCCTCGTTCTCTAACGAGTACCTGTACTCTCGCTCCGGTGTCTCCATATCGTAAACTCAAGACTCATCTACTAAAAAAAAGCGATTGTGCACTAACCTTTCGAATCAATCATCATCCTCGTGATGATCCTATGGTCGGAAGTATTTTATGAGTTAATAATGATTATTCATGTCTTAAAGTTTCAACTCTTGAAAATATGAATTATCATTACCATTAACTCAAAGGATGTATCACAGACACTAAATACACATATGTGATAGAAAATAATCTATTTTATTGATATTAGTCAAAATTATAATTTTGCCCCTAGAAGTGTATTACAAGTGTCAGCCAATTTAGGCTTCTAGGGCACATATATCTAACAATCTTCCACTTGCCCTAAAGCCAATTGGCTACAAGTCTAAGTCCCATCTTCTCAAGATGGGCTTCGATCTTCTGCTGGCCCAACGGCTTTGTAAGCGGGTCTGCCACATTGTTTGTGGAGTCAACTCTCTTGACCTCGACGTAACTCTTCTCAAGGTAATCACGGATGAGGTGGTATCGCCGCTCAATGTGCTTAGATTTTTGGTGAGATCTCGACTTCTTAGTAAGGGCTATAACGCTATTGTTGTCGCAGTACAAAGGAATGGCATCTGATGGCATTACTCCAATTTCTACAGCAAACTTTTTGTACCAGAATGCTTCCTTCGCAAGCTTCTGATGCAGCGATATATTCTGCTTCCATGGTGGAATCTGCTATCACCGTTTGCTTGAAACTCTTTCAGCTGACAGCACCACCATTGCATCCAAACAGACTCTCAGATGTCAACTTTCGATCATCTATATCAGACATTGAAATCCGAGTCTATGTATCCTTGGACTTGGAGTTTTCCATTTACCAAAGACCAATCATATCCCTTAGTTTCTTCTTAAGTACTTAAGGATACATTTCACAGAAGTTCAGTGTTCTTCACCTGGATTTGACTGATATCTGCTGTGGACACTCACAGCATGGGCTATATCAAGTCGTGTACATAGCCATGGCATACTTTGAGGCTTCCTATTGCAGAAGCATAAGGGATCTTGCTCATGGATTCTATTTCCTCAGGTGTGCTAGGGCACATCTTCTTGGAAAGATGAATACCATGTCTGAAGGGTATTAATCTCCTCTTAGAATTTTCTATACTAAATCTTTTTAGTACTTTCTCTATGTACATCTTCTGTGAAAGTCCTAGCATCCTATTCGGTCTATCTCTATAGACCTTAATTCCTAGAATAAAGGATGCTTCACCTAGATCTTTCATGAAAAATTTCTTGGACAACCATAATTTGACTGTTGTCATCATGGGAATATCATTCCCAATAAGAAGGATGTCATCCACGTACAATATGAGGAAGACAACAGTGCTCCCACTGACATTTTTGAAAACACATGGTTCCTCTTCATTTTTTATGAAACCAAATATTTTGATCACATTATTGAAATGAGTGTTCCAACTCCGAGATGCTTGCTTAAGTCCATATATAGACCTTTGCAGCTTGCAAACCTTATGATCAATATCACTGAAAGTAAAATCTAGCGGCTGTTCCATATAGATATCTTCCTCAAGATATCCATTCAAGAATGCTATTTTCATATCCATTTGCCATATTTCTAATCGAAATAGGCTACAACGGCAAGCAATATGCGGATGGATTTTAGCATAGCCACTAGGAAAAAAGTATCCTGATAGTCAATGCCTTCGCGTTGACTATAACCTTTTGCCACTAGTCTAGCCTTGAATATCTCCATATTTTCATCTGCACCAATCCTTCTCTTGAAGATCCATTTACACCCAATAGGTACTATACCTTCTGGTGGATCTACCAAGGTTTAGACTTGGTTTGAGTGCATTGAGTCAATTTCTGACTGCATTGTCTCTAGTCATTTCTCGGAGTCGATATCTGATATTCCCTCGTTGTAGATTTTGGGATCATCATCATGAGCACCATTACCTACGAGGAACATTTTTTCTACTTCCTCTGAAATAATACCTAAGTATCTTTCACGGAGATAGAAAACTCTTTCCGATCTATGAGGTGGAGGAGGTAGTGTTCTTATTGGCTCAACCTGATTTGGTTCCAATTAGTCCTTAGCTCGTTGTACTTGTGAGACTTTCTCATCAAGCTTAATCTGCTTTCCATTCCCGCTATCTTTAATAAACTAATTTTCAAGAAAGATGGCATATCGACTCACAATCGCATTGTGGTCTTTTGGAATGTAGAAATAGTATCCTAATGACTCTTTAGGATATCCTATGAATCGAGCTCTAAAGGACCTAAACTCTAACTTGTCCGCTTGTTGTCTTTTGACATGAGCCGGACAACCCCAAATTCTGAGATGACTCAGACTTGGTTTCTTACCATGCCATATCTCATACGGTGTGGTAGAAATGATCTTAGAGGAAACCCTATTCAATAGATAAATTGAAGTTAACAATGAATGTCCCCAAAGAAAATCAGGGAGGTCTGTGAAGCTCATCATGGATCGGACCATATCCAATAGAGTTCGATTTCTTCGTTCTGAAACTTCATTGAGTTGAGGTATTTCTGGTGGAGTCCATTGAGAGACTATGTCATTTTTCTTGAGATAGTCTAGAAATTTTCGACTAAGATATTCACCTTCTTGATCTGATCGAAGAATCTTAATGGATTATTCAGTTTATTTTTCTACTTCATGTCTGAATTTTTTAAACTTTTTAAAAGCTTCAGACTTATGTCTCATAAGATACATATACCCATGCCTAGACAGATCATCGGTAAAGATAATGAAGTACACAAAATTATCTCTAGCCGGCAGATCAAATGGGCCGCACACATCAGTATGTACTAGGGCAAGAAGATCTGTGGCCCTCTCCCCATGTCCTACAAAAGGGAGTTTGGTCATTTTGCCTTGGAGACAAGATTCGCAAGTTAGATATGACTCGAAAGTCAATGGACTCAATAGCCCATTTTTCTTCAATTTGTTGATCCTATCTTCTGCTATATGACCTAATCTCAGGTGCCATAGATATCTGTCATTTTGGACTATCCCTAGATCGTTTGGCATTTACGTTTTGCTCAATAGTTAGAATAGGTACATCAATATGTAGCTGATAAAGATCATTAATAAGAAAACCATTTGCAATTTTATTTCTTTCATAAAGAATATTACAATGATCCTTAAAGAAGATAATCACATAGCTTCTAGTGCTAAACATGAAACAGAAATTAAATTCCTGCTAGCTACAGGCACATAATAACAGTCTTTCAAAACTAAGTCTAAACCAGATGATAATCAAAGAGGATATGTTACCACCGCCACTGCAGCAACTCTTGCTCTATTATCGATGCGTAGGATCATGTCTCCATCCCTCAGCCTCCTGCTATCCTTAAGATCCTGCATGAAAGTGCACAGATGAGCACTAGAATCAAAGTCAAGCATCCAACTGGATGCAGAAGAAATCGTAAGGTTAGACTCAATAACGAGCATACCTCCAGAAGGACTTTTCTTCTTGTTCTTCAGGATGGCCAGGTAAGTAGGACAGTTCTGCTTCCAATGGCCGTCGCTGTTACAATGAAAATACTTTTCTTTGACATCGACCTTTTTCTTCGGCTCTGCCTTCTTCTTCTTTGTTCCTTCCATCTTCTGCTTTTTCGCAGACTTCTTTTTCTTTCCATAAGACTTTCTTTTGAAAGAAGTCCATTCCATAGCAAGAACTGAGCCTTTAGAACCTTTCATAGAAAGCTCAGCGGTGACCAGCATATTCATTAATTCGGCCAAAAAATTTTGAAGTTTATGCATGTGGTAATTCATGATGAATTGCCCATATGCATCAGTCAAGGATTGCAGAATAATATCATTCTGCATAGATCCAAGTCTAACTTCACACCGAGCTTCTCAAGCTCTTCCATGTCCTTGATCATCATCAGACAGTGATCTTGGACTGACTGCCCATCACGCATCTTAGCCTTAAAAAGTCATTTCGTGACTTGATACTTGGCTGCGCGACTCTGTTCACCAAACATCTCCTGCAGGTGAGCCAACATTTGGCGAGCAGTCCCGATATCTTCATGTTGGTGCTGGAGCTCATCAGACATCGAGCCCAACATGTAATATCTGGCCTTATTATCTTCGTCTATCCATTTTTCAGAGACGCTCTCTATTCAGTGGACGGATGGGCTGGTAAGGTGGGAGGGTCCTGGTCCAATACATGGGTTAACTTCTCGAAACCCAAAATAATTTTGTAGTTCCTGAGCCAATCTTTTTAATTGGGTTCGGTCAGTCTATGTGTGTCCAGGATACGTGCTAATGGGTTGGACGCAGACATTTTTCTGTAGAGAGTCAAAGATTCTAGTTAGATACTGTAATTATGACTTGACCAATTTATTTAAAAATTTTATTTTTAAATAAATTAGCTTCCCACTATTTTCTCGGATCCCTACACTCCCTCTATAGAGATGCAAAAATCTTCCATGATTAATGATTTCTAGTGGGTGGTGCGGTCTCACCAACTGACTCATCACCTCACCTAACAGTTATTGGTGATGGGTTAGCCAATGAGTGAACAACTCTTGTTCAATGATTCTCTAATCATGGTGCACCCAAACTTGGTCTCTAATTCATGAATCTCACCGTATCCGAAATATTGATCCACTTCTTAGTTAAGTCAGACCCACCATTTGCACAGACTGGATTCCTAATTGAGTCTCTCACCGTATCCGAAATATTGAGCCCAACTCATCCTCCAGCCCATAGCATCCAATGCCTAATAGACATGGTTGCATCTTTTCGGTGCAACTGAGCCACTGTATCCAGCTGAGAATAATCAACCCCGGGAAGGGTCCGCACATCTACAATGGTGGAAGACCTCAGACTTAATCTTTTCTTAGGAAGAATTGATTCAGGTCTCATTAAACTAGACTTATCATAGTCATAACAATTATGACTAACCTAGTGGCATGGGTTAGCTCGATTATTGACCACCTCAGATCAGAACTGTGTCAACAGATATGGCCAGGTAAGTGAGATCGGTGGAAGAAATATGCCATTAACTCATACAAGAATGCATTCAGGTCGAGTAGCTTCCAATTAAAAATCAGTCGGTCGTATGTGCCAAACTTACCTTAGACACCAAATTATTGAGTCAGAACCAATTGGGTTAGCCTACAATCCAGACTCTAACCTCTGAGCCTAATTAGGTCTTGCTTGATCGTGACTCGATCTTGACCCAGACTTAATCCTATTAGGCTGGTCAATTTAAGCATTGTTGATCCCATCTAACCAACTCTTGATTCGGTTTGATCAACCGCTTAGACCTAATTGAGCTACCCAAGCCCGAACCCAGTATTATGAATATATGTCTTAGATCTAAAATTCTCAATTTTAGATCCTAATTAATATTTTATAATCTTAATTTTAATTAAGTAGGGTTCATAAACAAAATATGCACAATAAATCCTAGGGTTTCAGGATCTAGGTTTTGCAGAAAGTAAGTTTTGGATTTCTGATTAAGGACAAACGTGCAGCACCCTACACGTCATAAGAACATCCCATCGATGGAAGAGAGGGCCTTTAAATCCTTCTTCATTCTTATGATTGGACGGCAAGAGGAACGCCTTAATCAGGAACATGCAATACTACAAAATAGTTTTAGATCTATATCATATATCTCATATATAAATTAGATCTAATCATGGCATATTTTGCATACATCTCATGTATCGAATCATGCATGATTTTCAGATCTAAATTATCTCATAATAATCTAAAAAATTAGATTTAAATTGATCTAATCAAAATAAATTCTAATCTAGACAACTATGTAGAACTATTCTACAACTAGTCTAGACATGCATCAATCATATCTCATATGATGTTTAAAATTAAATAATTTTTATTTACTATTTTTTAGATGTTATTATAATAATTATAATATCAAAAAATAGTAAATAAATAGATCTAAAATATGATTTAATCAAATTAAATTAAAAATATACAAGACTATTCTATAGAACTATTCTATTTTAGAACTAGTCATGCATATTTTCTAATCTTAGATCCAAATTATTTAATTTTAATTTTTTTCTGATTTTAGATCTGAATCACATCTCATGTGATATCTAAAATCACTTATTTTTTATTTAGAATAAATTTAAAATTAGATCTAAATACTTTTAGAATCTTGGCTCTGATACCAGTTGAAGGAAAATCCTAGATTTTTTGGACCAGGTTCGTTCAGATCTGATCAGATCAAGAGATATATTTCAAAAAAAAAAAAAATTTGATCCTTATCAAATCTGGGATGTTTTAGATTTAATTCTTATTATCTTAATAATTAAAATAAATTTAAATAAATTAAATTAAATTAAATTTATCTTGAAGTGGGTAATCCTATTATCCCGTTGATGATCCTGTAAGCAGCGAAAGGTTCTGGATCTAGCCATGCAAGTGCCTGGCCTCTATCGGTATCCACTTAGGTTGGATCTGGAGATCCTCTTCTTCTCTATCACATCTCCAAAAATCAGATCTGGATCTGATCTGGAGGATCTTCAAAACACCTTTCGAAGATCAGCAGTCGTCCTTTGCAGCAGTGCAGCCTTCTAGCTTTCAGTCGCCTTTCTCTCATCTAGATTGCACCAACCAAGAATCCAAACCTCTTTGGACATGGAGAGGAGAGGGAGAAGGTGCTTTGGCATGGAGGAGGAGAGGAGAAGCAGCCTTGGGGCGTGGAGAATTATGATTTCCAATCTTAATTTGAGTTGGGCGCAGGGTCTTATTTATAGACTGTCTGTGATCCAACTCCTCTTCTTCCCAACCAATCACAACTCTTTATGAAATTAGATCTAAATCTGATTGGTGAAAATAGAGTCCTCTGGATTCCTCCTTAGAGGGCACCTAAGATCAGTCAAAGTTGGTTCTTAGGAGAACTCTAATCGGAATCCAAAAAGGAGATGGAGTCCTTGTCCAATAGGGACTCCTAGGCACCTCCAACTTGGGCACACGCTAAGGGTGGCGTGCGTCCTCCTTCTTGTCAGGTTCTAATAGGAGGACAGGCCCCAACCAGCTCTCCAATAGGTGCATGACATGTGCACAGAAGTCAAAGTATCAATGGTCAATGTTTAATCAGTCAAAGGTCAACTTTTGACCAAAGTCAAAGGACAAAAAATGGTAGGTGATCAAAAATGGCAGGTATTATCTTACAAAATAAGACAACTCTTTTCTGATCTGGATAGGCTCCAGTCAGACAAAATGAAGGTCTCTGATCAAACATAAACTCCTTTGGCTCAGTTAGGATAACTTTTTATGATAGTAAAAGAAGAACGTTAGGTTCAATCGAGTGCTAGCACGATTTTCTTGAACCTAATTGAATCTCATTCAGATCAATTGAACTGGATTAGTTCAATTGATGATCACCAGATTCAAACCCTTATTTGTGTGATCCAGTTAGGTTCAGTTCTATATGGTAATGGGATATGTCATGATCTCTATCATCGACATCATCGAAACTCCTTTCGATGGATCAGAACTCTTTTGATTCGAACAGCTAGAATGATCGATCATCTAAATCATTCTAATTGCTTCCAAAATCCATCAGTGACACCTAGCAGTATATGGTGGCAACCCATCAGAGCTGAATGCGAACCTCTTGGTGCAGCTACCTGTGTGATTAAGTTCTTCTATCTTGAGCCCCGATCAGATTAGGGTTAAGGTGAACTCGTCAAACCCTAGTCTCTGTCATATGATGTAATCATTCGATTCAAGTCCAATGTGAAAATCTAAATAGAAACTCTTTCTATTATTTCACTCTACCATGGCCATGGGCTTCTGGACTTGATTCTCATGATCATCATAGGGCTGCTCCTCTACCACCGAGGTAGATAGATTCCATCTTGATGCTATCCAGTTCCTACAATGAACATGCTATAGCCAACATACACCTCAGGATTCCGATATGGCTAGGAGATCGAGTAATGGTGTAGTCAAACTATAACACCCTCAAGGTGAACTGTCGATGCATCTCAGGTCAAAGAACCAGACACACTACTGCAGCATCGAGTCAGTCATTGACGAGAAGGTAGACTCCCTAATGACTACTCGAGATGGTCATGCTCAGTGCCCTCGTTCTCTAACGAGTATCTGTACTCTCACTCTGGTGTCTCCATACCGTAGACTCAAGACTCATCTACTAAAGAAAAATGATTGTACATCAATCTTCCGGATCAATCATCATCCTCGTGATGATCCTATGGTCGGGAGTATTTTATGAGTTAATAATGATTATTCATGTCTTAAATTTTCAACTCTTGAAAATATGAATTATCATTACCATTAACTCAAAGGATGTATCACAGACACTAAATACACATATGTGATAGAAAATAACCCATTTTATTGATATTAGTCAAAATTATAATTTTATCCCTAGAAGTGTATTACAAGTATCAGCCAATTCTGGCTTCTAGGGCACATATATCTAACAGCATTAACAATAAAAAAAAATATCATAAAGAATAAATCAATACCAATCTTGTAGCATGATCGTTAATACTGATAGAACCACCAGTGTAAAGTGGAAAGCCTAATCCACCGCAATCGGATGCACGATTCTTCTTATTCTTTTAACTATGGCTTTGAGCTCATCACTATCCCAATATTTTCATCACTCCTACCATACACTCTCTTCAATCCAATCTAGCTTGTAGTCACGATTTTCACGAGCCTCATTAAACATATCAGATGATTTGAACCATAATACTCTCAATTTCTCTAGATATGTTGCTCATTCTCTAGATTCCATTGAAATATTTCAACAAAAAGAAAAAAAAGAAAAAAGTTCAATATCAATAAAATATATAGATATTTTAAATCAAATTAAAGCAAACAAAGGCATCTAATAAACTTAAAAATATTCTTGCCTCAAACTCACAAAGGCATCTAATCCATCAATCTACATGGCAGCATGGCCAGGTGGCACGGCGAGGGCAGTGTTGGTCTATACAGCAGTGTGACGAGGGCATGGCATGGCAGCACGACAAGGGTAGCATTGGTCTGCATGGCAAGGGGCTGCACGGCAAGGGCATAGGCTGCACGGGGAGATGGCATGGTGGGGTGGCCTGGCGGCGATGGCGAGATTGCAGGCTAGCAGCAACAAGATTGCAGGAGAACACACGAGGGCATGGGTAGTGGGGATTTGGGGTGTCACAAATGAGGAAAAGAAATGAAGGGATAGCGGTAGGACTGGCCTATCATGAACGAGGGTGTGGGCGGTGGGACTGGCCTATCACGAACGAGGGCATGGGCGGTGAGGCGGGATCTGAAATTTGGGATGGGCGAAAATGGCCCTTTTTGCCCAGGTGATTTAATTGAAACATGCATGCTAATATTGCTCAATATTATGAAAATTACTTTTTCAAACAACCTCATGAAACCTCTTAATATATATTATAATTAAAATATTAAATAAATATAATAGATTTTTTGATGGATTATTATATTAAATCAATATAATAATTTAAAAAAATTGATGGATTTTATGATGGAGTTGTTTTTGATAAATTTTCTGATGAAGTGGAATGGAAAGGGATTTGGGAGTGGATGGACCAGCCTGGACTCTAAAGTCACAAATTCATGATCCCTTCAAGTGAGCAAGGGCTTAACCGAGTTGGGATAGGAATTAGCTGAATTGGGCTTAGCTTGACTCTAAAATCTAATCAAGCTACTCAAGCTTGATATCAGTCAAGTCAAGTTGAGCTTGGATCTAAATCGAGCTCAAGTAACTCACGATCGAGTGGCTTGACTCATTTGCAACCCTATTCATTTCATTTTGAACCCCATGAACAGCAATCATAAATTAAGTTTAAGTTTGAAAACCCATGCAATAGCTCTTTGGCGTTCCCCATATATAGATCCCGAACCCATTGGATTTATTCAATATATATATATATATATCCATTGGATTTATTCTATATATATATATATATATATATATATCTGTGTGTGTATGTATATATATATTTACTAATAATTAATTAAGATGTGTCGGACATATTCAATAATCAATATACATTACTTTTTAGCTATTAATTATGTATATATAATCAAGATATGTAAGAGTTCATTAATATTAAGAATATATTAGATAGTTAAGAGTTAACAAAATAGTAGATAATTAATTTATTGGCAATCCCTCTTAAAGATTTGCTCACAAAACTATTTAAAAAGTAATTTATTGGCAATCCCTCGGCAAAATCCCTCAAAAAATCATTAAAATAAATAATTTTTTGAAATCCCTTGGAAAAACCCTTGAAAAATCATTTAAAAATAATTTATTGGCATTCCCTTGGAAAATCTCTTAAAAAATCATTTAAATAAATAATTTTTATATCCATCAGAAAATCCCTTGAAAATAATATAAAAAATAATTTATTTAGAATATCTAGAAAAAACTTTCTTTGGCAAATTCCTTGCAAAAGTAATTTTTAAGGATTTTTTTAGGAATTTTTTCCTCATAAATGATTTCTTAGTAAAAAAAATTTGATGAAAAGACTTCCTCCAAAAATTTCTCAAAAATCACTTTTATGAGGGATTTTCTGAGGGAATGTTTTTCATCTCTTGAAATTACTTTTGTGAGATATTTTTTGAGAGTATATTTTTCATCAAAAATTTTTCACTAAGAGCTCATTTATGATGAAAAATCCCTCGAAAAATCCCTCATATAACTAATTTTCGAGGGATTTTTTGAGAAATTTTTTTCATCAAAATTTTTTCACTAAGAAATCATGTTTGATGGAAAAAATTCCTCAAAAAATCTCTCATAAAAATAATTTCTGAGGGATTTATCGAGAAAATATTTTTTATTGAAAAATTTTTACTAACAACTCATTTATGAGAAAAAAATCCCTTGAAAAAATCTCTTGCACAACTAATTTCCAAGGGATTATCTGAGAAAATTTTTTTATCAAAATTTTTTCACTAAGAATTATTTATGATGAAAAAAAATTCTCGAAAAATCTCTTGCAAAAGTAATTTACCATGGATTTACCAAGGGAATATTTTTTTTAAAAAAGTTTTCACTAATAGCTCATTTATGAGGAAAAAATCTCTCAGAAAATCCCTTGCAAAAGTAATTTTCGAGGAATTTTTTAAGAAAATATTTTTCATCAAAAATTTTTCATTAAGAATTTATTTATAAAGAAAAAATTTCTTGGAAAATTCCTCACAAAAGTAATTTTTGAGGGAATGTTTCTCATCAAAAAAATTTTTATCAAGAACTCATTTATAAGAAAAAAATTTCTCGAAAAGTCCCTCGAAAGTTACTTTTACGAGGGTTTTTCTGAGAAAAACTTTTTTCTTGAAAATTTTTCATAATTAAAATTTTTTATTGAAAAATCTATCGAAATTGTGGAGAAATTTTTTTCTCAGTAAAATCCCTTAGTAAATCACCTTTTACTTGTAGTGTCTCATCGCTGCATCTTAGTCCAATAGTATGCACAGAGATGCCGGCTATAACTATCACACTATTTATATATGATGCTTAATTTAATCCTATCTGATTCGATGATTTGGAAAGGATAGTGGGTGTGAATGGCGTATTGTTTCACAATGCATTGGCCTGTTCTTTCGACTCGAATACCATTCCCTTTCTTAACTTTTCATTCCCACCAAAGAATGAATTTCTGGCAATGTTCTATAGGATGTGGCCTTATCATCATCGAATACATTAATTAGCCCAAATTCAGAAATAAGGGGTGCCTTATGTGATGGGACATCCTCTTCCATACTAGACTCTCCACTATCACTGCCATCATACTCCATATCATCATCCTCATCTTCGTCGTCAATAGAATATGGATCATAGCTAACAGCGGCTTCATTTTCGAACAAAGTTGTATCGACTGTTGCGGTTTTCAATCCTCCAACTCGAGCATGGCATGCATGCAATTGATTAAATGATATAAGATCATTATATTTATGCTCCACAGGCTCCATGATAGCTACCACATAATTAGGACCAGCCCCCATATCATCAAATGCGGCATAAGTATCATAATAATACGTCGCCTCTATCCCTACCATATACTGAGAACTATCACTTACAGATACTGCTGGTCCACTAACCATACGTACAGGGGTGCCTCTACACTCATATCCAGCTTCATCGACCATTAGAGGTGCATTCAATGGAGATCCCCCTATGATCAACTGTGTAAGTAGACCATATACAGGATGAGACACACATATGCTATTTATCACCATTCAAAACTTCTACCATTGTCGATTTGATAAAAATTTTAACCGCTAGAAAAATTCTCTATAATGAGATGCCCAAGACAATGTACGTGATTTAATCATCTTCAATAGGTACAGTCAAATACTATCCAGTAGTATGAATTAGAAATTTATATATTAAGAAAATTCTATATTGATTGGGGTTCCATCCAATGATAGTATAGCAGACTTGCACAAGCCTTCATATATTGAGTTACGGTCCACCATGGACATTCAGATCCTTTTACTATCATAATGGGCATCATTAGCAT
Organism: Cocos nucifera; assembly: GCA_006176705.1. Classification (NCBI taxonomy): domain Eukaryota; kingdom Viridiplantae; phylum Streptophyta; class Magnoliopsida; order Arecales; family Arecaceae; genus Cocos; species Cocos nucifera. Next base: position 3,002,506 of record QRFJ01000061.1, read on the forward strand.
CACAATTGATCCTCCCATCCTAATGGAAGATAATAGTGATAAGTCTTAGATTCATTTTTTTTAAAAATGTCATGAAAAAAACTGCATAAACATGTGAAATTAAAAAAAACTAGACAGAAAATAATAGTGATAAGTCTTGAACTTGTACAAGTCTAGAAAAGACTTTCCTAAAAAATGTTACCAACTTTACGACTTTTCTAAGTACATGACCTAGTAGCTTATGCAATGTCAAAGTCTAAATGGTCTACTATGGAATATAACAGTAACAACTTTGCAACAATATGGTTCCCTTCTTTTCTTCCAAAAAATATTGACATATGATGGATAATGATATTAATAAAGCCTGCCTTCAAATAATGGTCAACTATGGAATAGCTACACTCATACTGCTCTTATCCCAAAAATCAGAAATCCAGATAATATGATTCAGTATCGCCCTATTAGCTCAAGCAATGTCTCTTACAAAATAATTTATAAAGTATTTGCTCATAAGCTGAAAATTGTATTAGATGGAATTATATCTATCAGTCAAAGGGCTAGATTAGACAAAAAAATGTTAATGTTGGCAGTTTACAATGGCTACATATTATTATCAATAGTCAAAAATTTAATAGGACGAACAATACTACAATACAAGGTGAAAAGAGAGGCATATGTGCAAATAATGAATTTTTGAAAGATAAATATACAGCAAGTCATCCTTCTAGTGATCTATATGCACTAGATTTGTGGATGAAATTGAGGAGAGTGATCAAAGAATCATCCTACCATAAGATGATTTATAGCCCTTCGCTAATCATTCTAAGTCGAAGTCATGGCCATGAGAGTTCGGATGGTCTTGGATTTGAATGAAAGTGATCTCAAAGTGTCATCCTATAGATTGGATGGAAGTAGTCTCAAAGAGCTCTGAGTTAGCTCTATGATGCAGTCGCCCACCTCGCCATTTGGTTGTTGAGTCGGCACAATAGAACAACTTTATTTTGAATAGTATTTTAATAAATAATTTTAAAAAAATATATTATTTGGGTAAAAAAAAAAAAAAAATTTGTTGGGCCCTTCGCTTTTCGTTGCCTCCCCGAGCCTGTTGCACCGTGCATTCACCTCCATGGGCTGTCCACGTCCATCTTCAATAGGATTTCTCCACCTTCCTCACCCATGTACTTGCAAGCACAAAGAAGTGCTTTCGAAATGCCGACACTTGCTTCTGGTAGCATGTCGTCTACAAGGTCCTTAGCTTCTTTCACAGCCGAGGAGATCAAGCATGGTGATTCATTTTTTATTCGATCTTATTATCATTAAGAAATATATCAAAGTAGTATTGACGTTCTTCGATCACCGCAACTGGTTCAATACTTCTTCCTGCATCTCCTCGGACAAGTAGATTGCAACATGACCATCGCCATGCTCACCACTCTGCTTGCCCGCACTTGAGATGCATGAGTGAGCTGCCATCCTTTGCACCTCCATTTTGTTCGGCATGAAACTCCCCACGTGGGTTATCAGAGAATTGGAAAATGGAATCATGCCGACGTTGAGAAACTGCACCAGTATGGAAGAATTAAAGCAAATACATGCTCACATCCTGGTCTTCACCCTTTCTCAAAGTAGCTTCCTTGGAACTCAAATCATAAATATTTGCAATAGCAATAGAAGGGTAGACTATGCTGCTCTAGTCTTCAACCAAGTGGATGAACCAAATGTGTTTCTCTACGATGCAATGATCAAAGCGTACACCCAAAACCAGCATTACTCTGAAGCCATCAGCCTCTACAGACAAATGTTGAATCGCCGAAACGCCCAAAATTCAGTTCTTGCCGATAGATTTACCTTTCCATTTGTACTTAAAGCTTGTGCTGGTCTACTACTCCTTGTTCTTGGGAAGCTGGTTCATGTCCATATATATAAATCTGGACTTACCTCTAACTCTATAATTCAGAATTCGCTGATGGGGATGTACGCAAAATGTGATGATTTAGTTTATGCACGTAGGGTGTTTGATGAAATGGAGGACAGAGATGCGGTCTCATGGAATACGCTCATCTCGGCGCATGCTAGGCTGGGGCAAATGAGGAAAGCCAGAGCTTTATTTAACTCAATGCCTAGTCGAACGGTGGTTTCTTGGACTGCATTGATCTCTGGGTACGCCATGGCTGGCCGGTACTTTGATGCAGTGGAGGTTTTTCATCGCATGCAATTGGAAGGCTTCGAGCCTGATGATATTAGTATTGCATCAGTTTTGCCTGCTTGTGCTCAGCTAGGGGCTCTGGAGCTGGGCAAATGGATCCATGCCTACTGTGATAAGCATGAAATGCTTCAAAAGAGCTTCATTTGTAATGCTCTTATGGAAATGTATGCCAAATGTGGGAGCATTGATCGGGCTCTTCAATTGTTTGAGGAAATGAAAGACAGGGATGTGATCTCATGGAGCACGATGATTGCAGGTCTCGCATCGCATGGGCAAGCTCACAAAGCAATCGAACTGTTCGTGGAAATGGAGAAAGATAAAAGAGTGAGGCCAAATGGCATTACATTTATTGGTCTCCTATCTGCTTGTTCTCATGCTGGTTTGTTGGATGAGGGGTTCAGTTACTTTGATTCAATGAAAGAGGTATATGGTATGGATCCTGGTGTGGAGCATTATGGGTGCATGGTGGATCTTCTCGGTCGTTCGGGCTGCATTGATCGTGCAGTACAATTTATTGAAAGCATGCCTGTTCCACCGGATGCAGCTGTATGGGGATCTTTGCTCAGTGCTTGCAGAACTCATGGTAATATTGGGACCGCCGTGAAGGCAATGGAACGGCTCATTGAGCTCGAGCCAGAGGACATGGGGAACTATGTGATACTTTCGAATATATATGCAGCAGCCAGGAGATGGGACGGTGTTGCAAAGTTGAGGAGAGTGATAAGGATTAAGAGCTTGAAGAAGACACCAGGGTGCAGCTTGATAGAGGTGAACAATGTGGTTCAGGAGTTTGTGGCTGGAAATGATTCAACCCCAGAGTTTGGTGAGATATCAGGTATGCTATACTTGTTGGCCTCCCAGCTTGGCCATTGTGGATATCAGAGAATAATAATGGAATCTGAAGAATAAGCAAACTTTATAGATTCATCCCACAAGCACAACAATGATATTTGTTTTTCTCAGTAAATAATGCAAAGCTCAAAGATGGGACAGAAGAGGCAAAAGGAATTCCTCTAGCAAGAGGTTACATTTAAACTGCATCTCACTATATTTCTGCCTGCATGTTTATCATTGGCAAAAAAATATAACAGTAGTCGATTGATGCTATGATGTTTTATGGAGGCCCTTTGTATAGAAGAAATGATATTAACCAATCTCGGATGCTGAAAAAAAAAATTATGATGGGAAAGTATAATTTTTAGATGTCATGATTTTTGTCTTCCATGTGGCAGATTTTGCTGTCAAATTTTACTTAGAACCATCCAAAGTGGCTTAACTAATCCAAAATGGATTCGGTGATCCTCCTTGACCGCTAACACGGCATGGTTTTTAGTGGGGAAATTCTTATTGCACGGCTGCATGCATGCTTGCGATGCAATAAGAATTTCTGCGCTCGGCATGCTCGCAGAGACGAGAGAGCGGAACCTGAAAAAAAAAAAAAAAAATCCTTCCACTCCCATATACGTACCAAGCCGGATGGTGCGCACGAGATGCATCACCACCCATGATGCATAAAGTTTTTTTTTTTTTTTAAAATTACATTTGATACATTATTAGACAGTAATCTGAATTACGTGCAATCTAGATAGATTATCAATAATGTTGATCACCGTATTTGATATACGCAGATAATATTACAATAAAATTATTGAAAATACAAATTGACATGTTTGGTATGATAATTAGATTACTGATAATGTAACATTAAATTTTTAAAATATTTTTAAATTAAATTTATTAAAAATCACATCTTATGTATAAAATATAAATATATAATATAATATATTATATTCTAATATATATTTATATTTATGATATATTATTATATTATAATATAATATTATTATAATATATTATAATATATTTTTATTATAATATAACATAATATTATATTATATAATATTATATTTTTGATATAAATATATATTATATATATTATAATATATAATATAATTAAAATATATTCTTATGATATTATCATATATTAATATATTATTATATTATTATATTATTATATTATTATAATATATTAGTATAATATTATTATGATAATATTATATAATATAATATTATGTTATAATATTTTTATAATATAACATAACAATATATTATCTAATATTCTTACATTATTAATATAATAATATTATTATATTATATAAATTATATTTATAATATAAATATAAATATTATATATTATATATTATAATATATATTGTTGAGGATAAATTTCGCTCCCGCCGAAGTCTAGCTCGACGCTCGGCCTAATGCAACTTGTAGCCGTGGAGGAGCTTCGATGGATGGACTTTAGCCGAACTCTTACAGTCGGCCGAACTACTTAGCGGCCAAGTTCCTTGAACTCTAAGCAGTCAGGCTTTAACGGAATCCCCTAGCGCCCGAACTCCTCAGCGGTCGTCTCTCGGCCAAACTCCCCAAGCGGTCGTCTCTTCAGCCGGCCGAACTCCTCTGAACTTCTCTACAGTCGAACTCCCCTGAGCCGTCCCCTCAGCCGGCTGAGCTCCTCCGAACTCCGCTACGGTCGAGCTGCTCCCGAGCTTTTCCTTCGACCGAACTCTCCTACAAGTCCGAAATCCTCTGGACGAACAACGGGACTGGACGGTATGGCCGCCACTACTGACGACGCCACTCTCTCCGTAACCAGCCCCATGCGGCCCACGACTTGCCAATATAGCTGTCACCACCAACCCCGCCGCATACGGCACCTCCCCGAGAGACTGACTCCGCCAAACCTCGAAGACCCGCCAGCATGCGGCTGCAGCTGTCACCACCAACCCTACCATGTACGGCACCTCCTCGAGAGACTGACTCCGTCGAACCTCAAGCGGCCCGCCAGCACGTGGCTGCAGCCATCACCATCAAGCTCCGCTATAAAAGGGGTCCTCCTCCAGATACGCTAACTCTAATCTCTCTGATCTCTAAGCTCTCCTCTTTTTCTCTAAGCTCCGGAACTCATTCCCGAGCACTCCATTCCTGTTGGCCAAAGCTGACTTAAGCGTCGGAGGGTCCTGCCGGAGCCACCCCCACCAGCTCCAGACGGAACTCTATTTTGCAGGTCCCCGATGGCGACCTCAGCGGCCTCGACTCCAACGACCTCCGGCGACGATCAGTTTCTGCACCAACAGATTGGCGCTAGAGGAAGGGTCTGAACCTCCGAGGTTTTCTTGTTCTTAAAGGAGTGCTCGGCGATGATTTTTTCCTTCCCCCTCCGAAGATCTTCTTTTTCTCTCCCGAAGAGAGAATGCCTCCGGGAGAGCTTCGACTCGGCGACCGGCTCCCGTTGCAGCCCCGACAGCCCAATTTCCACATGAAGCCCGCGCAGACGTGGAGCAGTTCAACCCGCTGGTCGAGTCCATGGCCCCGTCGAGATAATGCTGGCCGTGCGACAACCTCCAGTGGGAACTTTGCCAGCAAACCCGCCATGAGGATGCGAGGAACCGACCTTAAGGAAGAGCATCTGGGCAAACCAATCGCCCTTAGGAAGGAGAAATGAAGAGCAGAAGTTCTCTCATAGAGGGTTTCTCAAGAAGACGGAATGAAGTTCGGCGCAAACGAGGCCGAACGCCCTCTCGAGCATGACTCTAAGGAAGCCTGACAAAGGGACGGAAAGTTCTCCCATAGAAGGTTTTCACGGGAGGCGGAATGAAGTTCGACCGCACTCACGACCTCCCCAGCGGAAGCAAGGCCGCCGAACTCACCCTGAAGCTCGTCATCAAGGAGCCCCGACGAGGGGGCATAAAGTTCTCCCGCAGGTTTTACAACCCCGAACTCCTCGAGCTCGCCACCAAGGAGGCCCCGACAAAAGAGCGCGAAGAAGCCCTCCCAAAAGGTTCCGCGACTACGCCCCGCTCCTCTAACTCGAATTCTCAGCGAAGTTAAGAGCTAGCCGCCAAGATCGGAAGGACTACGGCCTCCCCAAACGTACGCGATCGAAGCAAGTAATGCCCCTACCATTGCGACCACGGCTACGATACTGAGGAATACACTCTCCTCCAAGCCGAAATTGAAGAGCTCATCAAAAAGGGGCAGCTGGGTAAATTTCTCAGGCACTAATCTGAAGCAGGAAAAGATCAGCAAGGAGCTCGGTGCTGCCATAGCCAGAGACCGCAAGAAGGTCGACCACCTTACGGCATCATCCACATTACCCCTGGGAGGATCTTGATGCATCAGCGATTCGTCGTCTCCCAGCGATAAAAACTTGCACCCAATTAGGGAGGCCAGCATGAGGAGGTCGTCCACCCCGAAATTTATCGTCGAAGAAACGCGGAGGAACAACGCTACCATAACCTTGAGATACAGAATTTGGGGATGCGCTGCCAGTAATTTTCTTTTAATAAAATTCTTTCCTTTCGATAATATTATTTCTGAATGCAAAAACTATGCCATGACAGGAAACAAGCAGTCAATAATTGCCGCGTTAGGAACTGAAGGAGAACCTCGTCCTAACGCGAGCATCGACCTCGGCTGCAGGAGATAAGATATCCCCCAAGGAAAGCTCGGCTGCAGGAGATAAGATCTCCCCCGAGGAAAGCTCGGCCGCTGGAGATAAGTTCTCCCCCGAGCGCGCACTCGGACCTCGGCTGCAGGAGATCAGATCTCCCCCGAGGAAAGCTCGACCGCAGGAGATAAGATCTTCCCCGAGCACGCACTTGACCTCGGCTGCAGGAGATAAGATCTCCCCCGAGCACGCACTTCGACCTCGACTGCAGGAGATAAGTTCTCCCCCGAGGAAAGCTCGGCTGCAGGAAATAAGATCTCCCCCGAGGAAAGCTCGGCCGCAGGAGACAAGATCTCCCCCGAGCGTGCACTTGGACCTCGGCTGCAGAAGATAAGATCTCCCCCGAGAAAAGCTCGGCCGCTGAAGATAAGATCTCCCCCGAGCACGCACTTCGACCTCGACTGCAGGAGATAAGATCTCCTCCAAGGAAAGCTCGATCGCTGGAGATAAGATCTCCCCCGAGCGCGCACTTCGACCTCGGTTGCAGGAGATAAGATCTCCCCCGAGGAAAGCTCGACCGCTGGAGAAAAGATCTCCCCCGAGGAAAGCTCGGCTGCAGGAGATAAGACCTCCCCCGAGCTCGACCTCGGCTACAGAGATAAGATCTCCCCCGAGGAAAGCTCGACTGTAGGAGATAAGATCTCCCCCGAGGAAAGCTCGACCGCTGGAGATAAGATCTTCTCCGAGCGCGCACTTCGACCTCGACTGCAGGAGATCAGATCTCCCCCGAGGAAAGCTCGGCCGTAGGAGATAAAATCTCCTCCGAGCACACACTTCGACCTCGGCTGCAGGAGATAAGATCTCCCCCGAGGAAAGCTCGGCTGTAGGAGATAAGATCTCCCCCGAGGCAACCTCGACTAGAGATAAGATCTCTCCCGAGCGACCATGGACAACCTCGGCCATAGATAAGATCTCGCCCGAGGAAAGCTCGGCTGCAGGAGATAAGATCTCCCCGAGGAAAGCTCGGCTGCAGGAGATAAGATCTCCCCCGAGCGCGCACTTGGAACCTCGGCTGCAGGAGATAAGATCTCCCCCGAGGAAAGCTCGGCTGCAGGAGATAAGATCTTCCCCGAGCGCGCACTTCGACCTCAGCTGTAGGAGATAAGATCTCTCCCGAGGCAACCTCGGCTAGAGATAAGATCTCTCCCGAGCGACCATGGACAACCTCGACCATAGATAAGATCTCCCCGAGGAAAGCTCGACCGCAGGAGATGAGATCTCCCCCGGGTGCCCGATATAACCTCGGCTAGGGAAAGCAACCGTGTCAACCTCGGTTGGAGAGTTTCAACTTCGACCTCGACTGGAGAAAGCAACCATGTCAACCTCGGCTGGAGAGCTTCAACCACAACCTCGGCCAAAGGTAAGATCGGAGACAGCCTCGCCCTGAGATCAGATCTCCCCCAAGCGCCCGCATCGACCTCAACTGTAGGAGACAATATCACCCCCGGGGAGCGCAGCCTCCGGCTTCGATCGCAGCGGATGAAGCTCCCTCAACCTCGGCTGGAGATGGGATCTTTCCCGGGCTTCAACTTCGATATCAACTTCAGCTGGAGGCGAGATCCCCCCGAGCTTCGACCTAGACCAGCACAGAGCTCAGAGGAAGACTTCGGCAGTCGCCTTTCCTGCACTCCTTTCCTTCGATTTTCGAACTCGGGAGTAGGGGGGCTAGTGTTGGGGATAAATTCCGCTCCCGCCGAAGTCTAGCTCGACGCTCGGCCTAATGCAACTTGTAGCCGCGGAGGAGCTTCGACAGACGGGCCTTAGCCGAACTCTTACAGTCGGCCGAACTACTTAGCGGCCGAGCTTCTTGGACTCCAAGCGGTCGGGCTTTAACGGAATCCCCCAGCGCCCGAACTCCTCAGCGGTCGTCTCTCGGCCGAACTCCCCAAGCAGCCGTCTCTTCAGCCGACCGACCTCCTCCGAACTTCTCTACAGTCAAACTCCCCCGAGCCATCCCCTCAACCGACCGAGCTCCTCCGAACTCCGCTACGGCCGAGCTGCTCCCGAGCTTTCCTTTCGGCCGAACTCTCCTACAAGTCCGAACTCCTCTGGACGAACAACGAGACTGGACGATATGGCCGCCACTACTGACAACGCCACTCTCTTCGTAACCAACCCCATGCGACCCACAACTTGCCAGTATAGCTGTCACCACCAACCCCACCGCATACGACACCTCCCCGAGAGACTGACTCCGCCGAACCTCGAGCGACCCGCCAGCATGCGGCTGCAGCCATCACCATCAACCCTGCCGCGTACGGCACCTCCCCGAAAGACTGACTCCGCCGAACCTCGAGCGACTCGCCAGCACATGGCTGCAGCCATCACCATCAAGCTCTGCTATAAAAAGGGCCCTCCTCCAGATACGCTAACTCTAATCTCTCTGATCTCTAAGCTCTCCTCTTCTTCTCTAAGCTCCGAAACTCATTCCCGAACACTCCATTCCTTTTGGCCAGAGCTGACTTGAGTGTCGGAGGGTTCTGTCGGAGCCACCCCCACCGGCTCCAAACGGGACTCTGTTTTGCAGGTCCCCGATGGCGACCTCAGCGGCCTCGACTCCAGCGACATCCGACGACGATCAGTTTCTGCACCAGCATATATTATATGTAATATATTCTAATATATATTTATATTTATACTATATATTATAAAATATTATTATAATAAAATATAATATTATATTATTATAATATATTATTATTCAAATAATAATATTATAATAATATTATATAATATAATATTATGTTATAATAATATCATAATATAATATATATTATATATATAATATTATATAATATATTATATATATTATATTTATAATATAAATATATGTATATTATGTATTATATATAATAATATATTATATTCAAATATATCTTTATATTATAATATATTATTATTATATTATTTATAATATTATATTATATTATAATATTATTATAATATTATATTATATTATATTATATTTTTTTATAAAAATATTTTTATCCAAATATATTATTATCAAATTATTAAATATTTAATAATTTAAATAACTATCCATTTTATTAATAATCCAAATTATTCCGTACCAATTTAAAAAGTATATCAAATATGGTAAAATAATAAGACTCTTTTAAATTATCAGCAATCTAACTACCAAAAACCTTAGTGTTTCCCAGAAACAAGTAAAAGGTTACCCGGTTAAATCTTCAAACATGTTTTGTATCATTGTTCATCGTTGATGGATCAAAAAAATAAATAAATGCTCTACTTCGGTTGAACTTTTTCCATCAGTTATAGTGAATGCTTGATATGCACTCCTGGAACTCATGGCTGTGCACCTAACAACCCACAGCGAGAATCCGGTTTAGGCTAAAAACATAATCTGCATGTTCTGTATCACCGTTCATCAAAGTAATGGACCAAAATAATAAGTAAAAAAAAAAATAGGCAGTCTAATTTGGTTGAAGATTTTGCATTAGCTACCGACAACGGAAGCATGATTTACGCTCGCGAAACTTATAGCCATGCACCGAACAACACGGTAAAAATCACTTTGAAGTTAAAATCCTAACAAAAAGTGCATTTGCAATTACAGATAAATACACAATATACAATGTGTGCAAATATACTAACAGAGTCATCTCATACACGACAGCTTATACAGTGACAGCACCCCAAGATCAGCATAATCTTCAGAAAGCTGGGTCCAACCTTATGCCTAGGATAGAGCCAATGCTTTATTTCAGCTGGAGTAGGGGAATGAAGAGGAAAATGAACTATACTTGTTTAATTTTGGAAAGGATGAAATTGACTAGGTATTAAGTTTATCTTTTGACAGACCAGCCTGCATGCTTGAAACCAGGAGCATACTATTGAAGAAACACTTCAATTAAAGCTGGAGAATATCCTTCCCTAAAGAGAATATCCCTTGTTGAAGCTTCATCAATCTCCAACACACCATGAACTAAAAAGCGGCCAGCAACTGATCACAGCATTCATATTTCATGATCAGTGCTGCCCCACGATGTCAGCCACTGCCAGGACTGAAGGTGGCTGAAACAAAGACAAGCTCAAGACAGATCCAAAGGACATGCCACAGTCCACAGATACAAAACGCCAGGATACAGCTTGATTGAGCTGAACAATTAGCTTAAGACCTGTTGGCTTTACAACTTAATACATGAATCAAATAACCAAATGGAGTCAAATTCAGTTTCTGAGACTCATCTTCTGAGCTCATAGATGGTCTACTTTCTAAACAAACTACTCATCTTCTCAAGAATTTGTGATGATAGAACTCATCAAATGACAAGCGTTTCACTGCAAAGGATGGAGAACTTTGTCATCAACACACGAGACACTAGATGAAAGACTGAGGTTAAAAGTACAAACCTGGGTTTTTGCACAAAAGGCTCGTACACATATCAATAGAGTCAGGATGCAAGCTGGGGAGGATAAGCTGTGAAAATGGTAAGGATGTACTATTTTCTATACCTTTTAGCAGCTGTATAAGAAACCAACATTAAGCCAGAACGAAGGCAAAAGGAAGATTACAACAATGATGCAATAATCTTATTTGTAAATAGATTAGCCACCTGAACATTGTTTCTGCCACGAAAAGGTGGATACCCATTCAAAAGCTCAAAGAAAATTACACCAATACTCCACATATCCACCTGGTTGGAGAAGCATTTCAGTTTGCTGTCATTTGAGTAGGAGGAGAGAGTGAAACTTTTACCTTGTCATCATACTTTTGAAATTGCATAACCTCTGGAGCCATGTAGAAAGGTGTTCCACAAACTGAGTCTGCAAACTCACCAGGATGAACAACTCTATTTGAAAGCACTAAGAGAACATGTAAGAATTCCTTCTGAAAATAATCTATTAGTTGCACAAAACACACTGAATTCTGATATGAAATACTCCAGTAATTTGCTGCCAAGTACCTTGATAGACCAAAATCAGATATCTTTAGAACAGCATCATTGCTGGGAGTAGAAAGTAGAATATTCTGCTCCACTAACAGCAAACATCAATGAACTATGAAAAGCATGAATTCTATAATGTAGAATTAGATGGTTAACATTGTTCTGTACCTCCGGTTTCAAGTCCCGATGGATTATGCGGTGAGCATGCATTACCTCCAAACCTGCTCCTGCAATATGAAGATAAATGAACTACTGTATCATATCCACGAGATTGGTGGGGGCAAAAAAATCTTGCTTGATACTTATCAGTCCATTGATGCTACAAATACCTAGCTGCTTCATGAATTTTCTGACAATATTTTCATGCACCAACCCTTTTTGCTTAATGTAAGTGGCTAAGTTTCCTCCTGGACAGAACTCCAAAACAAGGAATATGCATCCATCAACCTGAAATGGGAAAATATCGAAAAGCAAATAAGTGAAAACCTAAAACTTCTGTTAATGCCCATCACAGGAACCATGATAAATAAACTAAAAAAAATGGAACTCTTTTCGAATTCTGCTTTTGGAAGTTTTGAAGATAGCTGGTGTTTGTGATAAAAGAAAGCCCCCAATTGTTTGGCCTTATTCATGTAAAACGGCACCCATGTAGATATACATAATATAATTCCAGTAGGGAGTTGAATACCCTTCTTTTCCACTGAATCTTCAGGTGAAACAGCAGATTTTTTTTTTGAAAAAGAAAAAGATGTTCTACATAAATTCTATAGTTTCTTGGAGTTTCAGATGGGTTCAGTTGTTGCATTTGATCTTATTTTCTTTCATTTTGCTCTTTTAATGGATGAACATACTGATGATTGACCTTCCTCCAATTTCAATTGAGAAAAACAATTGACGGAACCATCATGGAACACAGAATAGCCAAAGCTCCACTATCCGAATTTCTGGTATAAACTTCTCAATGAAGCAACAGCCCTATTTAAAAGGTATCGCCCTCCAACAACAGCTTAAGAAAAATTATGCAATATTTTCGTTCCTTGGCAAGTTCAAAATTTCCAATTCTGAACATCAAGCCCTTGATATAAAACTCAAAATTACTAATCCTCCTCCAATAATCTGCCTCCAAACCCAACATACTGCCATGAAACATGTGATAAGAAGCTAATGAAGTCCATTACTCTAGATATTAAAAGCCCCAAATGTTGAACAAACAACTGCTCAAAAGCTCCAACTATTTGACTTCCGAACTAAGAATTCCATTCAAATACCAAAATCCTGGTTCAGAAACCCCAAATAACACCAATCCAAAAAAGCTAACAGAACCAATTTCTCGATAGAATAAAACCCCCAAAATTTTCAAATAAGGAAATCAATTTGAAAGATTAAATCTTTACATCTCTGAACTATTTAATTCAGTCTAAAGACAAGAGTTGACTTATTATTTTCTTGAATAAGAATGTACATTATGTAATATCCGTATTTTCTATATTTAGAGGCTGCAATATTGTGTATATCATATTTATGGTGTATTTTTAGGATTGTATACCCTATCCGTATTTTCTATACTTAGGGCCTGCAATATTGTGTATACCATATTTATGGTGTATGATTAGGAATGTACACCATGTAATATTGTGTATACCATATTTTTGAGGTATCATTATTTATAAATGAATTATTTCTCACTAGTGAAGGTGTGGGATTCTTCTCTCAATATTCTCTTAACGTCTTTATGGTATCAGAGCCATAATATTCTGAGGACATATTCCTCTTTGTTTTTTTTTCTGTTGAGTTTTTTCTCTATTTTTTTCTTCTACTCATCATTAAGTCATGGCCTCCTCTTCTCTCCCGAATGTCCTTGTTAAGCTTAACGGGAACAACTATAATCTATGGAAAAGCATCATGACTCCTCTCTTGAGAGCATATCAGCTTCTCGGTTATGCTGACGGCAGCATTCCAACCCCACCGAAAACTATTAAAGTTTCTGATGCAAACACAACCAAAGAAATCCTGAATCCAGAATATGAAAAATGGCTCATTCAAGACCAATTTGCTCTCACCTGTATCATGATCGCTGTCAATCAAGAAGTCGGAATCCAACTTGTAGGTGTCAAGTCTGCTTGTCAAGCATGGGAGATGTTGGAGAATCTCTTCGACTCTCACACCTTCGCTCAAGAGGACTTTCTCGAGCAACAATGGTTCAAACTCTAGAAAGGCGAGTTTTCGATGCTCGACTTCTTGAAGACTGTGAAGCAGTTGGCCCCTCGTTTCTCCCTCATTGGAAAGCCACAAAGTTCTCAATAGGTTAACCGGAGGATTGTCTTTGGTCTTGACATTGAATCGGAGCCTCTCGTCCTCTCTCTTGCTCCATCGCTCCCATCCATGACCATTGATGCTCTCTCGGCACTTCTCCTTAATAAGGAGGCTCGTCGCTCATATCGAGCTTCTACTCAACTCACTCCACCTCTCGGTGGATTGCTCAGACCAACACCACCCTCCACTAACGTGGCCGACGGTCGTGGTCGCAGCAGAGGGTGTGGTTGTGGCAGCAATAGTCGCAGCAGCAAAAGCAAAGGAAAGAACTCTGGTGGTACAAACCCTAAGTTTCAATTTGAAAATTCTCATCAGATTGGTAACTTTGCAGGTTATAATTCGGGAGGATTTTTCAGATCACAATCTACGTCATTTAACCCGTCTTCCTCTTTTACCCCTGGTGGCTCTTTTTATTAAGCCAAGCCGCCTTCCTCTACTAGAGCTTTCCGCCCAACCCGCTCCGCTCCTTTCTATGGAGCACGTGGGCCGACTTCTCTGATTTGTTGCCAACTATGTGGGCAGGCCGGCCATGTTGCTTCAAGCTGCCCAATGCTACCTCCAGCCTCCACTTTACTCCAACAAATGCACAGGCCCATTTTACCTACAATAAATCCTCCAATCTTCATGACTTGGACTGGTATATTAATTCCGGTGCAACGCATCACGTCACATCGGATCTTACCAACCTTCACATTCAAGAAGATCACTCTACTAGTTCTGATCAAATTCTGATTGGTGATGGCTCAGGTTTGCTTGTCATTGCCTCTGAATCCTCTACTCTCATAACATCCACCCATAAATTTGCCCTTAATAATATTCTTTGTGCTCCTCATATTTCCAAGAATTTACTTTTTGTACCTCAATTTGTGAAGGATAATTCTTGTTTCTTTGAACTTCACCCCACTTACTTTGTTGTGAAGGATCTACACACCCACCAGGAACTTCTTCGAGGACCGCTTAAAGATGGACTCTACTGTCTAAGGCCTGGTAATAGACACTCTTCTCAAGCTAAAGTTTTTTTAACGACATCACGATCGGGAATAGTGTGGCATCAACGATTGGATCATCCTGCATTTTCCATAGTCTAGCATGCTCTTAATTCTTCTTCTATTTCATTCAATAAAGACTATACTACTCATGTATGTGCTTCATGTCAGCTTGGAAAAATCTCTCAATTTTCGTTTCCACTTACTTTCAATAATAGTTCAGTTCCATTTGCTCTTATTCATACTGATATTTGGGGATCAGTACCTATCACTTTGCATACTGGGCATTCTTATTATGTTCATTTTTTGGATGATTATAGTAAATTTTTGTGGTTCTTTGTTTTAAAATCTAGAGCAGACATTCTTCGTATCTTTCGAGCTTTTCGATTATAAGTTGAAAATATGTATGGCTATAAAATTAAATCCATTCAATCTGATGGTACCAAAGAATTTTTGTCTAATGATTTTCAAAATGAACTTCAACAAAATGGCATCACTCATCGAATTTCTTGTCCTCACACACCCCAACAAAATGGTTCTGCTTAACGAAAACATAGACATATAGTTGACATGGGTTTGACTCTTCTTGCTCATTCACACTTACCATCAAAATTTTGGGATTATGCCTTTGAAACCGCAGTTTACCTAATCAACCATCTTCTAACAAGATCACTTCATTTTTCGTCCCCTTATAAGGTTTTTCATGGAACTCCACCTAGTTACAACATGTTACGAGTTTTTGGATGCTTGTGTTTTCCATACTTGCGTCCCTATACAAATACCAAACTTGATTTTCAATCTCATCCTTCCATTTTTCTAGGCTATCCTTCGCATTACTATGGGTATCGCTGTTTTGACCCAGTTATAGGTCGCATCTTTATTTTCCGTACTATTATTTTTTATGAACACACTTTTCCCTTTAGCCCGAAAGTGTCTACTCTGGCTTCGAATAGTTTGTCCACTATAAGCATCCCGACACTTCACCACATGCCCAACCTCATCTTGGAATCCAGTAATCTCTCATCAGATTTCGGATCCATCGATTCCTATTTATCCATTCCATCATCTGACCTATCATCATTACCTACTGGTCAACTACAGAACGAATTTTCTACATTGGCAAGACCGACTAACGACGTGACAGCTGTTTCATCCCGAATTGAGTGTCCATCCTCGTCTGATGAAATGAGAGACTCTTAGCCTATTCGCACTCATAGGATGGTGACTCGATCTCAGGATGGCTCTCTCCCACCTCGGCGCTTTACTATATCTAAGCATCCTATTGCATTCTCTGTGTCTACTGATCTGCATGAACCCACCTCTTTCTCGAAGGCAAAGAAAGATCCCAGATGGTGTCAGGCTATGCAGGAGGAATTTCAAGCTCTTATGAACAATTATACATGAGAACTTGTTCCTCCTCCACACCATCATGTTATTGGCTGCAAGTGGGTGTATAAGATCAAATAGAAGGCAGATGGATCTCTTGATCGTTATAAGGCTCGGTTGGTTGCCAACGGCTTAAATCAACGAGAAGGTGTTGATTATGGTGAGACCTTTGGTTTGGTTATCAAGCCGGTTACCATTCAGATCATCTTATCTATTGCCACCTCTCTACAATGAAAAATTAGACAACTAGATGTGAAGAATGCATTTCTCCATGGTTTCCTCGATGAAGAAGTTTATATGAAGCAACCGTCGGGGTTTGCTGATCCGTCAAAGCCATACCATGTCTATCATCTTAAACGATCACTTTATGGCCTCAAGCAAGCCCCACGTGCCTGGTTTCTTCGCTTGACCTCATTTCTACAGCATCTCGAATTTAAGGGATCTCGTGTTGATTCCTCTTTATTCTTTCTCCGCACTGCCTCCTATTGTATGTTCATCCTCGTGTATGTGAATGATATTATTCTTACCGGGACACCAAATGCACCATTCACATCTCTTCTGATGGCTCTGAATAAGGAATTTGCCATGAAGGACCTCAGGCCATTGAATTACTTTCTCAGCATTGAGGCTCACTTTGATGCTAAGGGACTGTATCTTACATAGTCCAAATATATTCACGAGGTACTTAGCCGAAATTCTATGC
The DNA here is from genome assembly GCA_006176705.1 of Cocos nucifera. Classification (NCBI taxonomy): domain Eukaryota; kingdom Viridiplantae; phylum Streptophyta; class Magnoliopsida; order Arecales; family Arecaceae; genus Cocos; species Cocos nucifera. Next base: position 3,019,505 of record QRFJ01000061.1, read on the forward strand.
TGGACTATAAACCGGCACCTTCACCAGTGACCTCCGATTCTCGTCTCTCATTATATGACAGTGACCCATATGATGACCCTACTCTTTATCATCGAGTGGTTGGTTGCCTACCATATTTGACGCTTACCAGACCCAACATTTCTTATGCAGTAAATCAAGTGTGCCAGTTTATGCATCGACCCACAACAGCTCATTGAACGGCTGTTAAAAGAATTCTGCGTTATTTGAAGGAGACAATTAATCATGGTCTCCTCATCAAGAAAGGGTCTATTTCTCATCTACATGCCTTCTCAGATGCTGACTGGGCAGATAATCCTAATGATCGTCGCTATGTTAGTGGATTTGCTATTTTTGTCAAGGCTAACCTTATCTCCTGGAGCTCCAAAAAGCAACGAATAGTAGCTCATTCAAGTACTGAATCGGAGTACAAAAGCTTAGCCAATGCCACATCTGAGCTGATTTAGATACAGTCACTTTTCAAAAAATTGGGCCTTTAACTTCAGAATCCTCCAACACCGTGGTGTGACAATATCTCTGCAATTTTTATCTCAGTGCTAATCCGGTCTTTCATGCTCGGATGAAACATATTGAGATAGACTATCATTTTGTTCGTGAACGAGTTTTCCGACAGCAGTTTCTCATTCGATTTATTAGCTCCTCTGATCAGCTTGCAGACATTCTCATAAAGGGCCTATCTACCCTATGTTTCATGGCTATCCGATCCAAGTTCAATGTGACCACCCTCCTATTGGGCTTGCGGGGGAGTAAAAACAAGAGTTGACTTATTATTTTCTTGAATAAAAATGTACATTATGTAATATCCATATTTTCTATATTTAGAGGCTGCAATATTGTGTATACCATATTTATGGTGTATTATTAGAAATATATATCCTATCTATATTTTCTATACTTAGGCCTGCAATATTGTGTATATCATATTTACGGTGTATGATTAGAAATGTACTCCATGTAATATTATGTATATCATATTTTTGAGGTATCATTATTTATAAATAAATTATCCCTCACCAGTGAAGGTGTGGGATTCTTCTCTCAACATTCTTTTAGTGCCTTTACAATCTAAACATCAAACCCTTGATTCATAACCCACAAGTAGCCTCGATTTTAAGCTCTTTCCCCTCAATCAAAAGCTTTAAAACACGTATTTAAAACCTAAATGAAATAAAAATTAGGAAAAAAAAGGAGAAAAGAAGTGGAAGTGGAACCTGGAAGACATCAAAGAGGCGGATGATGTTGGGATGGCAGACGCTGGCCAAGAAGTTGATCTCGCAATCGAGGCACTCCCTCAGGCTCCTGGTGAGCCCAGAGAGTCGGACCTGCTTCAAGACCACGTCCCGGCCGCTCGATCGGTGGACCGCCTTCCACACGACCGAGAACGGCCCTTCCCCTCCCAGCCTCCCCTTTACCTCGTAGTCCCCGTCGCCGGAGATGGCCGGCGGTGGCCGCTCCTCCGTCATCCCTCCCTCGCTCTCCGTCGCCCTGTTCCCCTATTCGAACGGTTATTATTTATTCGATCCATCGTCCCTCCCACGCTCGGTGGAATCTTAGGCATTTTATAATTACCAGGAGAACCATCCAGACGGGACTAGACCGCCAATGGCAGCTGAAAACGGAAGGAGTTATACCTTTGGTGCCAAGAAGGATTCACCATACGAATCTACCGTTGGATCACCATCACGCAGATCTCTAAGCAAGTCGTACTCAATCAACATCCAACTGCACAAGCGACATGATCCAACGGTGGATTAGCGCCAACATAGGTGAATCCTTTTGCGGGAAAGATACAACCCAGATCCGTTGAAATGGTCCGGGAATTCCGTTGGGTTATCTTTAAAATTGGTCCATTAGAGATTTATGATATTTTTTTGCTAAGGTTCAATATAGATTTCCTTTTTCCTTGTTATCTTCCCTTTTTATAATCTTAGTGTTGAAAAGAAAAAGGAGGGGTTCAAAATTTAGTTATGACAAGTAGTCAAGCAAAATTGCATCCTTGATTTCTTAATTTCTGAACAATCGCACAGAAAAAAGAGGGAATAGGATCACACCTGGGAATGAAGAAATGATTTATTTATATCATATTTAAGTTGGTGTTATCCAAAAATCATGACTTGATATATTTTAGATTAATTGGATCAATACGGGAATGCACGCTCTATGGAAAAGCTGCTTCTCTTCCCTAATTTTCATGTGATTCTGAACGCCTGAACCCTTTTTTTCATTATCTCAGCGAACTGGGTTGATTCCCTATCATTCTTTTCAAAAATAAATAAATAAATAAAATAAACATCATAACAACTTGTCGAGGATTCTAAGTGAAGGAAGATTGGTTGAATGGTCTAAATTTATTTTTTACGGTGAGGAAAATTAAAAAAAAAATGTGCATATTTATATGCAGACACGCGCACGCACAATGCGCACCAATCAGGAAATTGAAGCATTTATTTCTTTTGATCTGCGTCTTCAAACAAAGCCCCTCCACTTGCATGGCTTCACTCTGTTTTTTTAAAAACGTACTGCAAATATCGTTAACCTGAGGCGAGTCTTGCAATCAAAATATTTTTTTTTTGGTGGCATATTATATTTGGCTTACAAGGAATAGGTATGTTTCCAGGGCATTAGGTGAAGCCCATTTGATCCTTCTAAGATCCTACATCCAAGCATAGGTTCATTCGAACGATTGCCTTGGGAAAGTTTTCGATAGCGAGGAAAGTCTGTGGTTCCTATCATGCAGTTCTTATATATCTCCACATGATACTTTCCTTAAGACTAATTTGGATGGTAGCATTCAGGATAGAGGTGGCCATTGGAGAGTTGACTTTATTATCTATTGCCATAGTTGCATATGTTTGGCTCCTCAATTACGTGGCTTCTTGACATTTTGGTTCGATGCAAGGTTGCATGGAGCCTTAGAGGGGTTGACTTATGCTATTAAGACTCGTTTGGTTCATAAAAAGAACTTTTCATTATAAAAAGAAAGTTCTTAAGAAGTGACTTCCTGTGCTTGAAAATAGAATTTTAGTATGTTTGGTTGATCATGAAAAATGACTTATTGAAGAATAGTTTATATTTAGTTGAATATTTATTTTTTTGAAAAAAATTATATAGAATATTTATTATATCCTTAATAGATATAAAATCATACATTTTGCTCTTAAATTTTATATACATAATAATATTATTTTTATATTAATATAAAAATAATATTAATATATTATAATATAATATTAAATAATAATATATAATATTAATATAATACTAATATGTATTATATTATGTTAATACAATATTAATATTTTAATGTAATAAATTTATTAATTTTTTTAATAAATATAAAATTATATTAAAAAATAATAAATATTATAATATTAATATTAATATTATATAAATATTAAAATAATATTAATATTATATTATATTATTACTATTCAGAATTTTATCATAATCATCCATGATATTTTATAAAATCTTAGTCATAGATTTTAAAAAAATATTTTGGAAAAGAAAAAGCATCATCACTTTCCATCCCATAGGAAATGCCAAAACCCACATTCTCTATAGGTTTTCACTTTTTATGAAATATGAAAAATGGCTTTCTATAAAAAATACTTTTTCATTCTCTTTCCTTTTAAAACTCTAACCAAATAAGTAGCTCATTCTCCACTTTTCAGAACCAGCTCTTCCCCTCACCACTTTTCGTGAACCAAATGAGTCCTTGGAGTTTGAGGGCACACACATCATTTTAGAAGTGATTTCATAATAATGATAAGCTCATGTAGCAAGCACTCAATCATAGTTTAGGACATCTAGCTAATGAGAACCACTTTTGTATCTTTTGAAGCATCTCATCTAATAGAAAAGGTAGTAGCATAGTCGATTGTGTTGCTTCTTACATGACCCACCACTCTGGTGTAGTTTTTTGGAGTTCTATCTTTGGAGCATGGATTTCCTATGGTACCGTATGGTCGATTGGGTTGCTTCTTACATGACTTACCACTCTAGTGAAGATATTTGGAACTCCATCTTTGGAGCATGGATTCCCACGATACGCACGGAGCATCATAAGGTATGGTACACTCGTGGATGGCATCTATCACAGAATGGATGGCAATCAAATAACATGCATAACGTGCATCACACAGCCTTTGCTCGTGCACAGCCATCTGTCCTATAATGGATGCCATTTATCCATGCACCGTACTTTATGGTTCCACATGCACCATAAGGGATCAGTACTCCTATCTTTGTTCTTCCTTCTTATCATATCTTGGCTTAGGATCAGTAGCCAGGGGTTATAGTAATCATTACATACTCATGGAGAATTGTTTTCACAAACATGCAAGGCATCTTATTACGATATCATAAAATAATAGTAGAATAAATAATTAATAAATTAATATTCAAAGTTAATTTAAATAACTAAATCAAATATCTTACAAAATAATATTTTAAAATTTTATATTTTATTTCAATAAATCTTAATATAAAATAAATATATCAAATTCTGTTTCTAATCATTCTTTCAAAATAAATTTTAAAATAATAAAATATAGAGTAATGAGTTAGACAGCTCGATACTTTAGCTAAATAAATCAAGTAATAATAATATATTAAAAATAAGCACACGTGATATATTAATTCAAAATCCAATTCAAATATATAGCACAAATCAAAATATGATCCATAGAAATTCATTCTTTTCAAAAATTTAATTTTTATTCATAAATTAATTTTTTTCAAAATATCTGATTCACCATGATAGTTATGAACAATGACATTTATACTCTATAGCTAGGCCAAATACTAAACTTAGAATAGTCAAAGCGCTAACGTATAATCCCTACTAGTAGCATATCGATATGCTAACATATAATCTCTAATGATAGAATGTCGATATACCAGTATATAATCCCCACTAACTAGATATTGATATATCGGTGCATAATCTCCTCCGACAATACTCAACCTCGACTAGCAGAGTATCGATGTACTAATGCATAATCTTTATTGGTAGGATATCGAAATATCAGTATTTGATTTCTACTGACAGAATTCAATATATAATTAGGTTGTGAGTCAAAATTTATCTCAAATCAAAATAATTTTTTAAAAAAATATATTTCATATTTCAAATTAAAAAATTCATAAACCAAAATCAATTGGTATAATCCATATCAAATTCAATATGTTTGATCATAAATTATTTAACATTTCAGAAATGATATATTTGGCAACTAAAAATACCATGCATCAATTCATAAATCATGAATAATTCAATGCAAAAAATATATATTTTATAATTTATCAATAAATCTAGAAAAAGTGAAGCATTACTTTCTTCACATGTACTCTAACAAATCTAAATAATTTTCAAAATTTCTTTTCAAAATCTTTATTTAATAGATTATATTGCAGTATTCCATTATTGGACATCATCTTATCAAAATGACTACACTCCTATACAGGATCAAATCTAACAATTAAAGAAGATATTGATAATTAAAAAAATAAAATTGATGGTAGTTGCATCCAATAGTCCATATCAGTTCAATCATGACAACATTATTCGATTAAGATTAGACTAGGAGATAGGTGGTTCAACAGATATAGATATAGATAGTATTGTCCGATAAGAATCAAAATAGAGGTCAATATGCCATTCGATAATTTAGGGTCAATTCGATCAAATAACTTTATTTAATTAGGATCACTTAAAATACAAAGATTTTAATAAAGACCAATAAAGGTTAGACATTGCAATACCCAACAAAGACTCTAATGATATGGATATGCTGCCCCACCAACAAAATGGTTCAAAGTCTATCTACCGGATCAATTCGATTAATCAAATCAACAAGATTGGGAACCTTTTACTGAGTTCATAAATCAAATAGAGAAAAAATATCAGAAAAGAGAGAAATTAAGATGGAATGAGACTCATCAAACGGCACTGTCCAGCATTTTAATTGGTCCAATCAAGATGATTTAATCAAATCATATTAAACTAGTAAACAAATAATTCAATAAAAATTATGAATGGTCAAATCTAGTAGATCCGATCTTGAAGAGGGTAGATGCTAATATGCTATTTGGTAACCTTGGATCAGAATTCATTCACCAAGATTAATCAAACTTATTGATAGAAAATCTTTTACTAGATCAATCCTAGAGAAACTAACCCATACAAAGAAAGTAAAGATAGAAATAATTCTAGATAGAGAAAGTTATAAAGAGAAGAATGAGGAAAGGGAGAGAACTCTTTCTCCTATTCTTTTTCTTTTCTTTTTTTTTTCTTTTTTTCTTTTTCTCTCTCTTGGTGAAATAGGGGACTTATGTTCTCCTTCTTTCCAAGATAGAGAAGGGCTCATGGTCAACACGATTGTGGCTAATGGTGGCTGGGGCCATGGCAACACAGTCGGAGTACATCCAATCGATGGCTGGCGGAGACAGTCGATATCGAAAAAATAAAAAAACTCAATAGAAAATAGGAAAAATAATAGAGCTCGGCCTTCTAAAAAAAGTCCGACGATGGTTGGCGAGAAACCATCAACCAATAGCTATGGAATAGGAAAAATAAAGGCAAATAAAAGATTGCCGTACCTAGCTTTTCGGTGATGCTTAGGTTATGGTGGTGGTGGAAACTGTCAGATAAAAATTTGACAATCACTGATGAAATCCTTCAAATTCTAGTGTGGGATTCGAAGGGGGAGTTCAAGCTCCCTAAATAGAATGGAGAGGAAGCCAAATCTTTCTCAGAGTTGGCTTCTCTTTGACGAAGTCAGGAGAAGAAGACTCCGATCAAGAATCCTCTATTTTTTTTTTAGTAAGGTGAAAATCTTTATACAACTCTAGTATGAATGCATCCAAAAAAATTAGAAAAAAAAAAATCTCCCAAAAGGCCAAAGGAATCTTCTTCATATCGGTCCACACCATCTTTTAGTATGTCCTGCCACATAAGAGGCCATCCAATTAGCAATATTGTTGGTACGCAATACGAATATCGATAGAGAGGCAACTCCTAATCATGTGCCAAATGTTATAAAGAAGAGGGTGTAACACTGCCTCTGGTGGTTGTTCTCGAAGCCAAGCAATCATAGTGGCTAAATCCTCCTCAACCATCAGCCTTCCTGCTCTAAGTCTCAATCTAGTGAATATGATAGCAGCCCAAGCCGCCTGCAACTCAACTGTCAGAACCGTGCTTCCAATGAGATGGCATCTATCAACAGCCATAAATCTAGAGCCATGTCTAAGAACCACAAAACCCATGCCCTCTCTGCTACCTCTCATGCTACCATCGAAGCTGATCTTGAGAAATCCAGATGGTGAGAGCTCGCAAGTAATAAACACCAATCGGATCACTATTGGAGCAGTCAAAGAGTCCCAGATATCCTAAATAGTTAAGATCAAATTAGTCGATAAGCATTGCATGATCTCCACAGCCTGAATTGTCATCCTCTAATTTTTTTGGCCATGCTTTAAAATCGTCTCAATCCCCAACTTTGATAGCAATTAAACTTGAAATGGAAAGACATAAGACGGGACTTCCAAATCTACCAATCTTCCGATTGGTCGGCTACATAATCAAGAAATTAAGAGGATGCTTGGTTGGGAGAGTGAAGGTCTAGAATCGGAATGGGAATGGATGACTCCCATTCCAACTGTTTGGTTCGAAGGAATTCCATTCTAATTCCGATTTCGAGGTGGAATGAGAATGATCCGATCTATCTAAAACTTGATCCGATCTCTTTCTTAAAAATTTAAATTTTTATTCTGATTCTAATTTCAGTCATGAACCAAATGCTTCGGGGGATTTGGCCATTCCAATTCCGATTCCAATTTCTTTCGATTCCCATTTTTATTTCGATTCCGATCGTGAACCAAGCACCCTCTAAATAGATTCGTGGTTGTGTTTGCCCAGAGCTTCTTTTCCTCCATTTGTCTTAGACAAGGCTGTCCTCTCTCGCCACATGTATTTATATTGGGTGTCCACTTCCTGCCTCAATTGCTAATCTGGCTATTGAATATACCAAGTTACAGGGCAATCAGCTGACTCCTCTGATTCCCATCTACATTTGCCAATGACTGTTTGTTGTTTACAAAGGCAACAATAGTACATATGCTGGGGTTATAAAGGAAACATCCAAAACTCTTGCTTGGCTTCTGGGCAAAGAGTCAATTTTGCCAAGTACTACATCTACTTCAGCCCTAAAATTATACCCGCCATCAAGAATCAACTGAAGGAATTCCTAACATTACTATATAAACCTGCTAGTATCTGGCAGTATGTTGGGTTTCCAATCTCTAGTTCAAGCCTTAGTTCTTCTAACTATACTTTTTTCCATGAGAAAATTGCCAATAAGCTTATATGATGGAAATGGATATCTTTATGATGGGTTGCATTGTCCTAATCAAATCTGTTCTCAGTTCTGCAGGGTTGGGAAAATGCATCCCATGGCTTGGGAGGTCGTTCTTAGACCAAGCATGATAGAGAATTGGGCATCCACTTGGATGATATGCTGTGATGTTCTTCTAGCAAAGCAAACAGCTAGTATTATTTTAGAGCCTAATAATCTCTCATCCTTGATCGTGAGGATTAAATATAGGGTTCACAATTTCGAGTATATATATCTTAAAAGCTCCCAGATATTACTCAGCCATTTGGAGAGAATCATGCAAAGCGTACGATGTGATTAGAACTCATCTACAATGGATGATTGGAGATGGCTCAGATATTGATGTTGAATGATCCTTGGTTCACCCCCACAACATTTTTCTCATTTTACTGCTTTATTTGATGCTAATTTATTACAGAATTGCAAGACTTTTGACCTACTCACTGGTGAAAAAAACGTAGCATGTAGAGACGCCAGCATCACTTGATTCGGGAATTGGTGCGACAAATCAATTCTATTCCTACACCTTGAGGAAATAAAAAAGATACTGTTTTGGGAGCCTCAAGAACGTTGAGGGCAAACTTGGTGGATCTTGATGCTTGTGGTAGAAATAATTGGACTGTTACCAGGATGTCGGATAGATTTGGAAACTTAAGATTCGGCAAAGAGTTGCTCTACTTTTCTGGAAGCTTGGATGGGTTAAATAATTATCACCACGCACTCCAAAGGCATGGAACAAACATCGTGGTTTCATGCGGTACTAACGTACTGAACCGGACATGCCATGTTTAATCACCCAACTTAGATTACATCTTAGATCCCTCCTAAAACCGAGCTGCAGCACGGATTCCCTGCCTTGCACCACATGATGAGGTGCGCAGCACATCATCCATCACATGATAGATGATTGCACGTGATCGTGCACAATATACGATGCATAACGTATCATCCATCACATGGATGGCTGCATGCAGTCATGCATAATGTACATGCATCCACATACGGCCATCCATCATACGATGGATGATGTGCATTGTACACCATACCATACGGTGTACACAGCAGAGGATTCGTGCGGTACCAAGGAATGCATCTCTAACTTAAACACCAAGTCATCTTCTTGGTCCAGGGAGACCTAGGTTTCTCCTAGCATGTGCATTGTTCTTCCACAGGTGATTCACTTGACTCCTTCCATTAATATAAATTTCGACGGATCGATTAAAGGAGGGATCTACATTGCTGGCATGGATATGTTATTAGGGATCATTGAGGAGCATTAATAGCAGTTGGTCATGCGTAATGTTATTAGGGATCATCGATTAAAGGAGGGATCACCAATTTGCCTATAATGGAACTGAAGAGCTGTATGGGAGGGGATGGCACACACCACTGAGAAATTGAGGGCTCAGAAGATTTGTTCGAAAATGGTTCTCATAAGTATCCAATGCCTTATTCAGAATGTTCATCCTATGATCATCCATACTTGGAGGATGTCCATGAAGCTGGGAGCTTTTACAAGCAAAGCTTGCTTTTCCTCAGGCTAATTCTGCTAGTAAATGGATTGCCAACCATTCAGAAGGACTTCAGCTATATCACACCAATGCCATCCATTCTGACCTTAGGTCTAGACCGTATGATGATAAGAATGGATATACGGATCCTCACCGGTTAACGCATCCGCCTTGCCGAAGAAAGGGAGCTTGGGGGAGGGCAAGTATGCCCATTATATCTAAAATGTTTGTCATTTTCGTTTGAAAGAATCAAAGTAAACAAAGAATTTGGGGTGCATTTGGTATATGATCGGCACTAGAATCAAAATTAGAATTAGAATGGGTATATTTCCTAACGTGCTTGATTTGTGACTCGAAATAGGAATCAAAATTGGCATGAGATTTGAATACCGAAAAAGAATAGCAATTGGATTTGGGAGGATCATGATATTTCCATTCTCCACCAAAATTGGAATGGGAAGAAAACTCCCTTCAACGCGTTTGGTTAGCCACTAAAAGATTTTTTTTTTTTTTTGCTTTTTAATTTTTAAAAAGTAAAAATCAAAATCAAAATAATTAAAATAATTATTTTATATATAAAATATTTTTTTTTTTTTTTTTTGCATATAATTATTTTTTGCTTTATGATAATGTAGTTATTGAACATATTTTTTGCTTTTGCTCAATAGTAAAAATAAAAAAAAAAAATATTTTTTTTTAAAAAAAAAAAATAAAATAAAAAAAAAATATAACCAAATGCATATTAAATGGTTGGAATGAAAATCACCCACTCTCATTTTTATTTCAAAAATGCAACTCTCTCTCCAACCAAACATGCCTCTAATGCTAACATATTCGGCTACATTAATTTCCCTTGTCACAACAAATTTGATCGCATGCGAAAAAAGAACAAGACATTGCAATCAACTGCCATCTTGTTAAAGGCATCCATTTTGGATGTGTATGCGGGTGAACATCCATAAATTATTTGCACAATATAATACATATGACAAGAATTTCAACCCTCAACTCTAAGCTTGGCACATCATAAACAACTGGAATGAAAGCCGATTCCTATTTTAAAGTCCAAACATGCCCTTGATGCTAACACATTCAACCATACATGCGATGATTAATTTCCATTGTCACATGCAAAAGAAGAAGAAGAAGAAGAAGAAGAAGAAGAAGAAGAAGAAGAAGAAGAAGAAGAAGAAGAAGAAGACGTTGCAGTCAACTGCCTTCTTGTTAAAGGCATCCATTTTGGACGTGCATACGACCGAGTATTGATGAATTATTTGCACAATATAATACATATGACAAGAATTTCAACCCTCATCGCTAAGTTTCAATGCAAATCATTGGCACATCATAATCTCCCTAATCTCTTTATTCGCATTTAGTTTTGGATTCCACCCCCCCCCCCCCCCCCCCTCAGCGAAGCGAAGTCAACACCTCTTGGGGCCCTCCTTATCTTTTAGCTAGCATGCATGCATGCATGCATGCATGCATGAATGATTGAAGAGACATGATGATTGAAAATTAGTCCCTTGTAGGCCCTTCTGCTTTGAAAACCTCCGGTCAAGCCCTAACAATGCGCCGCTTGCCAGATTTGTGCTTCCCATACCCTACTGAATGCAGTGGCTCTTTTAGACGCCACATTTTGGCCCACATGCATGTGACGCTGGAGCTCGGTTAGCATTATTGCCCACATGCATCTTCTGAACGGACAAGGGTGGATGGACAATATGCTTGGAATCTAAGGCACATTATTATTGAAGGGATCTTGCAGCAAAGAACCTATGTACAAATTAATATGACAAACTTGTCTTCAGTCTTTCAAATTCTTATCAACCTTACTGCTATCTTCTTCACCAGTACGAGCATAAAAAGTTAGGGGAAAAGTAAATAACTCGACCGTATGAACATTAACTAAAAACTAAAGAATTACAGGGATTTTCTACGACGTCAAACGCATAATTTACCAGACAGAGGAGCGTTGTGAAAGATCCATAGCTCGAGTTTTTTTCACCTTTTTTTTTTAAAAAAAAAAGTTGGTATCTTTTGTGAATGAATTACCAAACCATTTCCATTTTTGTAAGCAACTATATAGGAATTTCTGTAAAAGAAATGCTATTGTCATTTCCTTTGCTTCTCGCCGGAGTTCCCGGGTGGAACTTCCTGAAGCCATCAATTAATTCCTGGGCGGTGGATTTATAAAGGTGAGGACAAGGTGACAATTGCGGTCATTAATTGACGCGGAAAATCTTAAGATGAATGAATGCAAAAAAAAAAAAAAAAAAGCATATGTTTGGATAATTTTGAATGCGGTCAATTGCGACAATGACGTGCATGTGTGCTGCTGGCTCTGCAATGAAGAGGGAGGAGCGGTTGTCATAGATCATGTGCAATTGTTTTGTCCGTATCGGTGTTTTATTTTTTATCATTCGCCATTTGCTATGATAGGGACTAACATTAATGGTCATTGTAGCAATTAGTATTTTATTCTAAAAATAAATTATTTTAAAGATTGGACGGAGAATTTTGGCAAACCACTTCACATACACGGGTTATTATGAATTATTACCATAACAATGATTATCAGCAGTAATTTTAAGCATAGCCGTGGACAAATAAGAATATCGTAAGTATTTTTATCGATATTTTTATGATGTTTATTTATGGACCATCTTAACGATTATATATGTTGATAAAAAAATTCTGAGGAATAAGAAGTATAATCTATAAATTTGAGCAAAAGGTGATTCAAACTAATAATACCTTGCATTAATTGCAAATGCTTAATCACCAAACTACAATTTGTATTATAGTTGCACAAGAATGATTTAATGAATGACCATTTAGTAAATAAAATAAATAAATAAATAATATTAAGTAAATAAAAATTAAAACTAAAATAAGAGGTAAGAGATAAAAATACGAGGTAGATAAGGGTACTAAAGAGAAAAATAGCAACGGAAAGAAAATAAGTTGGAGAGAAGTTAGTTTAGATGGAGAAAAAGAAATTTAGGCATTATAAAAAAAAATACTAGGAATTTGAATGAGATTAATTTTTATTTATATTTTTTTAATATCCATATTAATGGTTGTTATATAATAAAATTTTATTAATAAATCAAATACAATTCTATTCTTGGATATATTTGATTGGCTCAAAGGCCTCCAATACTTTTCTAACAACATAGATGAATAAAGGTAATTTTAGATGCATACTTGAAAACAAAAGTATTTTTATGTGGTCACTGATTTGGATAATATTGTCAACTTGTTCCTGTCACAGCCTATGTCAGGGTCACCATATGGCATGGATTCACATCAAAAGATGAGTACTGGAATCAAATGCCTGCACATAACCTTTTTTTTTTAAATATTTTTTCTTCTTTTAGGAAACTAGATCTAAAGATCCAGATAATTTTCATCAAGGGATTGAAAGATAAACCTTAAATAGACATATCATGCTTTATTCACATTTTTGCTTGCTGAAATATGCTGAGCTAGACTTTGGACTAGCCTTTTGGAGTTCCATTTCAGTTAAACATAAAATACAAGTAAATAGATATTATATATATATATATTATTTATTTTATTATTATTTTACATATAAATAATAGTTAAAAATAATTTATCAACGATCAATATAATTTATTTAAAATGTACATGTTAGTTACGAGGGTGATAATTAGCTTAAGTGATAAAACCACGGAAGATTGGGTAACTTTTTCATGGCCTTGTCGGTGATCACGGGCAAGCTCACCGGATTACGCAAAGGTGGTAGTAGTTATAGTCCTTAAAACCAATTAATAAAAACCCTCGAGGACGAGGGAATGATCTAAAGCATGCGCGCATGCAATCCGCCAAAAGCGGAATGATTGAATCATCGTACAAACTGCCCCCACTTAAATGAACGTGATTGTATGTCACCAACTTGCAATATTAGCCGTATGAAATAGACGTGCGAGGGAGAGAGAGAGAGAGAGGGGAGAAATTACGCCCGATACCGGCGGCACCACCGTCGGTGGGGGTGCGCCGCATCAATCAGAAACTACCGTTCGTATGGCGCCAAACAACATATGGCTCATTTCGAATTATCACCCCTCATCTCATCTCAAATTATTTTTATAAATTTCAAATAAAAAAAATAAAAAAAATTATATGCTAAATCTGATGTACCAATTTAATGGCATATTGGATCAATTTATTTTCACCATGTGTATTAGCTCAGCATGGGAAAATAAGAAAGAAAACTTTCGGCTGTGTGTCCTACCCCTCCTTCCGAAGAGAGATTCTAGCCGAGAATTCCATCCTCCCACATCAGAGTGAACAAAACCTCCACTCCAATGGAAATGGTGGCCTCCTCCTCCTACCCTCTCTACTTCCTTCTTCCACCTTGCCTCCCCCTCAGCTTTCGCTTCCTAGCTAGCTCTCTCTACCTTTTCTCACCAAGCTCGACATGTGATGCAGTGTTGCCCGAAAATCCTGCTATCTTCATGTCTATCACCTCATGGAATTTGATGATGCAATCATCGCCCAACTGTCATTTGAGCTCCAAAAGAAGTAATCCAATGGGAGCATCAAGGACCACAAGATCTGAGTGCTCCATGAGTCCTTATCCATTTCGTTGCTACATGATGCTAGCTGGAGTTTTATTTTTTTTAAAAAAATAAAAAAAAAATTTAAATCTTTTATCCCTAAATTATAGTTATTTAAAAAGTTTAAAACTCTTTTTCAAATTAACTACTCTTTCCGAAGAGATACAACTCTTCGGAAAAAAAAAAAAAGCATCGACTTTCGAAGAAATATGATATTTTTATAACATCGTATCTCTTCAAAATCATGATGCCTCCTTAGTAATCCAGATAGAGTCTATAAATACGCTCTAGATCTAATTATTTTGGAATCAATAAAAAACATCGATCGTAACCTTCCTCCTTTCTTTTCTATTCCTTCTTTTTCTTAATTAGACATCTGAAGGAAGTCTTCTGGGTCATGCCTCCATGGTGATCGTGCTCGTTAGAGGAGAATCAAATTGAGTTGGATTGTTATGCCTTGGGGACTGGATACCACAGATTCTTCTTACCACGATGCCTAGGAGCAAATATAGGAGAAACTTTTGCACGAATATGTGTTTCATCGATTGCACCAATACAATCATGATATTAGAACATTATTACCTGATGAGATATGATATACATATTATAGTATAACTTATAGTTCATAGTATATCTTTCATCTTAAAAAAAAAAAAAAAAATTGAGAGCATTGAGTATTTCTTCAAGAACTTGAAATCCATTAGGTTGTCGTAGGAATTTTCCTTCTAGTTCTATGATAGCCTTTAAAATATTATAAAAATGATGGCTAATTATCTCTCCAGATCGGTAAAATATGAATTGTACTAGACGATTCTCGAGTTTGTGCCCCATTAGCATAAGAAACATGGCAACCTATTCTTCTACGCTCACTCATCGTGCAGGTCGAAGACCATCCTTCGATCTTAAAATGTGATATAATTGATGAAAGGTCATTATTCCCATTCGACAAGTATTATGATATTTAACATATATCATTAGCAAGATCAGCAAGAAATGATTGTCGATCTATATCTCTTTTTCTCATAATTTCTCTAGAAATTTTAAGTCGCTTTCTCTTAAACCTTCGACGTAAGAACCACCAATAAATAACAATACAAACAACTTGTGCCATAGCCATACGATACAACTATTATAAATTAAAAAGCTCATCACCATTGATATAAGCCATCTGATAAAGAATCCACCACTAAATAAACCTATAGCAAGTAAAGGATAATCACAATTATCATCAACTTAACAATGTAGAGAAGATCTTTTACTTTGAGTAATAAAATAGTCCAAAAATAGAGAATTTTCAATAGAACCTATCGAAAAAGTTTGATTAAATTCACTATTTATATCACTTCTCTCATAAATTCAATAGAACCCATCGGATAATTCACTATTTAATTATTTTTATTATTTACAGTAAAATATGCCTACTGCCCTCTTAAGTGGAAGAGTATTCCACCTCCAATTAAGAGAGATAGATCTTGTTGATATAAAAGAAAGCCATTGTAATCTTGATTTGTTTTCTTTCGGAAAAGATGAATCTGTCTGAAGCTATCTCCCACCAGCTTCTAGGTTGTCTTGAATTTTTCTTTCTACAAATAATCATGTTACTCCTAGATAGTTCCTCCACATACATTCATTTAACAAATTTAAGCCTATCACAATTTATAACAATATAACTGCTAATTCTGGCAAGACCAATGCAAGTGCAAGAATTACACAAGTCAATTAAACTATTGTGATGCACACCATTAGCTCAAAAAATGATCTAAGGAGAAATATTTTGATGCTATTTCTCTTCTCTTATATCCCCAATAGAAGTCCTAAGTTATCTTTATGAGGCAAGTCAGCATTTCTTTTTATCTTTTCGATAATTCACCATCAATTATCACAATGATCTCTTGCAGGTTCTGCCCCTTTATTTTCTTCTATTTTATTTGTTCATATAAAGTCAAGGCTGTCCTTAATTTTTCATTGCCAAGTTCAGAAAACTAAAATCAGATAAAATGAATTACAACGAAGCAATGACCAATAAAAGAATAAACTCAATCCATCTATTTCATCCACATATCAACATCTTTTCCATCAAACACTCAAAATTTAATATAACCTATAGCAGCGGTTCCTTGTAACCACTGCTATACGTTGATGTATGACAGTGGTTATTTGTAATCGCTGCAATATATTTTTTCTTATTTTTTCTCTAAATATTATATAATTTTAAAATTTAATATCCATCTTCACCGTTCATTATCTAAATAATTATCATTAGAGTATCGTCGCAAAAGATCACCTCGATCTGATGGTCCTAGCTTCATCGATCAGAAAAATTTGATTTCGATGACCACGAACGATGATGCGATGATCTGATAGATGAAGATCTTTAATAGGTCCAAAAATCTACAACGATAATCTCAGTTATGTTTGTAGTGTACTATCAAAGTTTTACTTCAATCGAATATTGTTATCTTGGTTAATTTAGTATAGATTAATTTCGACCGTTAAATGATAAACAAGTAATCAACGGACCAGACGTATTCGATTATGAGATAATTTTTTTATAAATGATCTTGGCTACTATTTTAATCATTTTTTTATGATGGTGATTATAAAATTCAACTCGTGAGACTAAGAACGATCTAAAACTATACATCGTCTGATAATCATTCTTGAACTCCGTTGGTTATTATATGCATGTGCTCATGCTTTTGCAATATCTACTTAACATGAATAGTTCATATAAAAATAATTTAAATTTTACTATTATAATCGTATAAAATGATTAAAATTATAATAAAAATTATTTAACTAAAAAATTATCTCATAATCGGACGTCATTTAGCCCTTTAATCACTTGTTTCTAATTTAATGGCCGAAATTATTCCATACTAAATTTGAAGGAAAATCCTGATTTTCTGGTCCAGGTTCGTCCAGATCTGATCAGATCAAGAGATATATTTCAAAAATTTTTTTCTTGATCCCAATCAGATCTTGATATGTTTCAGATCTGATTCTTATTATTTTAATAAATAAAATAAAATAAGATAAATTAAATTTAATTTACCTAATTTGGGTAATCCTATTACCCTGTAGATGATCCTGATTGCAGCGGAAGGTTCTGGATCTAGCCACGCAAGCGCCTGGCCTTTACCGGTATCCACTTGGGTTGGATCTGGAGATCCTCTTCTTCTC